>BFEA01000696.1:431724-444205 GCA_003427395.1 Chara braunii | reverse complement strand
CCCCGGGGGGGGGGGGAGGACCCCCAATTTCTGGAAAAACCAGAAATTGCCAGGGGATGCGCGGCGTCGGTTCGCAACCCCCCAAATTTTTTATTTTTCTTTTCGATTTTTTTTCGATTTTTTTTTTTTTTTTTTTTACGTTTTTTTTCCAGGGTCGGGGGTGCCGACCCCCGACCCTCGGGACCCCCACCGGGGCCCCGGGCCTGGGGGTTGACAACTCTGACGCTCGCCGACCTCGATCCCCGAACCTTCGTAGTGTCAGTCCAATGTCGTAACCTATAGGGTTGAGCCCAAGCCTGAGACCCACGTCCGCATAGTACCATACAAGACGGTGCGGCTCGGCGCTTTGGGCCAACAAACCGGCTGCGCGGCTCCCAGTGCCCGCGCCGGCTTGCTTATACCATACCATAATTGCCCCGCGCGCCATCGTACGACATCCCGCTCACCGCACGAAATCGTGCCATTATTGCCGATGTCGTCGTCGGGGTCGTTCTCCGCACGCGCGCTCGACTCGGTCAAATGTACCAATCAAAAGAAAATATCCTTAATTCTTGCTTAATCAAAAAATAAATAAATAATAATAATATCACCAAGCAAAATGACCGAGGTCCGGGCCGGCTTTACAATCAACAACATAAAAGAATCACGCGCGCCTTAAACCTGAGCGCCCACACACTCGCTATTGTGGTCAACCACCCAGTCAACGCAATTACAGACGCAGCCGCGCTTAGAGCGGTATACTTAAACTTTAAACCAAACAATTTTCTGTTACTTGCAAAAACCCAGGGCGGATACCCTTGTAAGGGTATTTGCACCGAGAGCTTTCCGGACCATATTAAGCGACGTCCCCGTCGCTTCGCCAAATCAGAAGGTTATAAATCCATCCACACTCCAAATGCCGACGAGAAAGGAACCAATCCGATTAACCGACAAACACAGGGTAGAGGCCTCCATCAAAACATGCCTCCACAACTATATGCTGCCAAGTTTATAACCTGGGCCTCTCACCGCCCAGAAATTAGGATGCTAACCGCATAAGTTCCAAAGACCTTCCCAATCGTCCTCTCCCCGGTCCTAGACAATCTTCGGCTTCTCGTTGGGTGTCCCTAGTCCTGACAAAAACTAGGGACGAGAGCCTTAATCGAGACCTTTTGAAGGCACTCTCGCCTTCCTTCTCAAAATCTCTCGCAATGAAATACACATAAGTATATATGTATACTTAATATTCGCTCAACTCTTCTTGCAGTCTAGTACATAAAGGCTAGGTCTCCACCTTGGCCCACCATAGCCTGGCTGATCGGACCAGGACCACGACCAGGCAAACCCTCAGAGTTAACTAGAGTAAACAAGCCATTCAGAGTAGAAACAATGCTTGGTCCTCCAGAAAACAACTAGATAAACATAGCAACCAGGCCATTCACAGTAGAAATAATGCCTGGTCCTTCAGAAAACAGTCAAATAAACATAACCCTGAGCCATTCACAATAGAAACAATGCTCAGGCTTTGGTTGACCCTTCCAAACGCATGCAAAACTGCCTTCCGCCCACCTTCCCCCAGTTTATCCCTTTGTTTGCTTTCAATCATAATAAAGAAAAACTTAGGCTTCACTCTCACATGTTCCTTTCATTTAATCTGATTAGGTCCGGAAGAGAAAACAATAGTCATAGAGACAAACTCATGCATACATCAATCATACTACAGGGGGATAGACAAACATGGGTAGTAGGGGACTATACAGAAGAAGTGGTTTACCTGATGGTTCCCTGATAGGTCCGCAGTCTCTTGATTCAGAGTTTATCAGCAATCTGCTTGGAAACGGGGACGAATACGTGCGGAGCGAGCCACTGGTTCGCGTCGTTATTTGACACTGTGGTCTGGCTTTCCGTTATCCCCACAATGCTCGATCCTCATCATAGAGCACACTTATATCCAGTGACGACGACTGGTACAGTTCGATCCAAGATCTATACCCCACGAAGAGYACAGCCAACACACCAACTRRCCAAAAACCTCATCCGAAGCCAGCGGGGCACATGCGGCAGGAYAAMAGCGAAACGCAGGCTAGGACATCCACACAYCCAACATAGAGCAAAGYTGCACACGACCTACTCACATCACGAGCGTGAGACCGCTGGCTGTTGGTTCCTACCACCCACTAAGCCAGGGGTCACTTCTTCAAACATCCATCGTCACCAGCAGGCCATACAGACATCCCGAACCGAACAGTCATTACCTCGATATACCTGACCCGCAATAGCGGTCAGGTTCGCTTCACCTCGTGATGCTCGATGGCGGCAAAGATTGTGACTGATTGGGGGGGGGAAAACCACGATCCCAAGGAACTCGAATGAAACACTAAATAATAAAAATAAACAAAAGCGGCTGCAGTCGTGGGTTTGCCTTGACCACTCGCACGAAGTACCAAAATGAGAATGAATCTTCCGCTAGAACGTGGAAAAGTACAGTTCCATTTTTACCCCGATCCTTGCACGCAGCCCATGTCTCCCATAGTGTTGAGGCCGCATCTTTATCGCAGAATTTGGGCCTACCATTGGACTCGCGGTCCTTCAAAACCGCTACCTAGCAGTCTGATTCGCTCGATCTCAATGATTATCGAGCGAGATCTTGAACTCTCACCCCTACCGTTTTCACCATACCCGATGCCTCTACATACCACATTCTTCTTCTAACATCCTTCTTACTAATCTATGCCCAAAACTAATCTCATGTTCGTGTTCGCCAGGGGTTAAAACCCCAATATTGCTTCTTTAGTTGCTGAAGAACGACCGAAAAACAGATGACTAAACTAAACTTTCACTCCCACTCTTTCCCTCTTCGCCATAGCTCCGCGCATCCCTCTATCTCACTTGTTTCCCATTCTACTAACTCTCCTCCTAATCTGACCTCACGACTGAATTCGCCAGGGGTCAAAACCTCGGGATAGCCTCTTTTCTCCCTTGTTTCCGATAAAAGATCGAGAGAGTTATGTCTTCTCGATTGCGCCCAACTCATCCTTCCGCCATCCCATTCTTTGCATGCACCCGACACCGTTTCGCGTCCGGGTTCATTCACTACTTTACCCCTCACCTTCGTCGCTCCCCTGCTGTGCCTGCTTCTCCTCTTTGCCAGCGCCCGTTGTCTCACTGCGCTGATACCCGTTATTCGTCTCCCCTTCCTGCCACAACCCGTAACACTCCGCCTGTACCCGGCGCAGCCTCCCGCCCGTTCACTCAACCATTCCTACCACCCCGTCTCTCCGCTGCCTCTCGATCTGTCAGGCCTGTAACTGCACCTGAGGCAAGAAAGCGTCCAGGTACTCCCGCTTTTATACCGCCTGTGCCTGGCCTTCGTTGCCGTCTGCTCCCGTCGCTCCGCCCATCCTCACCTTCAATGCACATGCACCTGGCGCGAAACCGCGCCCGGGTTCATTTCCTTCGCTCACCTTCTTCCTCACTGCTCGTTACCTATTCTCTGTCATCTCTATTTCCTATGCACCACGCCTGTCTTCTCGTCTAAGTTCACTAACATTCTATTTTTCTTTCCACCACTCTCGAACTTAGCTTCGCTCTCTCGATTCATTGCTGTCTTCATCCCCTCGCCAACTCTGCTACCTCCGTATCTCGAAACTAGCGCCTGCGCCTGGCCTCACTCATCGGCGAATACGACACAGCGGCCTGACGGCAGCTCCGCTATGAGGGAACTTTCGGAGGAACCAGCTATTAGCTGGTTTGACTAGCCTTTCGGGCTTATACCCGGAGTCCGACGAACGATGCATGCGTCAGTACCGCTGCGCGCGTCTCTTGTCCCTCCTACACAAAGTGCTCGGTCCTACAGCCGGGCAGTGGAGCTGCTCAGTAGCTCCTACTTTCCGGAGGGGAACTCCGGCGGGGACCACGTGCCAGACGATTCGAATAGATTTTCGCTCCTATACTTAAGCCCGACAGCCGACTTTGCACGACAATACCGCTGCAAGCCCCTGCCGTGGCTCCTCTGTCCCGCTTAACCCATGGGGGTTCGACACCACTTCGGACCGTCAGCAGACAAGTTCCCACTCATACAACCTGTCGCGGAGCCGAGGGCAAAGGCCCTGCTGTAAAGCCTAGGCATGGCCTAGTGCGAATCCTGGTGGTAGTAGCAACCATTCAAATGATAACTTTGAAGGCCATGCGGACGAAAATGCTCACACTCGAACCCTCTCACGACAACCCGCGGATGGTGGTGCCCCCCCGCGGGAATACCCACGCCATTCAGCCTTCCTTCAGCCTCGTGGGCTAACCACCCATCCATTAGCATGCACGTTACACGCTGTCAATGACGGCACGATGGAGGGATCTTGCCAGCATCCTGAACACGCGGACCCGTCAAAGGGCCCGTACTCAAGGTCCTCGACTGCCGTGACGGCCATTAGGTCCGGCGCCTCGTCCAAATCAATGGTCCGCCGGAGTAAAAAAAAAGAGAAAAAAAAAAGAAAAATACGACACTAGAATAAATTATTTAGAAAACGTCACCACCAATCACGTGCCGCTACTAACAAAACCGAGGGGGGATAGCCCCACGGCCCTCAACCCCATCGGCTTCCTCCTCGATGCTCCGCTGCCGCCGCGTCGACGCTCGCCGACCTCGATCCCCGAACCTTCATAGTGTAAGTCCAATGTCGTAACCTATAGGGCTGAGCCCAAGCCTGAGACTCACGTCCGCCGAGTACCATACAAGACGGTGCGGCGCGGCGCTTTGGGCCAACAAACCGGCTGCGCGGCTCCCAGTGCCCGCGCCGGCTTGCTTATACCATGCCATAATTGCTCCGCGCGCCATCCTACGACATCCCGCTCACCACACGAAATCGCGCCGTTATTGCCGATGTCGTAATCGGGGTCGTTCTCCGCACGCGCACTCGCCTCGGTCAAATGTACCAATCAAAAGAAAATATCCTTAATTCCTGCTTAATAAAAATAATAATAATAATAATAATATCACCAAGCAAAACGACCGAGGTCCCGCCGGCTTTACGATCAACAACAGAAAAGAATCACTCGCGCCTCAGACCTGCGCGCCCACACACTCGCTATTGTGGTCAACCACCCAGTCAACGCAATTACAGATGCAGTCGCGCTTAGCGCGGTATACTTAAACTTTAAACCAAACAATTTTCTGTTACTTGCAAAAACCAAGGGCGGATCTTGTAAGGGGAACAATGGTCAGGGAAACAGAGAATCTCTATTGATGTTCTAGTCAGTAATGGAGACAGTGGTTAGGGGAACAGGGATTTTCTAATGATGTTCTAAAGGGTTGTTAGGAAAAATGAAAGTGTTTGTTCAAGAAGCAGGGACTGGTATGTCCGAAGGAGTGGGAAGCAAAATCTCATGTAGGAACAAAGTATCCAAGTGTTTTGAAAGGGGATTTGCAACGGTCTTGATCAGGTCTTGGAGTAGGTGGTAGAAGCGGTCCTCAACGCCTGCGACAGGTAGAAGTCCAAGAAACGTAGCAGTAGTTCAAATGTCCAAAGTCCTACTGCTAGGGTGCGTCCGGTACACGAACTGCAATGAGGTCTGATCTAGAAGCAAGGAAGTCGCAGACTGATGCAAAGATCCAAGTCACAAGTTGCTGCTCCAGTAAGTCTGCGAGTCGGGATGCCGACCGATGAAACAACATGGTGGCCAAACCAGCTGCATAATCTCAATGATCAGTGAGGCAGCAGGCCATCGTCCTTGTGTGTTTGCCATTAGATCCTTTATCGTCGACGTCACACAGGTCCACAAGCATTGGACAAGAGAGACAAGGTTGTGCAGAGGACAGAGGACAAGGCTAGGCGAGGGCAAGGGCAGATCAAACATCAGGAATCAGGGTCGAGGGGAGGGTGGGATGGGTTCAAGCGTGTGTGTAGAGCAAGGTTGCGAGGTTGTAGCAGGGTTTTAAGCGAGGGCTTAGGGTTTATGTCGGGGTATAGTTAGGATACAGGGTAGGCACGATCATAGGCAAGAACAAGTTTCATGGCATTCTTGAGATTATCAAGGGGTTCCCTTGTTGATTCTTCATGAGGGTATCCTGTCAATTTTACTTCGTATTCGGTGATTGGTTCCGGGTGATCTGATACTTGAGTTGTTCTTCGTCCTATGATTGATTCGACTATGAATTCTGGGCCTGTTGGAAGCATGATTGGTGGAGGTCTAGGATAAGGGCGGTCAACGAATTGGGGCGGGGATTCGTGGTATTCCTTGAGGTATTCTACGTGGAAGACTGGGTGGACGCGACGCATGTCAGGTGGAAGCTGAAGTTTGTAATTCACGGGAAAGGTTTGTTCAATGATGGGGAAGGGACCGAGCCACTTGTTCGAGAGTTTCTTGGACAAACCTTGTTGGGTTCCGAGTCAAAGCGTTTGGCAGAAAGCCAGACTTTGTCCCCTACTTTGAATGACACGTCACGTCTGTGTTTGTTAGTCTTGATTGCTTGTTGTTCTTGTGTTCTTTCAAGGGCTTCGGTTGCTTCTCCGAGGAATCTGTTCATTGTTGCTACCTATTCATTGAGAGAGGGGCAAGGGGTGGAGGGGTTGAGCTGCGAGGGAAGCAAGAAATCAGAGGGCAAGCGGGGATGGTAGTCAAGATCGAGGTAGAAAGGGGACATGCCAGTGGAGGGGAAAACAACGTTGTTGTAGGCAATCTCGGCGGCTGTGAGCAATTGATCCCTGTCATGTTGGTGTGGATGACAATACTTCCGCAAAATTCTTTGGAGAGTATTGTTCATCTTCTCGGTCTGACCATTGGTCTGGGGGTGGAATGCAGTGCTATACTTGAGCGTGGTTCTGTAGGCTTGGAAGAGGTGTTTCCAGAATTGTGATAGGAAGTGGGGATTGAGGTCACTGATGATGTTTTCGGGGAGACCGTGGTGGCGAGCGACTTGATCGAAGAAGAGTATGGCGATGTCTTTGGCATTGTGCGAGGTGGTACAAGAAATGAAGTGGGCGTGTTTGGTCAGACGACAAACAATGACGTAGATGCAATCATGCCCATGGTCGATCTTGGGGAGGCCGCACACGAAGTCCATGGAGATGGACTGCCACCGGTGGGTAGGGATGGGCAATGATTGGAGCTTGTTGGGCTTGCTTGGCCTGGTTCGAGGGATTAACGGCCTTACAGGTGGGGCACGAGCGGATGTATGCTTTGACGTCGGCGAGTAGAGAAGGCCAATGGAAGCAGTGGGAGATGGTGTCGAAGGTTTTATGGAAACCGAGGTGGCCAGCGGTCTTGGTGTCGTGGTGCTCAGCCAAGAGCTGGGTACGAATACCACGTGCGTCAGGGATGCAGAGTCGGCGAGTGCCCTTGGTGTCAATGTAGAGTAGATTGTCATGGAGAGAGTAGTCAGGGACTGAGTCAAGGTTGCGGAGTTGGTAGTAAATGGAAGCGAAGTCTGGGCAAGAGAGGTAACCTTGGGTGTAGCGGTGATGTCACGAGGGAAGAAGTTGAATGTGGGTGATGACGGTGTAGACTTTCTCAGAGGGCTTGTGGTCGGGGCGGCGGGAGAGGGCATCAACAATGCGGTTGCTTTTGCCGGGGTTGTGGCAGATGGTGAAGGTGAATTGGGCAAGGAAGTCTAGCCATCGGGCTTGAGGGGGGGTGATGTCTTTCTTGGTCAGGATGGAGGAGACGACTGTGTTGTCAGTGCGGATGGTGAAGTATTGCCCATCGAGGTACAGGCGCCAGACTTTGAGGGCGTAGACCGCAGCTAGGAGTTCCTTCTCATTGGAGGGGTAATTCATCTCCGCGGGAAGGAGTTTCTTGCTAGCAAAGGCAATGGGGTGTTCGCCGGGTAGGGACTTTGAGTGAGTAGGAGAATCTTTGAGAGAGGGGATCTCGGTGGGGTCAGGAGGGAAATGCTGGGACAAGACAACCCCAATGGCGAAGTTTGAGGCATCAGTGGTGACGAGGAAATGGCAAATGGGGTCAACGATCTTGAGGACGGGGACGGTGATGATGAGTTGCTTGAGTTTGTCGAAAGCGGCTTGGCGGCGTTAAGTCCATATGAAGAACTCAGTGGCGCGGATGAGCTCATGAAGAGGGTAGGAGACATCGGAGAAGTTTTGAATGAAGGGGCGGTAATAGTTGGCGAGTCCAATGAATGAGCGAATCTGGGTCAAGGTGGAGGGAGGTGGGAACTCGACGAGGGCGAAGACCTTTTTGGGGTCCATACAGATGCCGTCAGTCGAGACAATGTGACCAAGGTATTCAACGCTAGGGGCAGCAAATGTACACTTGCTGAGCTTGGTGTAAAACTTTTGTCCTCGAAGGATGAAGAGAACTTTGCGAAGGTGGGGCTAAAGACGAGGATATCATCAAGGTAGATCACGACACAGACTTCGAGGAGGTCACAAAAGATGTGATTCATGGTAGCTTGGAATATGGCGGGGGTATTCGTGAGTCCGAAGGGCATCACGAGGAACTCGTAGTGCCCGAAGCGAGAGCAAAAGGCGGTCTTGTGGGTGTCCTCGCGGATGCAGATCTGGTGGAAGCCACTGCGGAGATCAATCTTGGTGAAATACTTGGCTCCACGGAGGCGATCAACTTGAAGAAGCTCGGATATGCGAGGGAGTGGGTACTTCTTCTTGATCGTAATCCGGTGCAGGGCACGGTAGTCTGTACACATGCGGAGTTCCGAGGTGTCGTTCTTCTTAACAAAGAGACAACTGGTTCCGAAGGGGGAGGAGCTAGACTTAATGAATCCTTTCTCAAGGAGTTCATTAAGTTGTCGCTTCTTCTCTTCTCCCTCGGGGACGGTGAGCTGGTACGGGGGCGATAAGGAGGAGAGTGGTCGGGCTCGAGATCAATGGTGTGGGATACACTGTGATCGGGAGGTAGACCGGCGGGCAAGGACTCGGGGAAGACATCTTTGAATTCGGAGAGGAGGGCGGTGATGTGGGGATCAGAAGGAGGATCTTGGTCGGGTTAGTCCTCGGGACACTCGCAGTCGATGACAAGGCAATAGTAAGCGGAGTCAGGGTGTTCATGGGACATGTGGAGGAATTGATGTGGGGATGCGGGGGGTGGGGTGGAAAGGGGAAGAAGGTAGAGGAGGGAGAGTCATGAGGGTTGGTGAAGTGGATGAAGGAGGGGTGAAATGAGTAGGGCATGTAGCGGTCAAGCCACCGGGTCCCTAGGACGATGTCGCACATAAGGTGCATGACATCGAAGGAGACCTGACTGCGAAGGGGGCCGACAATCATGATGGTCTCAGGAACTGTGCGATCGACGACGACGACTGAATCCTTATCCCCTAGGCGGATAGTGATCGGGGAGTCGTAGCCGGTGGAAGATAAGCCGACTTTCAAGTTGTGGACACATGCGTTGGTGATGAAGTTGCCAGTGGCGCCAATATCAAGGAGGGCCTGGAACTTCACCGTCGATGCACCAATGGAAACGGGAATGAACTTGAGCTGGAACTGTGCGGATCGGGCACAAGCAGAGGAGATCATAGTGTTGAGGTGGCGTTGCTCGAGGCCTAACCTAATGAGTCGATCGTGTCGGGCTCGTTCCTCAACAAAATCTGTGAAAGTGTTGGCGGATGGGTTAGGGAGGAGGGTGGAAGAACACGTGGCAGTGGAGGGTTCATCCGACGGAATAGGGGACATCGTCGGGAGGGGGGCATGCGGAGTAGACTGCGACGCCTGAAGATTGTCTGGTGGGATGTGCGTCACCGGAGGAGGGGTTGGCAGATGAATGGTCGATGCCAAATGAGCCATCGGTGGGACGAAGGATGTCACCGATGGGTGGGCTGACAGATGCGGTGTCGATGTCGAGTCGATGTCCTGGGGACTGTGTTCATGATGAGGAGGGACATGCGCTTGCCAAGGGTGGTGATGCGGAGGTTGCGGGTCGAGTGGAGGTGGACTGGCGGGTGAATTGTGCGGCGTTGGGGCAGTTGGTTTGTTGGTGCCCCAATTGGCGACAACGGAAGCAACCCCTTTTTGCTTTGAGGTAGGTGCACTCCTCGGGGGTGAGTTTTTTTAGACGGGAGGGTGGGGTAGATGAGGGTGGTCGACAGCTGCGATCTCTGCGCTCCATCCTCATGAATTGGACGACATTGAGTTCCTCGGAAGAGAGGGATGAAGAGTCGAGTGAATCGGAAGATGCGTCAGGGTCCGGTATAGTGAACTCGTCCGATGAGGTGGTGGAGGTGGTGTCCTCGAAGGCGATATTGTGGAAGAAGCAAGGGCGGGGAGGGGCCGATGTAAGTGCGGTCTTGTAGGGGGAGAAGATGCGATCCAGTTGGAGGATACGAGTGAGGAGGTCGGCGAGGGTCATGGGGGGCTCATGGGCAAGGGCGGGCACTATGTCTTTGCGGCATACGCGCTTAACGCGAGAGATGAAGGCGAAACCGCTGACGACATCAACGGGGATATGTTGACGAAGCGAGCGGGCGTATTGCAGAAAACGGTCGGTTGGGCTGTTTTGTTGGAGCCGACAGAATTGGTCGATATAGTCGTCGACTGTTTTCTGTGGGCGGAAGGTGGAGGTGATGAGGGTGACCCACTCAAGGAAGGTGTGAGGCCGGAGACTGCAGTCGTGGCGATTAGACATTTCGGTGTACCACCAGCGAGACGCGTTGTCTAAGAGTCGGCTGCCAGGGATGGCGTGGAGGGAGAAGGCTTGTTGGAGTTTGGTAAGGAAGAGGAGAATGTCCTCATGGGGTTGGCCCGAGAAGGTGGGGATCTCGTTGGCGCAAAATGATGGGGGGATTTTCCCTCCTCTGTTTGTAACGGCGGCAAGGGCATTGAAGTCGAGGGTGGGGGTGGGGGAGTCGACCAAGGTGAAATCATTATGGGGTTGGTGGGGATGAGTGCATTTGGGGGAAGTAGTGGAGGAGCGGGATACACATCTTGTGGGATAATTTGAGTGTAGTTGGGGATAGTTGAGGTGATAGGAGAGGTGGATAAGAGGGGTTTTAATTGGGGAGGGATGGTTGATAACTATGTGACGGCGGGGGTTTTCGCCTTGGGCGAGAGGGGAAGTGGAGTGGCCACGGTGGAGGTACTGGTGGATGAAGATGGCGATGATGTTGATGTGGAGGTTGAAGCGGAGGCTTGTCCGGAGGAGGGGATGGTTTGGGGTGTGGAGGAGGAGGGTGTGGTCGTGGTGACGACCGTGATGGCGGGGGTGTTTCCCTCGAGCGTGGTCACACGGTCGGAGATGGCGGTCATGGTGGTGTTGATGGTGTCAAGGGAGGATTGGAGGGCGGTCAACGTTTGGAGAAAAGTTGCGAGTTCCGGGGTGGCGGTGGTCGACGTTGGCGGATTGCCTGCGAGTTCGCGGACAATGCTGTTGACGGAGTCAGAGCGAAGATCAGACATTTTGATGGATGATTGAGTCATGTTGGGGGAAGAGGGGGTGGAGGACGTGGCCGGAACAGATGTGGAGGATGCAGCAGCAACAGTGGCGGCGCGTTGGGAGTTCTTGGTTTGGCGTGGTGGTATGTGGGGATGGGGGACACAATTTCTTTATCAATAAATTTAAAATAAGGATAATTGCCGAGATTTCGAAGGGAATAAGGTTGGGGGGCAAGGGAAAGTGGGAATTAATTTTGAGTAAATAAATTTATTTCGACTTGAAATTTTATTTATTCGAAATTAATTCAAAATATGGGTAGAACAAAATTTTAGGTGAAGAGACATTTGCTCAACAAAATTTTCAAAAATAAATCCTTGAAGAGGTAATTAATTAAAAATATATAAATTCTGATTTATATTTAAATTTATTTACAAGAAAATATGGAATTTTAAAAGAAAATATTTTCAAATTATGGGGAAAAAAAAAGTTTTCGTTGCAATTTAGGAAGAAATAATTCGAAAAGAAGTTCGAAATAGGAATTAATTCAAATGAATTTAAATTTCAGAAACAAACGAAAATTTCGGAAGGAATTAGGCGTATATATAAAAGAGATTAATGCTAGAGTATTCAAGGAATTTCAAAGAGGAAAAGGAAATTTCGATTGATTAATTTCAAAATATTTCAAAGAAATTGCAAAATAATTTCATAAAATTTAATTATTTTCAAGGTTAAAAAATAATATTTCAGAATAAATTTCAAAATTGCAGAACAGGGTGATTATTTCTGAATTAATTTCGAGAATTTATTCGAAAATAATTGAAGCAATGAAAAAAACAAATTCAAATTTTCGGAAAAGGATTAATAAAAATGTAGTCGAATTGCAAAAAGGAGTTCCAAAGAAATTTGGAAAGAAATATAAAGTATTCCAAAAAGAGATGAATTATTTAAAGAAATTTGTGGAAAAAAATCGGAAATAATGAGCTTTCAGAGTACTAACTACTTAGTTTCAACGTATTTCAAAAGAAATTTCGAAGGGACTGATCGCAGATTGTTACGAAAGTATTTTGAAAAAGATTTTACAGATTAAAGTAATTAAGAAATTAACTAATATTTGATTGATGATAAACTAAATGGGTGGAGGGGAAGAATGGGGCCCAGCGGCGGAAGA
>BFEA01000696.1:418264-430945 GCA_003427395.1 Chara braunii | reverse complement strand
GGAACAGCGACGGCGACGACGAGGATGACATGGCGCAACGACAAGGACGACGAGCACAAGGACGACGATGACGTGGAGCGACAACGACGATGATGACGTGGCACGACGACGACATTCTCGACGATGATGACATGGCACGACGACGAAGCAGGGTGGGTCGAGCAGGTTCGAACCGCTCCGATACCAGTGTAACGAGCGCGAGGCTGAGGGAGACAGGGAGAGCCGAGGGAGAGGGGAGAGAGAGGGAGAGAGTGAGAGCACACACACACACTCACTCAATCTACACGACTGAGGGTCGGATGCAGACATAGTGCCAAGGACACAAAGTCGAAGTCTTGGATTCCGAATGCCGAAAACAGAAGCAAGTCACACTGAGTACGAGTACAGCAACTGAACCTGGTACGAGACTGGTTGCCCGTATTGTACGGGGAACCGGTATAAGTGTCGGTGACACGTACGGTACCAGGGGCATCTCTGCAAAAGCCCCGAGGGCAGAACTGAAAAATGAGATTGTTGAAAGTGGCGCCCGATTTGTAGCATGGTGCCAATTGTCCAAAATCCGACGATACCAAAGGAGGGGTTTAAAAAAAGGGTGCCAAGCCAAAAAGGGGATGTAGCAAAAACAACAACAAAATAGACCAGGGGTCGAGCCCTGGCGGAGTCCATAACACCATCCATATAGTTGTTGACTCCTACCTTAACTTCACTTGAACGTGTGGCTATAGTCATTGCACAGGAGTTCGTGCACTGGGATACCATGGTTAGGATTTCATGTGGTGGTCGTGTATTGAACATGTCTCTTGTGTTTTGGTGGTGAGGCTTGACCCTGCTCTACTTCTCTCTCTTGGTGGGTTTTTTGCTCGCTACAGCAGGTGTTCGACTCGATGATTGATACGGTTCGGTCTTAGTCCTTGAGGCAAACGTTTTGGGGTTTTCACTTAAGCAGTGCATTGGCTGAGGGTGGTTTTGGTGCTAGGGTGTTAAGTAGGACGCATTTGGTATTTCAAATTTTGTCTGGATCAGTTTGGCGTCTGTGACCGTGAGTTTCAAGCCTCACTGACTTCAAACCGATGTATCCATTTTCGGTAGGTTTCCCCAAGGACCATAATTCTGGATAAGTATCAGACCGATTTTCGGGTTTGTGGAACAAGCCCTTCTCATTTTTTTTAGCCCGGCCTGATCCTTCTCAGGTTTTGTTTCTCTTTTCTCATAAGCTCCTTGTGTTTTATAGGTAACTTTTTCATAACGAACTTGGATAGGTACTCCTCTTCCTCTTTGGCCTTCCTCCTTCTTTATGTCTCACCCTACTTTGAATGACTTCTTCGGGGGTACACTTCCCCTCATATGTTCTATGTTGTCACTTTTCTCTTCCCCGTTCAAATCCTTTCGTCTGATTTCCCGTCCCTTTCTCCTCACCACCCTTCTTCTCATTTCCCCTCCCCCCGTCTTTGTACACTTCAGGACATTTGTTTTGTTATTGATATTAATCGGCCTCTCATTTTCCATCCTCACCTTTTGTCAAGGTTGTAAGAGATCAACATGAATTTTTTCCTCTTGTATTTTTTTTTCCTTTTTTTTTTTTTTTTTTTTTTTTTTTTTTTTTTTTTTTTGGACCTTTATCTTTTTATTCCTTTACTAGTCATACTTTTTTAATTATGGAGTATTAAACTACAAGTTGTTTCCTCTCATATTCGCGCTTCCTTTCTTACTTATTGTACTCCCATTTGTTGTATAAATTTTCGAGGCATGTATCTTCATTTTCTATTTGTCACTCGGATTGAGTTATTTAATGAGTAAGTTTTTATTTTTTTTACGACCATCATCCTAACTTTCTTATTGTATTTCCTTCATTTTCTTTCACTTTTTTTTTATCCCAGTATCTCGTTTAACTCTCTTAAAACTCTCACACTGTATACTAATTGATAATTTTTTCCCCCTTTTCTTTGTTACACTCCTCGTTAAATTTATCGACTCTCATTTTCTTTAGTTTTTATCCCCATTGAATCGTTTATCCAACCTTCTTCCTTTTTTTTTTTTTCATCATTTTCAAGTCTCTTCTCTCTACACTCATTTTATTTCCTCTTCATCATCATATATCCAAACATTGTTTCTTCAAATCATTCTGACATAGTTATTTTTGTTTTTTCCTATAACATGATTGCTCTATCATAAAGTATTTCCACGAATGTTGAGGAATCGTTCTACATTCAAGACGATTTCAGGCGAGTTTCAACCTCAGATGGTCTTTACACTGTCGTACCCTATCTATACTAAAATGATATTTAATAGCGTTTTTATTTTTATTTTTTTTATGGGTTGCTGCTTTATTTATGCAATTAAGTAAAATATTTTAAAATTTWCGTTTTTTTTTTTTTTTTCCAGTTATTTTAGTTATAATCCAGACTAATGGAGTAGTCTAAGACCAATTGTCTGAATGGTCAATATGTATATATATACTTGATAAAAAATTTGAATATAATCCTTGGAGAAATGTTATTTATTTATTTATTTATTTGTAACCTTTATTAGCCCATACCTTGTCGAATCGCCTAAATAACCAACATGACTTAAGTGGTCCGATTGAAATTTATTTTTTTACTTAACAATAATTATTTATTTATCTTTATCAATAATATTTTTATTTAATTTTTTATCATATTATTATCTTTGGATATTATAATCTATTTAAATATATTTTTTTAAAAATATGAATGAATACAGTACAAATAAATGATAATCATATATTAGCCTCTAAATAGATAAGTGTCAAAAAAATATTATATGAAAGAAAAAAATAATTACATAGCATGACTTTTTTTTTTTTCTTTTTTTTTTTTGTGGAGGTGACGGGCATCGATCGCGCTACCTATCGCAAGCAAAAAAATTTGGACCATTTCTTGAGTGAGTGACATAGAAATATAAACAGTAGTAGAGATTCATACTTTAACCGAAACAATGATAAAATGTTTAAAAAGTAGAGATAGATAAATTAGAAATGAAAGCAATAAAAGAAAGAAAACAAACCTCACGAAGTACCTTTAAACGGAATTTTTTTTCGAAGTTTAAAAAGAAAAACAAAAACATTTGTTATATACGACCTGCGTTGCCACTTGTACGCACCCTCGTATGAGTACGGATTCGTACTCTTGTACTCGTACGTTAGGTGCCCCGTACGAGGGTTTTTTTTTTTTTTTTATCCCGTATTATTTTTATTTTTTTTTCTAGAATTCAAATGAGAATCTGAAGATGATGTTCAGTCAAATGTTGCTTGTTTTGTGTTGTTGCATCACATATTTGTTTTTTGAATTTTTTTATGATTTTTTTTATTTTATTTTTTTGCTTTTTCGTACGGTGGCGTACAAGACGTACAGGTTCCCGTACTGATCCCGTACAAAAATTACCTGTACGGTTCGTACGCAAAGCCCTCGTATGTGTACTCTATGCGACATAGTATAAGACAAAACAAACTTATATATAAGAGGAAGATGTAAAAACCAACAAGTAAATCATGCATGAAAAAATAAAAAAGTGATATAAATACTAAAGTATAAAAATAAATGAAACAAGCAGGGTTGCCGGCGTTCGGGATGGGCCGAACGCCCGAGCCCGAACGCCCGAACGTACGGGACTCCTTCAGAAGGCGTTCGGCCATTCGGGCCGAACGCGGACCCAAAAAAAAAAACAAAAAAACAAAAACAAAAAAGTTTTCCAAAAATTTCGAAAACAAAATATGTTATGAAGACAAATAAACTAAACAACATTTGCCACGGCACTACATCCAAATTCTTTACCAAATTTAAATTAAAAATCAAATACAGAAAATAAACACTATGATAAAAAAATAAAAATAAAAATAAATGAGAATGAGTAAGTGTGCCAGCACCTTTTCGACACCGCCATCTTTGCCGATTTTTAATATTTTTTTGGCATTGACAAATACCCTGAAAATTTACAGATATGTAGTTTACATAATCAATACCTCATTAAAAACTTTTCAAAAAATAATAAAATGTTTTAGGCCTCGAAATAAAGTGAAAACAAAAAGTTAAAAGGTGAAAACAAAAACAAATTGTGCGTGGGCGAGCACGTTTTGACACCCCCATCTTTGACGATTTTTACTGTTTTTTGGCTTAGCAGAATGGATTCAAAATTTATAGGCGTGCAGTTGACATCCAAGAGAACTCACAAAACAAAATTCAGAAAAAAAAACGTATTTTTAGGCCCCAAAATGTTTTTTGGCGGGGGCCGAACCTGGAGGTGTTCGACCCCCGAACGGGACCCCGAACGCCCGAATGTTCGGGGGCCAGCCCGGGGGCCCCCGAACGTTCGGTCAGGTAACCCTGGAAACAAGTATATTACAACAAGAAACGTAGTTTTAACATGCAATAAGTATAAATGTTAAAGTGAGGTTGACAGAATGAACAATTTATATTTTTATGCATACATGAGCAAAGATAAAAATTAAATTGTAGATAAATAATTTAAATAATCACATTATAAATGAGTGCACTAATAGGCAAGAACATGAAAGTCCACAAGTCAACCTATTAATAAATCTAAGTTGAAAACGCTATCAAATTAAATGAGATATTCATAAAGCAATCATAAGTGGAAATATGAATAGTATAAGTATAAAAATAACGCGCGATCAACAAAATAAACAATATTGCATGAGAGAAAGCTAAAAAAAATAAAAAAAGACAAAAGTTGTTCAATTTATTTTTCTACACAACGTAGTTTTTTTTTGGATTTTTTGGATTTTTTTTTTTTTTTTTTTTCAGGACCTTCCCTGATCTTTGCACGGTTGGGCCGCCCGGAAAAATAAGGTGACCCGGTCGGCCCGGCTGGTAGCCTAGTAAATAACGATTAAACATAAATATCTCCCTCATTAGTTGGCATGAATTTATCTACATTTTGTTTGTCACAACACAATAATATTAATTATTTTTTTATTCAAGAAAATAAAAAATAATTTAAAGTTTTATTTGTGTATGAACAAGACATAAATTGATTATTGTTCGAAAACTTTTATTTCATTCCACAACCCTTTCGTGGAACAAGGTCCCATGTTTAGCCTGTAGGACGTTATTAGCTTTGGGGTCATCTTAGCGAAGACCTACGATGGAATGGTTTGTTTTGTTTGTCGTTTTGTACTTCAGTTGAGTAGGAGTTGCCTTTGAATTTGCCCGAGGCAGCCTGGATTCGTCCCGGTAGTAGTTAGTGATCGAGTCTGGCAAGGGTTTGCAGACGTTAGGACTTTGTCAGATTCAGCCTGAAGTTTGTAAGAAGCTTCCGGACCCACTGACCCTTGGGTTGTGATTGTTTTTTTTTTTACTTTCACTTTATTTTTTTATTTGAGCTGAAGGGTTAGCCCTCGTCTACCCGGAGAGGGCCTAACTGGTATGTTTTGCGATCCTATAAGTACGTAGCAATTAGTTTAGTTTGACCTCTTGGGTTCCTTTGGTGACGGGCGACTGTGACGACGGCCGACCGCCACCAAGGGTGGTTGGTGGTATGATGGTGGTTCTTGGGTGTGTTGGTTTGCGAAGAGGAAACCTATGGATTGTTTTACTATATTGTGTCTACGTGTCACTATGGTGACTGTGTGCATACGTCCATCGTGTATCTTACACTTTGCAAATGTTTGTCTCACTATGATTCAACCATCAATACCATCTTATCGCATACGTGAACTTACCTGGGGAAGCCTACCGGGTTGAGTGAGCGTCATTATCCGTGCACCACTTTGATTTGGACTACGAACAAGATTTTCGGGTTTGTGGATCGATTGAAGACCGACTCGTGCGCGACGAGCAAGGAAGACCAAGGAGAAGATTACTCGTTCCATGTGAAGAAGACGGACCATTAAAACACAGAAGATGTCTGGCGCCGATCGTTGAGACCAAAGCTCGGACTGGCGCGGTGACAGAGATCGGAGCTCGGATCGTCGCGATGATAAGGATTGGAGACCGCACCGGCCTCCCATAACGTGTTTCAACTGTAATGATCCGGGGCACTACGCTAATCAGTGCCCTCTTCGAGAGCGGCGGCAACTCCCTTGTCGCCCTTCCACGTCCTCCGACTTCTTAAGATCTCGATCACCACGAAGGTATGAACCAAGAAGAGAGTATTCTCCAAGGAAGGAGTCAGAGTTATGTGAGAAGGTGGCCGAACTCTCCAAAGGCGTTGCATCGATCAAGAAGCACTTCGACGCGGTTCAAGCAAGGAAGGAAGAGAAAGCCCGATGCAAGATGGAAATGGAGAAGGAGATGGAGGAGGAGAAACGAAGACCGGAGGAAGAAGAAGTCAGGAGAGCTCAAGAAGAGGCACGTCGTGTAGCGAAGCTACGCAAGAAGGAAGAAAAAATCGAAGCAAGAGGCTGCGCTACGAGCGAAGATGAAGAAGGATGTAACGGTGCATGCGGCTGTGCTCATGAGCGAAATTAAAGACGATTGGATTAACCAGTGGAAGACAGCAGTATTGCCGGCCCTGGCTGCAGGAGCGGGCGATGTGAAAGGAAAGAAGAAAATGGAGTATCAGTCAGGGAAGGAGAACGATTCTGACTACATCAGCGGGGATAGCGAGACTAGTGTCACACATGAGTTGAGTGCAGAGACCCACCGCTTGTGTATCAGGTGGATATCAAGATGAGGATGTTGTGTTGGAGAATAGCCCACCAATTGAGCTACCACCGAAGAGAACTCCACAACAGGTGGGTATCAAGATGACAAAAGTGGATCTTCGCATGACTCGGGCCAGATCGAAGCGAGTACGGACTCCGATTCCTGCGAAGAAGAAGACCCCAGTCAGGACTCCGTTAACGAAGCTATTGAAGTCCAGTCAGGTGAAGTCTCCACCAAGCGGCAGACTCACCCCAGCTGGACACGCGTTAGCTCGCCTGCATTATCGATACTCAATTATGCACGAGTTGAAGGACTGTAATGCAGATGAACTTCAACGTTATTGTAAAGACGAAGGGATCCGGTATGTTGAAAAAGTCGACGTGATCTATCTTGCCGAACATCGTGCCCAACACCAGTATGCAGTTGTTCCTCCTCAGACGGAAGTGGTCCATATCGCCGATTCGGCGGTTGTGAGCGATGAAGACTCCGTGGAAACGGAGGTGTGATGTGATGTCACTCCAACAAGTTGGTTGGAGTTGTGTAGGTACCTCACGAGTTTACGTTGCTCTATGATTTGTACTAACCGAAATTTGGAGTTGCTACTTCGCTTGGTTATTGTCCTACTGATGTTGACAAAGAAGGTTAAATGGTTGAACAAGTATGAAGAGTCGTGGATGAGACTGTATGCTACTTACGAGATTAAGTTTTTGAATTTGACTGGTGTAGTGTACGTAGTCGTTTCCCCTTCTTGTAAACTTTGCTATGTGGGCAAAACGACACGTACGTGCGACATTAGGTGGTGGGAACGTCTGTATGCAGTTCGGAAACGTACGCAGTTTCATTTTTTAAACCGATGGTCCCCGTTTCTTAATTCCGTAGGGAGTAAGCATTCGAAGAAGTCCGCAAAAAGGAAACTCGGACGCAGGGAGAGGAGTCGAGCTAAGGGATTGTCAGTAGCCGGTACATATGGAATAGTTGATCCTCTACGATTTTATTGGACTGAGAAGGAATTCGACTTTCTTGATCTCTACGCTTTTCTTGAGGACTCCTTGAACTCGGTCAACCCACCACGGGTGGTGTTATCGAAGGGAGGGAAGGATTGGTTACCAAAAGTGGAAGAGAAGTTGTCGCGTATGTTCGGTGACAGCAAGATCAAAGTTGCTTCAGTTTGCCGACCTTTAAAAAAGTGTAAAATTATGTGGGAACACGGGGGTGTTTTTGAGATTGTGCATGTCGTGAAGTGGAAAGCTAAATGTAAAATTTTAAAGCAATTTCTGATTGGTATATTACGTAACCCCAGTAAATTAAAGGAGTTGTATAGCTGGGGCATGAGAGCAATTCTGAGGATTACCGAGTGATTAAGGACTTATCGAGGAAGTAAACTAGGAAGTACTTGCAGAGACTAGTCTCCCGTTGCTTTCGGGAACGTTTTAACCTGAGTCTTGGGAGTGACCTTACGTTCTGCATCAAATTCGATGATCGTTTGATTTTGTCCGAAGTAAGAAAAGTTGCAAATGATATGCTGATGTGCTGTCAATTACCGCAGTGTTTTTTATCTCGCACGCGCCGAAAAATTCGCATTGTTGGGACAAAAAATCCCATGATAGCTGATATGTTGCACAACCATAGAGTGACATCGACTCATGGTGTGCTTACCTGTTATTGCGCAGGTTTGAGTTTTCCACATGTGAATGGGCATGTGATGTTCCGCCTAAGTGAGGTAGTAGATGTGCACCCACATTTGGTGAACTCTAACAACATTCCGAGAGTCGGATGTGAAGACAGACAACAACTTTTGCGAGAGGAATTGAGCTCGGTTTTTCGGACCTGGAAAAATGCGGGTGACCACATCCCGGACAGTTCTGACTTTGACTTCTTTGCCTGTATTTCGGATCGTGATGACCAGTCCTCATGTGTGTCAGTAACAGAGGTTAATGTCCTTAAAAATCGCCTGAGAGGTTTGGTGATTGCCCCCGTAGATAGGAATTCCGGTGAATCGGTGGCTATGTGCCCAAGCACATATTTCGACGCAATGATAGAGACTTTTGTATGCAATCCCGGGTATCGAATTGTCAAGTATTCGGAAAGTCAAGTATTGAGGGAAGTACGAGAAGATGTACGACGTCATTATCTGGGTAAGCTGGTGCATTGGGAAGAGAATGGAACGTTTGGATCAGCCTACGTGATTCCGAAACAGAAGGACCTTAGTAAGTTCAGACCGATATGTCATTCGTTTAAGGAACCAATGGTATGAACAACACGCCTGATGAGTAAGGCTTTGAATCACTTGATGTACAAGTTGTCGAGGAAATGGCACTTTAATTTGCGTTTTGTTTCCAACCTCACGAACCGATTGGAACTCTTGAATAAAAAACTGAGCCGATTGGATGGTGAGTGTACGATCAGTTCCTACTCCTTCGATGTGAAGAAAATGTTCAGGAAGCTGCCTCATGAGGTGCTGCTGAAAGCCATCGATTGGGTTATTGAACACCATTGGTCAAAGAGTTTTGAGTTTGTGAGAGTAAACACTCGGGGAAAGGGACTTCTTTTGGAATCACAACGGGGGCTGACCACTGGAAGCGTTTGAACTTGACCTACATTAGGAAGTTAGTGCACTTAGAAGTGGAACATACCTTTTGCTTTGCCACATGTGTCCTTTTGAAGCAGGTGGTGGGTGTACCTATGGGTAAGAGCACGACTCCGCTGATAGTCTGTGTCATGTGTGCATACTCCGAGTACCAAATGACCTGTACGCTGGGACTTGCCAACCACTGTTTCGGTGTGCTGAGGTTAATTGACGATGTCCTGCTTGTAATTTCAAGCAAAGACGAAGCAATGAAACATACGATCTTTGAAGCTCTCACCCATTGCTATCTAAGGGACCTAACCCTGAACAGGACAGACAATGGTTGTCAGATTATAACGGATCAAGTTTTTGCGTTTATAGGGAGTGTACAACTCTCCCGGAATGAAGTTAGGATTTGGACTGAAGACAGGCTGCTGATACAGAATGGACAATCATTCTACTCCTCGGGGAGTAAGAAACAAAAAAGTGTTGTAATTAGTATTCATTTGTGCATAATTAATCAGAATACCTCGATTCGAGCCGAGATCCCAAGGAGGGTACTGGGTTTGCAGCAAGAGCTTATGAAGAAGGATTTCCCGGAACGGTTTGTCAACAGAGTTTTTCGTCGATTCGGTGGTCGTCGTGATGAATTGTGGCGGAGAACGGTGAACTTTGTTTGTGATGGGTAATGAGTTTGATGTTTCTGATAACGTGAACACGACCTTGTGTTGGTTTGTCTGACAGGTTCAGGGAAGGATTTGAACAAGGTCCCATGTTTAGCCTGTAGGACGTTATTAGCTTTGGGGTCATCTTAGCACAGGCCTACGATGGAGTGGTTTGTTTTGTTTGTCATTTTGTACTTCAGTTGAGTAGGAGTTGCCTTCAATTTGTCTGAGGCAGTCTGGATTCATCCCGGTAGTAGTCAACGATCGAGTCTGACAAGGGTCTGCAGACGTTAGGACTTCCATATTTTTCAATCAATATTTCAACAAACAAACTTTAATACTGATCAATAATCTAATGTTTGTTTTTAAAATACCATCTCTTAACTTTGCCAACAAATATTATAATAAATTTTAATTGACTAGATGATCGTACTACTTATACCCAAGTTTGTTTACCGATGGCCTTAACAAGAAAATAAAATATTTATTATAAGAGCCTCAATCGGTTTATTGTCTTTAACAATATTATTATAGAATCTAAAAGGGTATATTGTCAAACGCATAATCATAACTATAAAGCAATATAACGATTTTTTTTTTTTATATCGAATATTGGATTATTGTAAACCTAAAACATAATACCGAGGAAACAAGACCTTATTATCTCTTATGGTATCAAGTTGTCAGCTATAATGATGATTTATAACAAGAATAAATAACAAGTCATAATAATCACAACACTCATTAACGAAACAAGGTATTGTCATTCAGTAAAATCGTAGCTCACGATACAAAGGATTAAGTTTTATAACGACTATAAAGATTATAATTTCATACTGTAACAATGATAAATTCAATTATTGTTGATAGCAATAGTGAAAATGACATATATTATTCGACTTTTTGTTACATTTAAAATATTTTACTTGTGAAAATAAATTTAAAAAGTTCTTTTTTTTTTACTTTTCCTGATGCTTCATTTCCTTTATTGAAAGAGTATCGATTAATACTAAGTTATCAGCACCATGTTCAAAAAAAAATAATAATAAAAAAAATCATTGTTCAATGTAATCGCGTGAGCAAAATGTTTCAAATTTAACAAAAAGACAGTTTATTAACAGCGCCTAATATTATCAGTATGACTTCCAACATCATATTTCACAATTTGTCATTACCAACCACAATGGTAATACATATATAACAAATTTACTAGAGTACACGCCCTACATGAAATCAATTATAATATAATCCTTACATACTTCATACGTCATAGTTAAGCCGTCACACACCCGGATAAAATAAAACTCATTTAGTCAAACCGGTGTTAGATGAAAAGTACTTTAGGCAAAGTTTCGCAACTCTTGCACTGACACTGCCTTTTATTATTGTTGTTATACTGCTGAGATTTATAAATTTATTATTTGATCTTTCATTAATTCATAATTTAATTACGAGGTGAAGGATGAAAAAACTACAATTTCCAAACCTGTTTATTAAAAACCTTGGTAGAAAGTCAAAATTCGCGATAATGACTTCATGTATCTCGTGCATCAGCCCCTGAATAATATGTGTCGTTAAAGGTTTTCTTGAGTATATCATACAAAAGTCGGTACGAAGAGGGTTAAAGCCGCAAACATCAAACATCTGCTTACCAACTTTTGTGCGACATGGCTATGAGAATCTTCCAACTTCATACATACGCCAATGACCAATGTGTTCGAGAGCGATCTCTACAATACTTGATGAGATCGTTGACTAAACAGTAGAAAACAGTTTAAACCATCCGTTCCTTGCTCCACTATCGATTTGGAGTCAGTGCCTATCAACAGGTCGAACCTTTTTGAGGCTGAAGCTACCGATACTACATTTTTTTGCAAAAAAAGAAAAAACAAACCTCGATTTTACTTGTAATATATATATATATATATATATATATATATACATATGCATACAAATAGATAGAGAGATCGATAGATGGGCACACACAGAGAGAGAGAGAGAGAGAGAGAGAGAGAGAGACGGCGCGTTTACCGCGTCACAATGAAGTGAACACGTCATAATTCTCATTCTCTCTCTCTAGTAGAATTGTGTTGTTTGCAATATTGCAAGGAAAATGGATCTTCGACAATTACACCAAGAAGTCATTTTTCACTGTCTCTTTCCCCTCCCCTCTCCCTGACGTATTATATGTATTTCCTTTTTATTTCTTCACTTTTCGTTTTTTTTTGTTACGAATAGTTTTTTTTTTTTTTCAAGTTTCGCCTGGTCCTCCGATTGCAACCGGCGTCCACCTCCCAACCCCCGTTTGATGCGGTGCGTTAACAGCGGCGTCATAAGCTTCTGGTTGGGCGAGTTGCTAGTGGTTTAAGTTGCAAAAGAAGTAAATAAGAAGAAGTTGACGAAGTGAAACAAGTCAGACGCAATGCTCCCCGATGGAAACAAAAATAAATTTTATTTTGAAAGTTTAATTTATATAGATTTTTTGGCTTTTGATGCTGATCTTTGTTTGAGATTTCGAATTTGAAGCAATGTGGGTAAAATACACGATAATGTGTAGTTAAGGATGTGCTAAATATGAATAAAATCTCGAAAAAGTTGGTTTTTGGAGAACCTTAACCGTTCAATTTAACGATCTGATGAACATACTGCATCAAACCACATAAACACACACACGCACACACAAAAGATAGATAGATAGATAGATAGACAAATAAATAGATAGATAGATAGATAGATAGAGAAAGAAAGAGAGAAGGAGGGAGAGAGAGAGAGAGAGAGAGAGAGAGAGAGAGAGAGAGAGAGAGAGAGAAAGAAAAAGAGAGAGAGA
>BFEA01000696.1:405480-417963 GCA_003427395.1 Chara braunii | reverse complement strand
GGGGATTTTTCCTTTGCTTTAGGCGTCTGGCGAGGAATAATAACCAAGGTGATTTGAAATTGAATAAAGAATGAGTCAAAAGTTTACCTATATGACCATACTGCAAGAGCACAAAAGATTGACGAGAATTGACTATCACTATTTTCAATTAAAAAAAAAGAGCGACGACCGTGAAATATCATAATTGAACTGACGGACCCCTGATAATTCAGAATGATTTTAATATGGTCATCTGATTGTATATGGATTCGAACTTGGGTCTATATTTCAACAGTTCGTGAGTGTACCAACTAAGCTAGGCACATTTTTCATTTTATTTGTGTTCTCTTTTCTTTTTCACTGTTATCGTGTTCCTACTTTGTTTCACAAAGCCTTAAATGATGTAAAATTGTGTTTTAATAATGTAACATGAACGAAAAAAATCTGGTACGGCAATATGTCAAGCCTAAAATTTTATGATTCGAGAGTTGACACTGCTCACTCCTTTCCATAAGAAATAGGTTTAGCTAACAATAAACCTGGACACGTCCACGTTGCCGATGTGACATATTTTTGCTTGAAAAATATAATAATCTCGGCCCAACTGGATGAGAAAAAAAATAAAAAAAATACACAAAGTTGTGTGTTAATAGTGTAATAGGAACGAAAAAAACATGGTACGGTGATATGTCAAGCCTTGAATCTTCTGATTCGATAGTTGACTTTGCTCGCTCCTTGAGTCTTTGCCATAAAAAATAGGTTAGATGACAATAAAACGGGATACGTCCACCTTGCAGATATGACATATTTTTGTTTGAGAAATATCAAAATGTATGACCAACTGGACGAGGAAAAAAAACAACAAAAAATACACCAAGAAGGAAAAATATTAGATTTAATGAAGTCAATTACTCATCTTGAACGTTTTTAGAAAAAAAGATGGGTAAAATGTGGGCTTGCACCAGTGCACGTAGTTTAGCACAAGGAAAAATAAGAGTTTTTTCATTTTGTAGCCCTGTGCCGAACAAAATTTTAAAAGGGTTGCAAAAAGGTACCAACTTGGGCTTTGGCACCTCGTACCCTCTCACGTTTCCCCCCAACCAAAAAACACTGTCCAAGAGGACCAGGGCACCGTGCCACCATGAAGGAGGCGGACAACACATAAACACCGGTGATATGAGATGAGATAATCAAGATCAACATAATGGAAAGGGAGAACACCACAACAGCCATAGGAAAAGTGGAAGGAATCATAGGCAAGAGTGAGAAACATGTTCACTATTGCCATCAAGAGCGTGAGTCTTTTAAACTAAGTGCGTTATTTAAGCATTATGTACATAAAATAAATATGATGCAATGGAAAATGAGTTCAAAAAAAGCACGAAAAAAAAAAATGGTCCATAATTTTCATTGTGCTTAGATTTTTAATTTTCCCTCTTCTCGTGCCGCATTTCATGCAATAAAATATTAAGGTTTGTTCTTCATCGTTTTTGTCGTTATCTTTCTTTGCATCAAGTTATAAAACACAAATACGAGGTATTATTATATAATATGTATCATACGTGTATATATGATATATTTTCCTATATCACACTTTAAGATTTTAAAAACTAAGTATTATATAAAATTATAAATCCATTAGTTTGAAGTTTGAACTTAAAGTTAATGTTCGTTCATTTAAATAATCGCATAAACATAAAAAAATATATATCCATGAAATAAATTTTATTTATTATAATTAAATGATTGAACTTCATATCTACGTAGCACCGTGTCCGCGTTTAGAGGCGAACGCGAACATGTTCGCCCGAACGTGAACAAACGCTCAAAACCCTCCGAACGCGAAAAAAAAAATAAAAAAAAATAATAATAAAATAAAAAAACTATATGTTATGTAAAATAACAATACAAGCAATGTTTGTCATGGAGTCATGTTCAAATTCGTAGTCAATCATGAGATAAAAATCAAAAACCGGAAAGTTATTATTATTATGATTATTATTTTTTACGAAAACAAAATTATGTTCACCCGAACATGTTCGCGAGGTGTTCGTGCGAACATGCAAACACGTTTGTACGAATATGAAGGGGCGTGAATACGTTCGTCGTGTTAAGCAACTTCAAATATTAATTTTCAATTCCATATGTATATTCCCCCCCTTCCCCCATGAAAATAAATTATTTTTTTTTACTCTGATCATGTTTTTTCCTTTTATTTATTTTTTCTTATACTTCTTTTTATAATTTGTTTCTTTATTTATCCTTTTTCAATTAAAGACGAGAAAACGTTAGGATTTAAAATTGTTTTTCCTTTTCCTTGCTTCCACATTCTCAATCTTTGTCTAGTTTTTTTTTTCTTCCATGTTTGTTTTGCTTATCTCTTTTGACTTATTCGTTTTGTCATTTTAATTGTTTTATGACATTAATAAAAATTATAAGATGTATATTGGTTATTTTTCTTTCTTGTGTTTTTTTCCCTACTGCTTCTACTACAATTTCACCTTCTTGCTGACTGTTTGTAAGAAGACAATTATAAGGGTTGACTTAACTTCATTTTCTTCTTCCCCATTATTTTCCTTAACCTTTTTTCATTCGTTTCTTACCCCTCACCCTTCTTCTTTTTCTCACTTTTGTTTTTTCAGACGAGATGTTGCGGCTATTATTTTACTCTTATTAATTGTTGGCCAATAATTCGATGAATATTATTGAAGAGCAAAGTTTTTTTATGACTAAGTATAATAGTTGTGTCGCTCATGCGATTTTCATTTAGATGTGAGGTTTTCCATTTTATTTTATTTTTTGTCACGTGGTGTTATCTTGTTTATAGTTTATTTAATGAATCCTCTAGGAAGAAATATCAAGGGACACTAGAGTTTCTAACTTCCTAGATATTTAATTGTTGCATTGGTTAATGCTAGTGGTCTACAACGTGGAAGTAATGTTGTTACTCATAGAGTAGTTCATTCCTGAAGTTGACAAGTTCCACGTAAGAGTTACAAACTTCACGTTGGTTTAAAAACAATACCCGTGCAAATGTTTGAAAAAATCCAACTTTTTTTTTCCAAAAAATAAAATAAAAAGTCAATATTTTTGGAGAGGGTTCTGAAAGATTGCTTTGTCAAACTTTCACTTACTCATCAGGAGGGTGAACCCTCAAACAGTCTTCAGAGTCTTGCGCTCATGTTTGAAATCCCTTACTACCTCTAATGGTCTCGAAGCGACCAATAGTCTACCCCTTTCGTTGTGTCTCTTGTACACATACCCAAGCACCGCAAACATTTTTAAAGGTTGTGTGGTCGGCATGACCACTACCTTTGCCTGTTTTCGATAACCTTTCTCACCTCTCTAATCCCAAATTTGACTTGTTAAACCTTTCAGTGGTTTGTTTTTTTTTCACGTGAAAAAAATAAAGTCCGATTTTCTGTTGTAAAAATGGACTCTTCCTCTTCCAACCTGTGATGGACCTTTTTGTTTACAGCCCCAAAAAATTCGGGTTGATACTGTGTCACAACAAATTAACAACAAATATGGATTGCTTGCACAAGCGGTTATCGGGTGGCTGAAAATTCAAGAATGGAAATTCTGAAGTGAGAGTCTTGGGCAGTCTGAAAATCCTGAATGGTCCTGAAGTGGTGAAAGGGCCGAAGACCCTGAAAACCACTTGTTTAGGCAGGCTGTATCCTGAAGTGGTGAAGGGTGTCCTGAAGTGGTCAAGTGAAAGTTTTGGGCAGTCTAAAAATCCTGAATGGTCCTGAAGTGGTGAAAGGTCTGAAGACCATGAAAACCACCCTTCACCACTTGAGGATGCAGCATGCCTAAACAGGTGGTTTTCAGGGTCTTCGGAGCTTTCACCACTTCAGGACCATTCACGATTTTCAGACTTGAATGGTCCTGAAGTGGTGAAAGGTCCGAAGACTATGAAAACCACCTGTTTAGGCAGGCTGAAGTGGTGAAGGGTGTCCAGAAGTAGTGATGAAAAATACGACTGTTGTTAACCTTCTCTCATTGCTTGTGGATGACGGAAACAAGTAGTGCAAAGGGTTTTCGACCCTCTTGAACTACTTAGGATGCTTGAGCCTTTGGGGGGCTAAAGCTCCGTGCTATAGCGAAACTTGTTAAGGGGTGTACTATGCATACTGGTTTGACTCAACATATTGAAGAAAAAGAAAAAGGATGACATTACATCTATATGCTGTTATAAAATATTTCGTTCAATATAATAGGGTCGATTGCACCGATAGGTTGAAAACCTACATTACTTTTGTAGCAAGAAAATAATTATTTTAATTAATTAATTTATTTATTTATTTTGCTACTTTCTTACTCTGTTACATCTCACAACCTATTCCTATCCCTACGAACATTTAACCAACCCTAACTGTAAACAATTCATACATAAGCCAAACATGACATTCATCGATTATATGTTATGTTGGTGTAAGAAACCAAAGCATGAAACCACACATACACAAATAATTAAACATAATAACGTATTATTCCATCAACCCTGTTCCGAGTCTATCTCAAGGTGAGAAAAAGTGTAATACGTATTTTTGAAGTTTCAGATCATCCCACAAAACAATATATAGATAAATACACAACAACTTATTCAGTTGACCTTTGGGTTATGTACCAAATAGAGAGAAACCTCCTTTTCATAAGTTATTATCTTTTTATTCCTACAAATTTCAAATGACTGTTTGTGGTATGTTTCTCTGAACCACCATGACTTCCATGTCTAGTTTTTCCCACCGTTGGAAATGTTTTGCGCACAAAAAAAAAGAATTGATACAATTCTCCTTTTGGTTGATACTGTCAGCCATTGTGCTTCGACAGACAACCCTCGAAAGTTTCGGTGTGCATGTAAGTGCGTTGGAGAAAAATGATTGGGAAATGTACTGGTGGTTTGAATTCTCAAGTTTTTTGGAACAAATCAAGGGTCATCGTTATTCTTCAGGTTCCCCCATACGATTTTCACTCTTACAGATACTTAACTTACGAAAAAAACAAAACAAAACAAAACTTACTTATCCAATCAATCATAAGTTCTACCTAACCAAGAAGGAAGGCTCAATTCTTACCCTCCTGGATCTTGAAAACCTCTCTCACATGCATGTTGATGCATCCTCCACAAAATAGTTCAGTCCATCCACGAAACACTGAATGCACACAACTCTGCGAACAATAACAACATTTTCATTGCAAAATGCTACAACTTCCATACTCAAGAGGGTAAGCATTGAACGTTGCTTCTGATAAAGGGGTTTGAAATAAATCAAGGGTCATCCTTATTCTTCAGGATCCCCCATACGCTTTTCACTCTTACACATGTTTAACATGTAAAAAATAAAAAACAAACATGTATATAATAACTTATCCAATCAATCCTAAGTTTTACCTAATCAAGAAGGAAGGTCCAATCCTTACCCTCTTGGATCTCGAAGACCTTTGTCACATACATGTTGATGCATCCTCTACAAATCATTCAGTTCATCCACGAAACACTGAATGCACACAACTCTGCGAGCAATAAAAACCTTTTCATAGCAAAATGCTACAACTTCTGTCCACAAGAGGGTAAGGATTGGACCGTCCTCGTGACGCAGGGGTTACCCCTTAATCAAAACGAAGGTCCAACCCTTACCTTCTTGTATAGCGAAGTTGTGGTTTACCCCTCCATTAGAAGGAAGGTCCAATCCTTACCCGCTTGTATAGAGAAACTGTAGTTTACCTCTTCATCAGAAGAAAGGTCAAATCCTAACCCTCTTGTATAAGGAGGCTATAGTTCAACCCTCCATTAGAAGGAAGGTCCAATCCTTACCCATTTCTATAAGGAAGCAAGCGTATTTGACCTGTCCATCAAAAGGAAGGTCCTATCGTTACCCTCTTGTATACGAAAGCTATGGTTTACCTCTCCATCAAAAGGAAGGTCCAATCCTTACCCTCTTGTACAGGGAAGCTGTAGTTTGCCCCTCTATTAGAAAGATTGTCCAATCCTTACCTTCTTGCATAAGGAAGTTGTAGTTTACCCCTTTATCAGAAGGAAGGTTCAATGCTTACCCTCTTGTATAGGGAACCTGTAGTTTACCCCTTCATCATAAGGAATATTCAATCCTTACCCTCTTGTATATGGAAGCTGTAGTTTCTTTCTATGGAAGGGTTATTATTGTTCATGAAAATGAACGATTAAGACGAGTGCATGTTGTATGACAATACCAATCCCTAGTATACAATTTTTTTATCCCCATGCATCAAAGGCCGAGTGCATGTTGTCAACAACAACCCCTCCATCACAATGAATCATGATATTGCCCTAATACAGAAAGTGGAACATTTTTCCTCTGAATCACTAACCTCCAACATAAAGGATTCAGTGCTTAGTACTAGTATCCAGTCCCCAGTCGCTCCTTAGTGAATAATAAAATATAGAGCGCAAGTTGACACTGACCACTGTTCTATCCTAGGTGTACCCCCCTTAAGAAAAAAATAAAATTGTACGTGTGTACACTGAGTATAATGCGAGTAGTAAACTCATGTCGTACTCAAAAGTACATGGCTCGCAGCCAGATCAGCAAGGGGGATGTAAGACCCTGAAAAAAGAAAAAATCATGGGGACATGCCCCCAGTTGTATACTAAAAATAAAAAAGGTTAATTTTTTTTGTTTTTTAATTTTAAAGAAACATTGTGTGCTTTTGGCCCTTTAGGCCCGTTTCGACTAAGCCTGTGGGACCCCTTTGCGCGTATGGAGAGTGTGGTTGAAATGGGCCTGAAGGGCCAAAAGAAAATGGGCAGGCAACTTTGTGTTGCTCATTTCGAATGAGACAAAACTGCCTGTTGCGGAAAGGTAGGGCGTTTTGTCTCATTCCAAATGAGAAAGACAGAGGGAGGGGGGCGAGAGGCATGGGTCACGTTAGGCCAAGGACGCAGACGAGAGAGAGAGAGAGAGAGAGAGAGAGAGAGAGAGAGAGAGAGAGAGAGAGAGAGAGAGAGAGAGAGAGAGAGAGAGATGTGGTGGGGAGAGATGTGGTGGGGAGAGGGAGAGAGACACGTCGCGGGCGTGACAGCTAGGAGCGACGCTTACGAGGTGGAAGATAGGACGGCGAGCAGGCATACAGGCTAGGGTTTGACGACAGAGTAGTATGCGCGATGTACAAGTGTACGACTATTTCTTGTTGTTGTGTCGCCGGCGCTTGTGACCATTATAGCGATTGGAGCGGGTGACTCGAGCCCGGGCGGGGGAGGGGGAGCTTCAACGGGCCGTGGAGGGGTTGGCCGATGTGGGATGGTGGCAGGGAGGGGGACCAGCAAGCGGAGTACCCCTTTTTTGTTGCCCCGCTATCGAAGGTGCACTGACAAAGGATCGGGTCTCTTGGATGTGGAGGGTATACGTTGTGAGACTTTGTCTGGATTGGGGGGAAGAAGCAGGTGGTATGGGAGAGGAAGTGCGTGGTCTGGAAATATGTTTGTGTTGGCCAGGTCCTCATGGACAAGTTCACAGTGGATGGCTGCTGCATTGCAGATTCTGCCATAAGGTGTGGCAGGGCAGCCAAAACCGCGCCATTCAACACTTCACGCAACCAAAGCACTGTATGTCGACACCAATTAGGGCAATGGTGGAGATATACATGGACTCAAATTGCCTAGTGTCAAGGACGTCAGAGGAGAGGATATATGCTTATTTGCGTGAGCATCAGATTCTAGATTGGAAAGTGGTAGCGAGGAGGATGGTAGAGGTAGAGAAGGGGGAGCCATACGAGGCCGCGGTGGGTGGGACCCGTTACAGGAGGGGATGCCACAATAGGGTGGAGGAGTCGGCTGCGGGTCTTGATGACATACCACACACTGCGGTTTCGACGATAACGGACAAGGGGAAGGATTATGAAATGAGACAAGGTTATTTCCCTCCCGAGTCGATGAGACCGAGTGAGCGCAAGGCAAGGGACGCCGATGATGACAATATGCCTGTCACCACTAGCGACAACAAGGTCATGCAAGATGCGGCCAAGGGCCTCCTACTCAAACTACTACGAGACCCGGGTCGTCGTAGAGTGCAACACGTGGTAAGAAGCAAAGGGCGACAGGGGGCTCCCACCTCCAGACTTGCTTACCAAGACCATGCATCAGACGATCGTGAGATTGGGGGTCCCATGATCTTGACTCATGTGGACAAGATCGTAGGGATCCTTAATACCATTATCGTTGAGATGGTGCACACTGGGGTTACTGTCCTCTTCGACGGGAGGAAGGTGGTTAATTCTAGACCGATCATCAACTTCTTGACGGTGAGGGTTGATGAGGGAATCTTTTGGGGAACGACCAAAAGGAAGGGCTCGATCGAGACAGAAGTGGTTGTTCTTGATAGACAGATGAATGTATTCCGTGAGCTTATGCTAGAGAAGGTAAACGCCATTTGCACTGATTCGAAGTCCACTCACGTAGGGGCGACACAGTTGTTGGTTTTGGCCAAAACTCTCCACAACTTATGAGGATTATGTGGATTCCTTGTGCTGTCCATGTCTGCAACAGATTGTTGTCAAACATTAGCACCAAGGAGCAGTAGGTGTGTGAGATGATTGTGAGGGTTTGTGCAATCGTTCATTTTATCAAGGATCATGGAGTAGCTCTCCATTGCTTTTGCATCGCTTAGAGGCCTCCGACCCCTGGATTGTATGGATTCCTTGTGTTGTCCATATCTGCAACAGATTGTTGTCAAACATTAGCATCAAGGAGCAGTGGGTGTCCGAGATGATTGTGAAGGCTTGTGCAATCCTTCGTTTTGTCAAGGATCATGGAGTAGCTCTCCAATGCTTTTGCACCGCTTAGACGCCTCCGACCCCTGCGACCTTGATGTACCCTTGTGAGACACACTTTTCTTAATTATGTATCATGTTGTAGCGACTGCGTTGATGCAGGGAGTGCTTCGAGGGGATGGTCGCAGCGATCAATGGTGTTCTATCCCTTGGGATAGGGGATTGCAGTTGCAGGCCAAATGGGTGAAGAGACAGGCTCGCTTCAGGCTGTGGTGGGTCGAGATAGACAGCGTGATTGTGATGCATGTGTACAAACTTCTTCGCTGTCTTGACAAAGATGGGGTTGTCATAAGCCACATCATTGAGTGGATATAGAACTTGGATTAAGAGATCATGGAGATGCCATACTTGACGGAGACCCGCAAACACAGTGTATTGCAACACGTGCAGGCCCGGATGTGTCGCTTGTACATCCGGTCACAGGCAGGTTACAACGACGCCTCCCCCGGGTTCCAAATAGTCATGCACCCGATGCACTGCTTCTATAGAGGGAACAACATTGCACTTTGGGGCGCACCACATTTTGACGATGAGGTGGACAGGAAGTGCGTTGGCAAGGATGAGACAACGAGATGCATTGAGTGGTGGTCGGAGTTTGGCAGGGGCTTTCGCCAACTTCATATCATTGCCCATCGTCTGCTTACACATGGACATGTGTCTCTCCCTCGGAGAGGAACTGGGCGATCCATATGCGTGTCCACAACACACAATGGTTTGGACTGGCGGAAGGTGGTGAAACTCATTAGACTACTGGCAATCTCAAGCTCGCAACCATCCGCAAGAGGGGACAAGGGTATATATTGCCGTGGTATGCGAAGGACGACTCGATGCATGAGATGGGCGATCGCATCCTAACCGGTCCACCTAAGGGTGACATGGACAACCATATGACCACTGCGAACATCGTGACATAGAGGGAGGATTTCATGCGCCTACCTGTGTCCTTCGTGCAACCCTCTGTAACTACAGTATTGGGCATACGAGCAGGTTGTATGGGGCACATGAGCAGGCATTCTACTGCCTGCCTCTACGGGTCGGCGTGACACATAGTACATTCTTGATCCCAGGTGCTCGCCATTGCCTGCCTAACATCGCTGAGGACTGGCTCCGCCACGGTGTCTGGTGCCTAAGCAGATCTCCAACTCTGATGGCACAGACGAATGGTTTGAGCCGGACGTGGTCACACATGGACGAACGGCCCTTGGCATGACCCTTGGCGATGGAGGAATGTCTAACTCCGACGACGATGATAACGACAACAGAGAAGGGAGGCTGTTGACTCGTTCGATTAGCGAGTCTACGAATTTTCAACAGAGGAGGTCAGCGAGGATACAGGAGCGGTGAGTGACTCATCAAGAGAGTGCGAGCAGTGCAATAGGGAGCGGATGTGGCAAAGATCGACAATTTCCACACGATCTGCATGGTGATCTTCGGGGAGAGGATGTGGAGGGCATGACAAAGGTCGAGGGGATGACGAGGACGACGCACTCCGAGTCTTGTTTAGGAGGTCCATACTCGTCCGCTGCAGGGATCTCGGGTAGAGGTTGTGAATGTGGACGACGACCATGCAGAGGCCGATTTCGATGAATTGGAGTCGGACTTTGAGGGAGATTTGGGCGACCCTCCTCCAACGGGGCATCACAAGGGGACCCGGATTTAGATACATCATCCATGTGGCAGTTGATGGCCCATACCGAGGCACCGTGCCGGAGTCTAGTCCCAACTAAAGAATTATGGCACAAAATGTACAAAAAGATGTTGTTGCACATCAGACAGGTCCGACGTGTGAGAGATAGGAGACACGGGAGGAGTGAGAGGCGCGAGAGGTGCAGGAGTATGAGGAGGAGAGGATCAGGGTGAAGGCCCTGGCGGATTCAAACCCGCACACGCAGGCTATAGCACAACAAATGGACGCTACATGCAAACTAGATATGGTGGGCGTTGCTGCGTTACTTGCAGAGGGCGCACTGGCAACAGTTGTACAAGAGGAGGTTGGCACAAGGATCAGTGGATGCGGATCCCTAATCCTGGGTTTCTACCGGAGCACCCAGAGTCTTCGAGGTCCGTGAGTGCTAGCAGGCGTGGGGCCGAGATTCATCATGGACCATTGCCACGTCATTTTGGCATCAGTGGGGCTTTGGCGGCAAGGGAGGGATCGACTGCAGGCAGAGTGGGTGGTGGTGGAGAGGGAGGTGCGGGGCCTGCCAGTCCCCATAGTGTCGGAGATGGATGGGGTGAGGGAGGAGTTCCCGGTCTTGATGGGTATGTGATCTCATGTGCCTGTTGCTGCATCGTCGTAGGCCACACGGTCTGCGGTGGCGAGCACTGTTGCCAGGCAGCCCTATGGTCAAGGGAGGTAGACGACAGCGACCCCAATGATGGTGGAGGCCTCCACATTCGTCAGCAGGGGTGAGCATGTGGGTAGAGGTGCTCCGATTCAGGTGGTGGACCACCTTTTTGGAGGGCATGTACGACCTGTTCCAGCCATTACTCCAACAAACCCTAGGCTATATACGAAGGAGGGGACAAACCCGGGGCTGTGCATGCTTCCTTCTGCTAGACCGAGGGTGGATATGGACATTGCATCGTGCAAGACGGTACGTGGTGGTGTACATGTTGTGCACGATGACGACGGCCCATCACGAGAGCCTGCAGTGTACCGTGGGGGAGGACACACGAGCACACAGGGGAGAGGAGAAAGTAGCAGGAAAGGGAGGGGGCGGCCTAGGAGGGTCCCTAGTCCAGGCAGGCCCCGAGGGAGAGGCGCACATTGATGTCCATGTCACTGTATTATATTCTTAGGATTTCAATCATTTCGTGGTAGACATGATGTAAATTTTGGACGCGTAGGAGACCCTCACGACATTTTTGCTTAGGATTCGTACTATACTCCGACAGTAGTTGTTTCAGACTTTGTAAATGTCGTATGTTGCTTCATCAGTTCTTTGCACGTTTCAGCAGTAGTTAGAGCGTGGTTGTTCGTTCATGTTATGATTTCTTAGATTAGTGGGGACAGACACACGATTCCTTCACATTTTTTGTCATGGAGGAAGCCATGTCTATCTTCTTCATGTTTTTGTCTTGGGATGTCTGACATATCTCCCTAGGAGCACACGCGAGAAAAGGTGGCCGCTTGACCCCTCTTCACGCACTTCATGTTTGACTTAGTTGGTGACTTGTTGGACTGGTTACATGTTGTACATTTGATGTTGTTCATGTCCGACTTTAGGACGTTGAGTGGATTTGATTGCAAATTATTGCTTGCCTCGTGTTGACATGTTTGTGTATGGCGTCTATGTGTGCCATCGTCGTCGCTGCGTCAATGCGAATATTTGGTATTCTGTTTTTTCTCAATTCTATTACCTTGCATTATTGATGGTATGCCATTAAACAACCATTTTTTTAGCGAACAATCCATTGTTTCTGTTTGTCATAATGAAGAAACGAGGGGGGGGTGTAAGGAGGATGCTAAGGGGTGTGGGGTGTGGGGTGTGTGCCGGGGGTAGTAAGCGGTTTGGTGAACAAGGGGTGTGCCAAGGGGGGTGAGGGGTTTACCACCTTACCACCCGCCTTACCACCCCCCATACCCCACACCCCTTACCACCCCCCCTTACACCCCCGTGCCCCACACCCTTTGGCCCACACCCTTTACCACCCCCCTTATACCTCATACCCCTTGCACCCATACCCATT
>BFEA01000696.1:325874-339371 GCA_003427395.1 Chara braunii | reverse complement strand
GGGGGGGGGGGGATAGAAATTATGCGTAATCATGATATAAACCAAGGGTTCACTGCTCTAATATGAATGATATACAACATCAGTTTTGTTACAAAGATCGAAACATGACCTTAATTAGTGACGCATTTGCTCAGATAATTTATTATACACTCTTAGTTTTTATTGCAAAGTTGAAACAAAACTTTGACTTCAACTATGACTCCCTTGGATCGGTATCATGTTATAAATGGAGGCAAATCTTTGCAAATCAACTCGAAATGTTAACTATATAAGAGCGACTTCTGTGGCAGAGGTCGAAACAAAACGTTGATTCGAATTATGGTCATTCTCAATACGTATAAGGTTGCAATTACAACCAAATCAGAAAGGTCCAATGAAATTTGACTCATAAAATAATAGTATATAACATAATTTTTGTGAGACAAAACATCGACCTTGCTCACAAGAGGGAAATGATAAGGTTTTTAACAATTCCTACTATGATCGACCACGACTTTCACTTTATAACTGAGAGCTTAACAAATGTAATATATATTGACACGTTGATATTATTTGAAACTTTGACCTTTTCACTCATACATGGAGTGCACACCATACTAACTATTATAAAAAAAAAAAAAAAAAACTTCAAGAAAAGGTACACTTTCATAAAAAATGTGTTAAAATTTGCCCAACCTAAATTTCATAAATGTCAGAAATGTCAACAGAGGAATTTGAAATTGTCTAAAGACACGTAATTTGGTGCACAACAACATTTACCTAAAACAGAAACAAATAAAAATAAAAAATAAAAAACATAAAAATTTAACCCTAAAATATAAGTTACCACAGTGGCCCGAAACCACTTGTCCCACGGGTAAAAAACAAACAAAAATTTAAAATTCTGAATTTTTATTTTTAACTTTATTTTTTATTTTTTACTTGGTAAAGAATTTCGATGAGACGTTGAGGCAAAAGTTGTTCAGTTTATTTTTTGTATAACATAGGTTTTTTGTAAATGTTTTTTTTTTTTGGGGGGGGGGGGGGCTACGCTATCCCTTGCATGGCCGGGCCACCCAGGAAAATAAGGTTACTCGGGCGGTCTGAAAGGTAGCCTAGCCCGAAACCGTAATTTGATTTTTTCGCCTATTGGTCAGGACCTGAAAATAAGAGGTCCCCATTAACCAGTAATGTTTATTGAAAATCTAACTTTATGATCTGGACTTTGACAAACATTTCACTGAAACTATAACGTAGCTTACATTTTACTTCCGAACTCAATTTATTGTTCTCATCCACTTATAACCTAGATAGTGTAGCAACGTTTTTTATTTTTTATTTTTTACCAGTTTTCATGAATGACCGCTAAGTCAAAGTTGTACGAACACACTTTGTTAAAGAGAGCTAAGTGTTTACTTCTTCCCATGGTTGCAGTCATCAAGTAGATATCTCGAGCAAGTAGTGGTGTTGGCCACCAAACAACCATACTCAGCACATAGCCGTAATTTTAAACCACTGTAATATTATTTCACAGGGACCTTCAATTTTGACTTTGATATTCGGAGGTAGAAGCAACATCCTCATTGTATGAAGTTACCTTTAACCTATGGTCGTATGAAAAATTTATGCCAAAGAAAGTCAATTTTTCATTCCTTAATGTAGCAATCCTCATGAAACAAACATATTAAGTAAGTAGATATAGTTGTCAAACAACCATACGTAGCAAGTTATTGTAGCTACTAAATAGTCATAACCCCAAAATAGCATTGACGGTGTCATTGAGAGGTATAAGAAACATTATTATTGTACAAAGTTACAAACGTTTCATTGTTTCGTTGAATATGGTCAACAAACTTACTATCATTTTCAAAACATCTTGGTGGATAGATGTATCTCCGTGTTTTACCGTGATGACACCCCCACGTTGTGACTCTTCAGACTAAACTTTTTGAATGCACACAGGTGGTCGATGAATTTCAAGAAAACCTTCCTTTTAGTAAATTAAAATAAACACGATGATAAATCAAAACGCCTTCTTGCAAAATTTGAACATTTTTGTTTCAATTCTCTACAAGAATGTATTCTTCGAGGTTAACGAAAGATTGATTCACAATAGGCATGTGTCAAGGTGGAGAAAAAAAGAAAATTTAAGTATCATGAATACAAACATAAAGAAAAATACGAAAAAGAAAGGTCATAAGCATAAAGTAGAAAACATCATATCTTTGTGTACAACAAACAATGTACCTAAGAGATTTTGGAGAACACCTATTTCGACAGTGGTTGGTCGCCATATTGGTTTCCCTTCCGAGAAGCAGAGACCATTATCAGGGGGGGAAAAAAAAACAATGAATAGTTTTGTGTTATAAAAAAACAACCTATAAAAATAGATATGGTGATGATATGTAACAAAATATGATATGCATAGTTAAAAAAAGATAATAAAAAAAATAGATGTTTCTTTTTTATGTTTAAACATACAAAGACGGGGTTCGGTTTGATAAATTTGAAAAAAGTGATACAAACTTAAACAAACAGGCATTTGGGGGGTAAGGTTTTGAGACAGGATTGAGATTTCATTGCAAAGGTCGTGATGTAGTATGGTTTGAAATGGTGGTAACTTGGCAGTATGAGTGGGAGCATGACCGTTACAGCTCTTGTCATGAAAGTCCACATTTGACTGGTCATAGAGATCAACAGAGTTTTGTCTGATGTTTGCGTTTCTCATTATATTCAAATATTGGGAAGGGGATGATCCGCCCTCCTTCCCTCACACTCGCTCCCCTGCATGTTGAAGTTGGAAAATAGGTGCAGGGGAGAGGGTGTGAGGAAGAAACGGGTTCTCGAGAGACTTGTCGACTTTCATCTACTGCATCGGTGTTACGAACCAAAAACAGATTCATTCGATTGTATAGCATTTTTTGTTATCCATGAAGTCAAAAAACTTAATAATGTGTGTCACGGGGATCATTATTATGTTGCTGGATGCTAAGTCAAATGAAAGGAAGCATCATGAGAATATAAATGAGGGGGGAGGGGGCCTTCTCGCCCATATTGAAGTGAGGGAGGGAAGGAGCATAGGGGAGGGGGTATGGGGGAGAGGCCAATTTGTAAGCGGTGCATTTGTTTTCATGGCAATTGGATTTATTTTCAACATAATATTTGTAAATAAATCAAAAACAACAAGCATGAGAGAGGGGAAAGGAAAATCATAAATAGAACGCTAAAAAAGTAATAAGATAAAATTTGAAATTTCTACGTACGTGAAAATTTCTTGAATAATTGTGATTTCGTTTCCATCATAACAAGGTAATAAAGTAAACATCTTTCTTCACTTTAAGTTTCATCTCATAATTTTTTACGCGGCAGGTGCATATTGGTGAAGCATAAAAAATATTATTGATTATCGCCTTGTTATGTTATTTCATGAATGTATTTGACATCATATGTATATATTTAGTAAGAGATTATGCATGTAAATAGACGATTATAACACCATGAAGACAATATGTGGTATGCATAACAATAGAGAATGCACAATTCTTTTTATACAAATATTTTGTATATTATATAAGATTTAAAGCCATACAGTTCGATTTGCCATATAAAAACAATGTCAAAATAAAATACAGATGACTATTGGATAACATGTTTTGATGAATAATTGGCGGATCAAGAATGTGTGGTGATAGCAAAATTGTAAAGTGAGGCATGGAAGGGATAATGGTAAGTTTACGAGAAAATGATGTCGTGCATAGAAATTCAGTTAATCTGGAAGAGAAACAAAAATGCACTGGTGATGAAAAAACGACTCGAGTATGCATCAAAATATGGTTTGGACTTATATGTATAATAAGTCATTCGTCCGAGAAACTGTATACGTTCTTCCCAACCAATCTCGTTGTTTGCGAAGTTTAATTTCATCCTCTGTCATTTTTTAGGTTTTTTTTTCATCTTGTTACAATTTCAGTCTTTCCCTTCTTAAATCGATTGTCTTCTTATAAGCATTGCCCTGTTGACCTCCCCTTCTCTTCCTCCACCTAAATTGCGTGCTCTCGGATAACATGATTATATGACAAATGATTGCACAAACATGAAAGTCAACGTGTATGGATATTAAAGTCAACATTTTTACTATAAAAATTATGGTGGTTGAGAACGAGGTAAATAACACAAGACCGAGAGATTTATGTAAAACAAACAGATCGCAAAAAGGTTGTAGATGCCAGAGCAAGAAAAAATAATTTTCGACTTTCCAGATTGATGTGTATCTATGTGTACGAGCGTATGTATACGTGTGCGTATTATGGGACTATTGCTCGGGTCTGCGTTTATGTTTTTTTTGTTTTTGTCTTTGTGTATGTGTGTGCGCAATCCTTTGTGGTTGTTGTACTGTCGTTATATTTGTTATACGCAACTCCACAAAGAAAAGGACGCTTGTCCCATAAAGAAGCAACAGAAAACAGTCCACAAAGTCATGTGCAGTCCTAAAAACAATGTGACCATAGAGAAGTTAAGCGAACCAAGTTTATATGATTTGTAGATTATGGGTATATTCTTAGGAACAGTTCAACTGTAAGAAACAAATTTTCGATGGAACGAAACTTTTAGGTACAATCATCGAAAAAGTTCAGCATCATTAAACAAAATTTAAGTTTATTTTATAGTTTATACAAAATTGTGAAAAATAGTTAGCCAATAGATTGCAGACATAGTCCTAAGAGGAATTCAACTACATATAATAGACTTTATCGAGAAGTACAAACGAATATCATGAATTAACTAGAACGCTGTTTTAGGCAGAGGGAAGGGAAGCGAGCTTGATCGGGTTATTGAGTGGTGAAAAATAACTTATTATGACGATGATTATAAACAGTAGGGAATAAAGTTGTGCTAGGTTTTATAGACCGCATGTAGTAAGAGAACTAATTAAACATGGGTTGAATATACTTTACTCAAACTATACATTTGAGGATCGGTCATAGGAACACTTGGACAACAACAAACTTACTCAAGGGGAATTGATACATTTAGGATAACAGTCTAATGCTAAGGAACAAATTGAATGTCGGACATAAATTTGTACATATAGTTTCAGGAGAAATCCAATTGTCTCATTCTTGTTTCAACAGTTGTGAATTCCCCTACTATCAATTTTAACCTCGTTTGATTAATTTTTTTATTGTAAAAAATATGTTACGTGTGCACAAGATCACGTAAAGCAGCTTGCCAATATCGAAAAGGCAGCAAAACAATAAAATAAAAACATGAAAAAAAAATGGCAGACGTCACGGCACGTGATACATGCGGTCATTTTTGTCAGGTTCTTCATTATTGTCGTGAAGGTGAAGAGGTGCTTTCCTGCTCATCGTGGGTTCTTCACTTTTGTCGGGTTCTAGCCACTTTGGCCCCACCTCTATAAATCGATTCCTTATCTTGGTTGCCACCTTTACCCCTCGATTTTGCTCTGTCCAGCCGATTTTTCATTATTTCTCATTTTAGTCCCTTAAGCTAAGGAGTGCCTTACCATTAATTCCGATTATATTCGATTTCTTGTTTTCTATAGAAAATCGAAATGTGAGCACACGAGATTATGAAGAGCATCTTGTCACCACTGAAAAGGTCACAAAGGAATATAATAAAACATGAAAACAAACAAAATAAGAAACGATAGACAGTGTAGTGCACGATAGGCACTGGTCGTTTCTGCCTCGTGTGGGCATGTGGCCCAAAGTCCCAACGTGGATGCATGTCCCAAAGTTCCAGCTACTTCGCCCCCATCGCCATAAATTCATTATTTGTCTCGGATGTAACCCCCATGCCTGAATTTTGTTTTTTTCATGACTACCCATCATTTTTTTGACCCACTCTTATGTCACCCTACCTCATCGATATGATTTGTTGCTTAAATACAATCATATAAACAAATAGTAAGAAACTCGGTGAATGTGTCTTTCAAACTGTAGATATAGTCGTGAAAATAACAAACCGTAGATACAGTTGTGAAATAAGTCCAACTACAGGGATCTGCTTCTAGATGGAGTGTGCATTTCATGTGCAGTATTGAAAACAACGTGACAGTAGGGAAACTAACGGAGTAGACTTTGTATCAACTGTAGATTTAATGTATAATCTTTGAAATAATCTCATTGTTAGGAACAATCGTTTGATGAGATGAAGAATCTAGGTACAGTTGTTGAGACGGGTCCGTACAATGAAACAAATTGTAGATGGACTGTATAATGAAACTACAACCATTAAAAAAAATAATAGGGAACTTAGACGGTGGGGAAGAGAGCAGGGTCAGTCTGGTCAGAATACGGTGATCATAGAGGATAATAATGTAAAAGATAGTGAAACACAGCAAACAAAAGTTTGAAAGCGGGTTATCAGATGAAGGTATAGTCTTTGAAAGAGTTCGACACCTACGAACATACTTTAGTAGAATGTTGAGTTTAAATACAGTTCAAAGGATAAATTAACATGTAGGAAAAAGATTGCAGACAAATTATACAACTTAAGTACAATTTAACAATAGATAGTTTATAGTGAACAGAGGACAGACTCTTCATAGCCATCAAACACATAAAGGACAAAAAACTGACTTTTAAAAACAAACTGAACCTAAACTATAGTAGGCTCAAGATGCAGTATTCAGAACAGGTAAACTCCAGAGAATAAACTTCAGATAGATTGTAGACTTTATTGAAAGTGTTAGGACTCCGTAATATAGTATACAAAATATATTCGATACGGGTTTCAAACATAGTTTTAGAAGCACTTAGTTTGCAGCGAACAAACACCGAATAAATATAGAGTAGTTGGACAACAGACAACATACCTATAAACATCTTAAATTGTAAGAATCATATTAAAGGTAAAGGTATCGATAACAATTTAACATTGGGGAACGGACCTAAGGTCGATTGTAGATTTTAAACTACAGTTTTAGAGATAGTCTCAAACTGTAGAAAACTCACTCTATACAAACTATAGAGTAACCCAACGACAATTCATGAAACAATTAGATAGTAGGTAACAGACTGAAGGTGAAATACAAATTACCGACATCGACAATTAGAAAAAACAGAACAAATTTGTATAACTACTTCAAGTAAAAACACAACAAAGTAAAAAAATGACAACAATTTTAAAAACCGCTTGGTCTAAAAACACAATGATTATCAACAACTAACGCAACGTAGCTTTAAGTAGAGGGGAGAGGAGCGTTCTGATTGGGTTATGGTGAATTGAAAGATAACTTACTTTCTTGTATGATAGTTTTGCTGTTTTTTAAATGATTAGTGTACTTTAATTTGAATAATAGTTGTTTTATGGACGTTCGATCGATAGGCAAAACCAAGAAGGATCACAACTGTATACAAACAAAACAATAAAAAAAACTAAACCACAAATGGTAAGCAATAATATTAATGTAGGTTATAATGATATTTCGACTGTAATGTGTTATACAAACAAAAATCAAGCAAAGACGATGATTAAGATCGTTATCAACAAGAGTGGAAAAAAAAAAAGAAACGTACCTTTATTTACGTCGTTAAGAAAACATCTGTCATACAAAACAAACATATTGAGGAGGTGGGTATGTTTTTTTTTTTAATGCGGCATGAGAGGTAGAGGAGTCAACGTAATAAACTCATTATAAAAAAACATGTTTATAATATAATATATCGAGTTTTGTAAAATCGTAAATATGTGAAAGCGGTTTTGGAATATTAAAGAGATGGGAAATACCACAAATACAAAAATACTTACTTCTGATTGGTGCGGATCTTGTAAACGTATAATTTTCGTATCCTTGACCAGGTCAATGAAAATAATCACTGATCGAAGCAAAAAAACTAAATGCGCAAGAGTCGTTGTGTGATGTTAATGATAACTACCATAAACAAAGATAGTAGAATGATTGCATGTAACGTAAAAAAACAATGTGTTTATTCTTCAAGTGAAAGTCATGACAAAAAACCTGTTTAAAAAAAAAAAAAAAAAAAAAAAAAAAAAAAAAAAAAAAAAAAAAAAAAAAAAACAACAACAACAACAACAACAACAACAACATTTGTATGTACGCATCCATGAAGATTTTTGAAAACTAATTCTCATCTTGCAAGTCATGATACGAACAATTTGTCATGGTGAACAGAAACAACACTTTCGAAATCAACAAAACAAACCTGCAAAAAAAAACTTAAAAAATAATAAAACAGAAATAGTCAGGCTATCTTTAACGGGATTTCAGAGAACAATTAATAATATCGTTCAAATCGATTAACAAGCATATTCTACAAAAAAAAAAAAAAAAAAAAAAAAAAAAAACAATAACTTACTTTCACATCTTAACGATAAATATTATAAATCCATTCAGACATTTTCTTTCATATCTGTGTTCATATTGTCTTGTTTATATTCGTAATAATAAAACATATTTTTTTTTAGAATTAAATACTCCATAAGAAAATTACATTTTAAAGTTTAAATTTTTATTTCATTTTAAAAAATATCGTTTCACTTTTAAAAATTTTCGACTTACTTTAAACTTTCTTTCCAAGCTGGTAAGTCACAGACATCCGCATGCATTAGGCTTAAAGGAAGAAACTTGCTCATTGCCCTAGACACGTTTTAGCTAGGAAGTGCATCTGACACTCATCAAGGGCCTTCTCCCCCGATCCACCTTACAACGACCACCTACTTGTCCAGCCACAGAGAAATGAGGGCCGACGATCTTACCCTGAAATAAATGCAGATCATCTACCTAAGCCCAGACTCTCCATGTTGCGTTGCCAACCAACTCTGCAGTCTGTTACGAACCAGCAAGGTTGTACAACAGTTTCAAAATTGCTCGCGTGGTTGATGCTTTGATGCTTTTCCCGCGTGCAAATACCATGGAGCAGGGCAAGTACTAACCAATAGAAGATAACCAAGAATTTCATAATAAATATATAAATCTTAGGCACTACCATTCGCAAGAGGAAATACATCCAGGCGGGCAATACGAGTTTCAAATTTTCGGTAGCATGAACTATTCAATGGCTGCCTCTAGTTACTACATGTGTCGGTAATAGAATAGGCCTAAATCATGCACTTGCGTCCACGCCGGATTCTATTGCTCTATTCTACCATTGTCACAAAGATCATACTATTCACGACAACTGACACTATCTACTTGCCAGCTACCGGTTTGTTAAGCTCTACTTCAGTCGTACGTGAAAGTTCAAATAGCACGGCTTAAACTTTCAGCACTTTCCCTCCAAGTACACTACATAACCACCCGGGTATCAACTAACTGAAGGTTACAGACCATCGCGTGTCTAACTGATTTCTGAGCAAATTTGAACGTGTTAATTCCAGTCTAACCCACACAGCTAGCCACGCATGCGGAAAGTATTAATTATAAAAATGATAAAATGCCTCCACTGCTCCAGTCGACCACGTCCAAACCAAAATTGTAGCGTAAATTACATAAATACAAAATGATACAACTCTCTCTCTCTCTCTCTCTCTCTCTCTCTCTCTCTCTCTCTCTCTCTCAGGCAGCCTGAAAACAGGAAAGGTTTTTGTTATTGTGTGAATTTTTTTTACTGGACAACAACAAATTGTCACACTCGGACTGAGAAACTGAAAGGCGGTAATTGCGGTGAAACTATGTTCGTGAAACGGTTTTCACCTAAGTCGTGTGACAAGGGTTTAATCCCTAGACCTACCCTTACCCACTGTACAATACCTGTTGACCCTTGCATGTTCGACACCGTGACCTGTCCCTGAAAAGCCGTATGTTCGACTGGTGTACATAGTTCGGACGCATGGGTTTGACCTGTAGACTTTAGTTTTTGCAGTCATAAGGATAGTCTAGGTCATAGATGCTACAGTTCTAAAAGGTCAAGTCTAGGACCTTCTAGATGTCCCCGAACTGACTCTTAGTAGCGTCTAGTAGTAAGTCCGTAGCTGAGTCAGCAAAGGGCAGTCCTAGTCCATTCAGCAAAGGGCTGTCCCAGTCCTACCTAGTCTAGTCAGAAGTACCCAGTCCCAGTCTAACCTAGTCTGGTCAACAAGTATCAAGTGGGACTGTGGACATCCCGGGCCCAGGCCAAAAGGCCAGACCACCAACGAAACAAGTATAAATATAGAGGCAGCGTCAAGTCATTCATTGATTCTGCCTGTGAGCCGTGCGGAAGTGCTGCTTGAGCGACTTGTGCATTGGAGGTCTGCAGGTGCCCGAGGCAGAAGAGGGCCGAGAGGTTGAAGAAGCGGCCATAGGCGCTAGCCTACCGTCTTCCCCCGAACATAACGCATATGCGTTGTATTCGAGTTTTCCAAAAAAGTGGGTTTTTGAAAAGTTAGACCCTTTTCTTTGAATACAAGGGCAATTCGAATATAACGTACATTCGTTCTATTTGAATAATACTCATATGTGTTATATTTGAATTTCATGAAGAGAAAATTGTTGTATTCGAATATAACCTTCCCACCGCCCCCCCGAAGGTCAACGTCTGCCCCGTTTTTGCCTTGGTGAACGGGACAGGCCCGTGAAGGCCCGTAATCACAAATCACTGCCCGTGCTCTCTCTCTCTCTCTCTCTCTCTCTCTCTCTCTCTCTCTCTCTCTCTCTCTCTCTCTCTCTCTCTNTCTCTCTCTCTCTCTCTCTCTCTCTCTCTCTCTCTCTCTCTCTCTCTCTCTCTCTCTCTCTCTCTCTCTCTCTCTCTCCATGCACGAAGGCGCTTTTTACAGCCAAGAATGTAGCGCGGCCAAGAAAGTGGAAAAATAAGAAAGCCACTCACTGAGGTCTTGCTGCACTACCGAGGTCACCAAGACAAAAAAGAAAGGGGTTGTATTTGTCCACGGTCTAGTGGAAGATTCATTCGCATTTTGCACATTTGCTGAGGAGTGGAGCAAGGGCCCAAGTAGGGGAAAGGAATGAAACTCGACCCAAAACATGGAAAGGTACGTCTACTTTACTTTTACCTTTTTGCCAAGGCTCTGAGGCCCCCAGCCGTGGTCCAGAACTGAGCCTACTCAGCCTGGACCCGACCCCCTTGTGCATGCAAAGTTGGTCTGGTTCACTCGAACATAACGCATATGCGTTGTAAACGAATACAACGCACAGTATGTGTTGTATCCATTTACAACGCATATGCCTTATGCTCCGGGGAAGACAGTAGTTAGGAGGGAGACGGCAGCCATAGCTGCCACTTAGGATAGAGATAGGATCTGAGTGTCGTGTGTGTGTGTGTGTGTGTGTGTGTGTGTGTGTGTGTGTGTGTGTGTGTGTGTGTGTGTGTGTGGGACATTCAGGTTGATCCTAACTAGTGTTGAGTTGTGTGCGTGTGCGTGTGAAGAAGTTGCTGGTGGATAGAATTGATTGGGTGGGAATCTTTGTCCGGCGCTGGGCGCCATAGCTATTCAAGACAAGTTGAATCTGAACTGTGTTCCTGGCCACGTTCTTATCTCTGAGTTTTGTGTGGGCGCCAGTTTGAGTCCTCATCTGTTTGCATGTATGTTGGAGGCGAGACGAGTCAAAGTCTGATTTCATTCGTGGCAGTGAATTGAATGGCAGGTTACTGCGACAGCAAGTTGGAGGCGGCTTCAACCCCGGCGTTACCGTCTGACACCCCCACCACACCCATCACCTGATACGTAACCAGCAACGCACAAACACCTTCTCTGACTCACACATGACTCACAACACCGTGACCCTGCTGAGTGCGCACAATGTCAGACAAAGCACAAACGGACACACACATAGGACTGTGTAGAAAGTGACATCGGCATTGAAGGCAGCTATGATCTCCTCTGACATACAGAAGACTTACTAGAGCACTCTGAGCCACCCTGCTGACTATATACAACGACAGACAAAGCACACAGCTACTCACACATAGCACATAGTAAGCACGTACTAAGCGATTTCGGCTGTGAGCAGACCTCTGAATGACACAGATTTCAGAGACTACGATGACTGTATACAGTGATAGACAAAGGACACAGCTACTCACACACAGCACAACTAAGCACTCCCCAAGCCATGGACTGTGTACAAAGTGACCTCGGAATTGCACAGTTTCCAACCCTGGGGTCACTGATGACGAAAAGCCAGCTATGAGCTCCCATCACTAACACATGACCTGGGACTTGGTCGACCATTCGGAGGGACCCTATTGACTGTATAGAATGCCAGACAAAGCACACAGGAACTCAGACATAGCACATACTAAGCACGTCCTAAGCAATTGACTGTGACCAAACCTCTGTATCACACTGATCTCCGACTGGTCACACCGGGTTGACTGTGTAGAGCGACAGACAAAGCAGAAAGGTACTCACACATAGCACATACGAAGCCAAGTACAAAGGCACAGACTGTCTGCAAAGTAACATCGGAATGGCACAAATTCCAACCGTTGGCTGACTGTAGGGTAAAGCAGAAAGGTACTCACACATAGCACATACGAAGCCAAGTACAAAGGCACAGACTGTCTNGGCACAAATTCCAACCGTTGGCTGACTGTAGGGTAAAGCAGAAAGGTACTCACACATAGCACATACGAAGCCAAGTACAAAGGCACAGACTGTCTACAAAGTAGTGCAGCGAGGCCCCTACTCAGCATTCAAAGGTCTGCTCACTGATCTCCTTGTGCTTTGTACACATAGCACGTACTACAGTAGTTCTGTTGACAGCATTCAAAGTCCTTTTTGCACCGGTATTCAAAGCACAAGGAGCACTACAGTGTAGCACATGCACTGAGTAGGGGCCTCGCTGCACTACTCTCGAAACGAAAGTGAATCTTCCGCTCGAATACGGAAAGATACATCGCCATGATTTTTGTCTTTTGTGCATGTCGAGAGTAGTGCAGCGAGGCCCTATGAGTCGACTGTGTACAACGACCCACAAAGCACAGACAGCTACTCACACACACGACAAACTAAGCACGGGGTAAGCCGGCGCGTGTGTACAAAGTGACCTCGGAGCCCCACTGTTACCGCAGGCTGAAGACGACAAGAACGTAGCTCGCCGACGACATTCTTTTTATTTCCTTCCCCTTTTGTCTTTCAGCGCCCTGCAGTTTGTCTCAGTCCCCCAACAGCTTGGGCTGAAAAGCACGTGGCTGCGGATCATTGGTGTTGGGGGTCACTCAATCTCTCTCCAGATCTCTCTCTCTCTCTCTTGGTCTCCCTCTGTCTGTCGCGCGCTTGCTATCTATCTATCTTTCTATCTCCATCGACATCATATCAACGACTTAGAAGCGCTGCCGAGTGGCATCACCTCCAGAAAAAAGAGCCAGTGGTAGCGACGGCCTCCGCAGTTTTTTCAAAATTTTTTCTTTCCCTCTTTGGCGCAAACACCCGGCATCCCGTCTCGCACACCCACGACGAAATGCGGCCACCTAACAGCGACAGAATGGAGCCTCTCTCTCTCTCTCTCTCTCTCTCTCTCTCTCTCTCTCTCTCTCTCTCTCTCTCTCTCTCTCTCTCTCTCTCTCTCTCTCTCTCTCTCTCTCTGTGTAT
>BFEA01000696.1:291273-308338 GCA_003427395.1 Chara braunii | reverse complement strand
CACACACACTCTTCGAGTTGTGTATAGCGAACATGACAAAACATACATACAACATAATCACTACCTTACCCTTCCCGAACCACATAAACAAACGAACTACGGGCTGTGCACCCGTGCCCTCACGGTAAGTCAATTGGCATCCAGGTACGGGCGTGTGGATGGGTGGGGGAACAAGAGCTCATTGAGGTTGACTCTAGTTCAGCTTTGTGAAATGACCGAAGAGGAGGGGGCGACCTTTTGCTTCAAACAACGAGTTTCTCCCCCCACAGGGAAAAGAGAAGGAAAGGGGGAAAAAAATGGGGGAAAGGACTCAGAAACAACGATAAATGTGGCCGCGGTAATGACTAGGTGAGTATGTAAATGTGTGTGTGAGTGGGGGTAAATGCGCCTGTTCGTTTTTTTAACAGCCTGCAGTGTTTGGCTGGGTGCGGTCAATCCTTTACGCATGTGGCCTGGGAAGAAAACCAGATGCCTCTAGGATTGGAAGGCCCTGGTTCCTTTGGGGGAACATCAAGATTTTGCTCCTTGATCGTGAGTTCAGATCAAGGGCGCAACTCAACTCCGTTTTTTTTACTGTGGGCCAAGTGATTGCCTATAATTGTTCAGGTGGTTATAAAAGTTGACATTTCACCCATCAGCCTCATAAGTGTGGCAATGTTGTTTGGATGTTCACTTTTGTGAATACTAGCTGGCTGCTGCTGAGGGAAGAGGCTGCTAGTGGAGTGGTGGTCCGTTGGGTAAAGGTGTTGGAGTTCTATAGGAGCAGTAGTGAGGAGAGGAGGCAGCCATAGCCAAAGGCTAGGAGCTTCTTGCCCCACCCTTGTGCTTGTGTGTGAGTTGTAGCCGTAAGGCTACGGCAAGCTCGGATCGTGCGGCAAGAGGTCCACGATAAGGAGGCGCACCGCAAAGATTTTGAGGGAAGGTGTTGCCGAAATTGACGTGCAGCGTCAACGTTTTTTGTGCTTGTGTGTGAAAGTGCTACTTGATCAGTGGCACGACAATGATAGTACATCTAGTGGGACCTTGTGACCGGAATTGTTTGATGCAGCGTCGGTTTTATTTTGAAGGGAAGAGTTGTTAATTTGTTGCGGTACAGTGGACCCTTCTGTTGTGGTGTGTGAACAGGCGGCAGTGCAACTTGACGACCCTGGTACCAATTTTGGTGATATGGCGAGAGGTAATCCCACCGTTTTGTTTTTTTTTTTTGTGCGCAGCGGTTGTGAATAATTTAAGCGCGGTCTAGAGGTTGGGCCGGCGCTGGTGCACGGTTTGGATTGTGTGGATTTGGTGCGTGGACCAACAACATGAAGAGGGCGCGGAGTGAGTGCATGTGGCAGTGGCTATTGGGGTCGCAATACGTGCGGTTTTTATCGGAAGCCACTTTATTTTTTTTGCGGCACATAGTGCGAGCGGTTTTAAGTTCTTGACCATTCGGTGCTGCAGGTAATAGTATGGGACCACGAGGACCACTGAGGACCATCTTGGGACCGAGTGGGACCAACTTGGGTTGTAAATGTAATGGTTTGATGCGGTGTAGATCTGCGAGGTGGTTTTGGACAGATCCTTGGAGGACGTGGTGCAGTGGGGACTGCGTTGGGACTGTACGGAACATTGGGACCATGTGGGAGTTATTCTTAAGAGCACCCTCCGGGAGGGTTATCCCATAAGAGTTTTCTCAATGAACCCGACTCTCGCTCATTTGGGCAGTTGGAGAAGGAGGTGGACCGTCGTTCAGTGGGAAGGTCATATAACTTGTGGAGTTGTGGGCCATATCTCTCGATTCCGGATGATGATTATCTTTTAATTGGAATATTACTCGTCTTTCTTGAGTGAGCTAATTCAAACTTCACTCAAGGTCAGTTGATTGACTCAACTTTTCCTTCACACCACACTTTGTTTGACCTTATTTGTTTTGGATGTTCAAAAGAAAAGATAGAGGAAAATTGTCTGAGTTATGCATGTGAATGGAAAGTCTGACTTGAGTATGAGATTGTACTGGTTTGTTTTGAATTTTTTTTTCTTGCATTTTGTGTAGGTAGGTAAAAAAATGTTTGCAAAGAATATTAATTATGCCTATTTGAGATGAAGAAAATGATTGTCATCCTTTTATCTTTCGCCTGCCTACATGTTGAAAACAGTTGTATTTTGAAATAAATAATTTCAACAGGTACCATGAAAAAAAAATTGTGAATATAATAAAGATGAAGATAATCAGACTTAGTATTTTCTCGAGGATTGACTTGTTCTATCCCGAATGACCTTATCTACCTCTACCTGTCCAAAAGATTCTCATTCTCTATTTCCTTCGATTTTTTTTCGTCAAAGTTACCCTGAACTTATGAGAAGTGACTCAAATGAGAATAATTAAAAGTTACTCGCAATGAACATATTTTCTTTCCCTAAGAAGCATCTGGGGCGGGGGTTCGTTATTTCAGGAGCCGGCCCTATTAGTGGACCGTTTTAAGGGGGGGGTACTATGCCAATTCGGTGGAGACGGCCCAACTTATGAGATCTGAGCTTTGTGCTCGGGTGAGGAGGAGGAGTACCCCATACCACTTTTTTAGAGAGTGAGACGTGCAACACTTCAAGAAATGCTTCTGATGAAAAAATCATTCGCAAAACAATTTGTCATCCAATAAGATTTGAATTGTGTGAAGACGAGTGTGCGTGCTTAATCTTAAGTCGGAGGTAGGTAAAATGAATGACTTTGGCAACGTGTCTCATCAAGTCAAAACTAAGGTAGCCCGATTACCTTGTCGGTTATCAAAGTCAACTCTTCGTTGGCGATTTAATATAATTTTTATTTTTTATTTTTCTAGTTATCATTTTAGAATGGATATGCATTCTATCGTCTACTGTCGAGTTTTTTTTATGTAATTATGTATGGTTATTACTTTATTTTGACTGTGCGTCTAAGAGACTAGGATTAATATGTGGGTTTCATACTTGGTTGAAACTGTCCTAGTCGACCAGCGCCCGCTTCATACTTCGGAGAGCAGTGGCCTAATGAACGGACGACGTCCCGGTTCACTTGACGTTAACCAAGCGTATCTATACTACATCGAACAAGCAAACGACCTCAAATGACCTACATCTAGAAACTTTCGCATGTGGGTCAGTAGCTTAGTAGGGATATACCCCTACGAGTGGTGACAGCCCCTTCGAGAACGTAAGTTGTGTCCCGCGGGAACCAATCCTGTCGTAGGGAATTTTGGGAAGTATAGCTGACACACTCGGTTAGAGCAGCGAAGGGACAACGTGACCACGCCCGTCTCAACAGTTCGCGGGTTTATATTTACGTGGCAGTGTGTGGCACCCAAGTTGTCTCTTGTTTAGTTTTTGTTCAACTCCTACGTGACATGGCCGGGAGGGCCAACGACTTTATGAAAAAGGCAGGAGCTAATGCGCTCGATAACGCGATATTTTTTATTTATTTAATGATAGATTGATTGATTTGTTATAGGGGGGGAGGGGGCGACCCCACCAAGCAAGTAGAGTTAGTGTGTCGTGTAATTAGCAACTATTTCGCACGGCTCGGATGACACTTCGGTAAGTCTGTGCAAATCAGATTGAAGTTTTGCCCCCTATCCCTTTTGATGATGCCAGAAATCGTTTTGATATACGATTTTACCTTGTTTCTATTTTATTTCTTTTTTTTTGGGCGACCGTTTGAGTCACTGTATGAACTGATCATTTGTACAATCAATATGTCAAATAAATAAGACGTTGTAGAAGTCCACAACGGACGGACACGGCTTATTGAGCGCCGTTGAAGATACTCGTAGTGAAGAACTTGCATGGTGTACCAGCAGTTAAACAACGATTGAGAACATATGACAAGGCCCCTTGAGGCTATACGAGCTTGTAAAACCTGCAATCACTTCCCGCTGAAGTGAGTCTACACGGTTCGCCACCTCCACGCGAGGGATATCATTCACATTCGCTAACAGACGATGGTGTGGCTCACCCTGACGCAAACGGACGCATACGTGACCTCCCGACCTTGGGTAGGTCATCCATGCACATGTACATGTAAGTATATCTCGAGAGGCAAAAACTCTCTGGTCATGGAGAATGTCTCTCACAAACTGGTTTTTGACCAAGACTATGCGGACCTTCTCCCGCGCACACTTCCGAAAACAAACAGGTAGGTCACACTCCATTGATTATCTTCTTCAGTTCTACAAGCTGAATCCGATCGTCAAATCTGACCCGAACAATCAAATTTTTAGACATACTCAACCCAATCCTATCATGGACCACACCAGATGCTAGACGCCTCAAGTACTTGCGCGTGGACTTCTCACGAAAATCTTTAATGACGTTATACAATCAGATCGTAGACTAGTCCCTAGGAGTAAATCTAAGTTAGGCTACCTGGGTTCTTCAAGGCATGAACGAATACTTGCTTTAGGAAGCCACCCTTTGATTTCCACACCCGGAGATATTCGAAGTGTACTTCTCCCCCCACCTCGAACATGTTCTTGCAGAGTTTAAGTTGCATGGTACCAGTATCAGTCTTCATTCTTGATTCACCGAACCTTTGACCTATCGCCTTTCACCCATGTGCCCAGGTATTACCTCCGCTTGATTCAATCACAAAGCTTTGGCTTCGGACCCTCTCCTTGGTTGTCAGGATATCGCCGAGATCTAGTGAAAACGCTTCCTCCTCGTTGGATCGAAACCAGACGATACGAAAGTCTCGAGGATATCCTACTCCCTGCGGCTTTCGGTTCGTTCCTTCTTCCCTTGACGCCGTTTCTTCCTCTTGCATCTGCTGGTATTGAGAACGGAGACTATTGTTCAATATACACAGCCTCAAGCTTCAATAGTTCAATATTCTAAGTGTAGTCAACAGGCAGCAGCACGTAGTTCCCCAAGCCAAAAGTGCAAAGCCAATGATGGAAGTGTAACCACTTCCTATTCCAACATTCGGACACGTGTTCTCGCCAACGGACATCAACGTTTCATGTGGTTTTACCCACGTACTGCAACTTGCAAAACGGGAAACAACTACATATACACAACCTTTCAGATTCAAGAATCCAATCCCATGTGATTCGTACAACCTCCGCCACGATCGTCCATCTTGTCTCACCCCTCAAAGATAGTAGTAGAATGCACCATCGAAGTAATTCCTCCGCCTTCGTATCCACGTGTTCATCTTGACAACATCGACTCGTCACTATCCGAACAATGCGCCCTATCTTATCAGTTTCGTAAACGCATCAAGCGTTATGATCTTGTTCCTCATTGTCAACGGTTGTCGATTCATCTTCATTCTAGCTCATCAGGCCAGATAAATCGACAGGCTCCACCTCCCCAAACACCTTTCATGTACGGTGGCTTGTGATATCGAAGATGGCATCGATTTTTCCATTATATGCAACCCCTTCACCCTTGCAGATTGCCTGCAATTCTTGCGCATCCATCCCACAGACTTCCTTCATTACTTGATTATGAAACCTCAGCTTCGCCACTGTGCTTGGTTGTCCGGGGGTCTTCTTAATCTTTGCAACGTATGGTGAAAGCTTCGTCTTCACTTTCGCCTTCGATATGGAAAGTCGAGTACCTCTTGCGGTTGCCTTCCCCTTCGGTAACTTCGGTGTGCGTTTTGCTGGTGTAAGCATTGAGGGACTATCCTCGAACTCAGGTTTTGGTCCACGTTTCCGTTTTTTGTTGATTGCTAGGCACCCAGTCTTCGCTCGAATCTCTTATGTCGTGTTGTCGTCACTATCCTACTCCGAACTTAACTCCGGATCTGATACATGTACCACTTGTTTTTTCCCCTTCGCCTTCCGAGCTAACGTCAACGCCGGTCCCAAGTTTGCCTCAACTTGATCGAAGAACTCTCCAGTCTTGATTGCTACTTGGAGCTCAACCTTCTTGTCAATTTCAACAACCCTTTCTGCCTCCTTACGTAGTTTCTTCATTCTTCTTCGTTCCTTCCTTTCCTAGTCCAACTTCTCAACCGCTAAGCGTCGTTCTTCTTCTTCAACTTCTTTCTTTGTTTTCTCTTGCTCCGCCTTTTTCATTTTCTCGGATTTAACAAATTCGGACATACTTGCCAGACTCTTACTGAGTTATTCCAACTGCTGTCGCAGATCATGGTCCTGGGCTGAAGACCTGTTCACATTCGTTCTCTTCGTGACTTTGAGCGGCCCCTTGGTGTGTCATGTGATGTCGATGGACAGCTATCCATTGCACGCTGGTTGTTCCGATATTGATTAGCATAATGTCCTCGCTCTCCACTCGCGAAGCACCTCGGAGAAGATCGTTTGTAGTAGGACTCGCCTCCTCGGTCGTAGTTGTAGTCCGAGTCCTTGTTGTTAACTCGCTCCTCACTTCCAGACATGGTCCTTCTTTCATCGTAGTCCCTTCGATCACCCATGTTCCAAAACCTTCATACTTGGTTAGTGCAAAGATAATCGTAACGATAGTCGTAACAACGGAAAGAATAAAGAATGCACGCTCACTAATCTCGGTATTTTTTTTTTAGCTCGGTCGTAACAACGAAAAGAAGAAAGAATGCACGCTTACTTATCTTCCAAAACCCTCGATCATCTGCTCGAGACCACATGTACGGCCGAGTTATAAAAAAAAAAAAAAAGGTTAAAATTTGGTAAGGAATTTGGATATGACCTTGGATCAAATGTTTTTTAGTTTTTTTTTTTGCAGAAACGAGTTTTTTGGGGAATGTTTTGAATTTTTTGTTTTTTGTTTTTCTTTTGCTAGGACCTTCCTTGGTTCCTGCACGGCCGGGCCGCCCGGGAAAATCAGATGACCTGGGCGGTCTCGCTGGTAGCCTAGATATTATTTATTTACATAGACTACCAGATTTGGTCTTGGTTCATTTGCCCGACCGGGCCAAAAAAAGTAATAAAAATAAAATAGTTTTTTTTAATTTTGTTTTTTATTCTAAATCTGTGAAGCATTTCGATGTGAGCCTGATGCAAAAGTTATTCAATTTATTTTTCTGCGTAACATAATTTGTTTTCGATTTTTTTGGTTTTTTTTTTTAATTTTTGCAGGGATTTTCCCTAGTCCTTGCATGGGATGGCCACCCGGGACCCAGGCGGCCCGGCTGGTAGCCAAGTTTTTTATTTTTTTATTTTTTTATTTTTGATTAATTGATTGAATTGATTGAATTGATTGAATTGATTGATTGGTTTGGGGGGGGGGGGAACCCACCCAAGTCAATAAATAAGTTAATAAATAATATATACGAAAAAAAAAAGATGAAATTGGGGGGGGCTTGAATTTTTTTAAACCTTATCTTCTATAATTATTTTTTTTTTTATCATCACAACACAAAAATTTAGTGGTAGGTGCCTAAGGGGATGCTTTGTCCATTAAAAAAAGTAAAATAAAAAAAAATTAAACGAGGTTTGACAAACCCTCGAACCCCATCCTGGTCGGCTGAACATTTGGGGGTCGGACTAACCCCTCTCGAACATTCGTACCAGTAACACTGATCTCAGTATTTGACATTGTATAACACTTGTTTTCATTTTTTGTGAAGAAAAGAAAATATTTCTTTTTGTCACTCCGTTGCTGGCACCTTATACCTTTTATATTTTCCTTATTCCTAATCTTATAATTCAACTAACCCCTTACCTAATATAAATATGAGACTTACTATATTGAATTACTACTGCTCTATATACTACAAGTAGTAGAAATAAAAAATAAGTGTATACATATATCAATACAAATATAAAAATCATTTAATCTTACTTTTGAAATACTCGTACGATGATTTTTTCGATTAGAATCAAGGCATAATTGTATTTCGGTTCAATCATCTATGGTTGTGCTCGTAGTAAGATTCCCTTAACGAGGTGCAAACAAGTTACCATTTAACATGTCCGTATGCGGTAATCATACAATCGAGTTCATTGACCATACATGGTTCTCCGTGCAGATAGCAACATAACGTATTTTGGCCAAACATATGTGTCATCTCCCACTGCACACGACATTCGATTTACCTTCTGCTCTATACATTCCACAACCATACTATATATTAGTAACAGTCGTTCCACATAATGTAAGCTAATTCAAAAATAACTTACATGTATATAATACCTTTGTTTTAGATACCAAATATATTTATGTGTCATTTATTGTTTGTATCTCAGCAATTATATAACATTAACGATAGTGTTACATGCACCATTAGGACCCAAGTGAGGGAGTGATTTTGTTCGTGTCACATTGGAGGTAAGAAAAAACATATATAACTTAGAACACTACATCCCATAAAATAATGAAAATGAGTCCACTGCTTCAACAAAGTGCACCGGTTGTAACTCTCGTGGTCCCCTACAAAAGGATATGTTATCGCCAATCACTATTTCTATCTCCTAAGGAGTTTTCACAATCCTTGGGAGCGTATTCCTATCAGGCTCCCGATCGAGGCGTGAAGTTTCTTACATACAATAAGCGGATGCTCACTGAGGCTATGCTTACTACGCATTCATGTTTCTCACTTCCCCCGTCACACCGCAAAAAAAAATGCATGATCAAACTTAAGCACAACTCAACTTTTGGCATGACCACACAGTACTTGGGTGATATTAGCAGGTTGAGCAATATCATGTTGGTTGCATATAACCTTGTTGAGTGGGTTATAACATGCATAGTAAATAATATTACCACATATAGACATAACAAATATAAACACACTTATGCACAACCACAACACAGACGCACACACATAACGACATAACTTTGCCCTTGGGTTGGCTGTTGCTATGTTTGAGTTATGCTCAATTATATAGCATTCGTGATGCTATGTGGGTTGGATGGTACTACAAGACTAGGTGAGACCATGTGACACATATCACATGGTATGGGTTGGATGGTGGTAAGACACACATCGACAGAAAAGACAAACATAACCACGAACAAAAAAATGCATACCAAACTTCAAATACAATTCGACCTTCACCTACGTAAGGCGACATTGTGTGTTGCGAGTGATATTTTATCACCAAGTGATATGATGCGAGTTGGGTCGCATTGTATGGGATGAATCATAGCATATAAATTAGGCTATAATATACAGATCATGGGTTAGGTGGTACTATATAGGGTAACTTGTACTCCATGGACTAAGTGATAGCATATTGGCAAGATGGTATTATGACTCAACGGTTTGGATAATACTTATATGTGGACACTGTGAGATTGCATGGGCCCGTAATACTCCACCAGACACAGAAGAGTATGTAAAGTGAGTGGTATAATATCGATTGGTGAGTAAACGAAAAAACAAATTACAAAAATCATGTAAAGACTATGAACCCGAAACAAAACACATGCACATACTTTTTAAGTCGTACTTGACAATGTTAACAGTCTCACATAGATGCATATTACTACATTTACATCCATGAGTAATATGAAATAAAACAATATGCCCTGAATGAAAAATCCATCAACTGCCCATAGGTAGATTTACACTCAAATTATATTTGGGGAAACAAAAACATAACTCTGATTTTTTTATATCATGATAACAAATAGATAAACTGAAAGTTTGCGGAAAATGCACAAGCAAGGATAATACACAAGCAAATGACTCATGTACAAAAAAACTCATGTATATTCATGTACAAGGTACGGACATACACTTGATTGCATGTCGACTGGGATATGGCTCCTTGACCGGTTTCGACCGCAACCACGCAGTCATCCTCAAGGGGTTCCACCGTACTCCTCCCTTCATTAAAAGTCCGTCATTCCGCCAAACCCACCTCTGTCGTTGGCCTACCGAGCATCTCCGGAAACATTAAGAGGTCGTCAGCGTAGGGCCCGAAAAGACCAAAGGTCACACAGTCATGCCCAATATAGTGTCCTAACCCAAGTGCCCTCACTAAACGTGTTTACTTCCCGTAGTCATGATCAGACCCTTCCGCCTGCCAGTACCACTCCATTCGTAGTCTGGTACCTGGTAACTATCGAAGATTCTCGAATGGTCACTGCCTAAAACTAAAGGACTAGTCGAATCTGTTCACCACTATGTCACAGTACCTAACTGTATTACCCGCTACATCCCTACATACGAGTCCACATCAGAGAAACATATCTAAAAAAAGTAAAAAAGAAAATACCAACAACCAAAAGCAGACAGAAGAAAAAGCAAAGAAAGCACCCCAAAGGTCCAGTGTTCAATCCTTCTTGCCCACACCCAATTCTCATCGGTCTGCACTATAACATCCTGTCCGTTCATACAATTCCACGCCAGAGAAACATATCTCGAAAAATAAAGAAGAGAAAATACCAATAACAAAAAACAGACAAAAGAAAAGGCAAAGAACGCACTCCAAAGGTCCAGTGTTCAATCCTACTTACCCACACCCAGTCCCCGAGCCACCTGTCTTGTCAGTCTACACTATAACACCCTGTCCATGCATATCCATGTCCTGAGGTTACACATATACCATCCCCGTATCACTACATACAGTAAACTACACCGTGTATAGAACAGTGTAACACCAAATAACAAAGCAAATTGAATCCCTACAAAGTTGGATCCCATCACCAATGCAACGACTAATCCTTATAGAGCCATCTCACTGTCCAGCTCCAAATCTTATCTCGCCCCTTGGCAAAACTTTTGACTACCCGTTCCACAGAACGTGGTGGAAAGTCCTTCATCCTCAATTCCCTGGTCAAACTCAGTACTTGCATTGGAATCCTTCAGCGTATGTTTGTATTTCGATCGATTTTGTGCAGATAACATGCAATCACTGCGTTTTTTTGTTGTTTGCTTCCTCACGATCCAAAGGACTGACCATTTTTTAACTCCAGCACATCCTCGTGCCAGATTGTACGCTCGTTCTTCGCCAATTGAAAACATGCCACATGTGGCTGAATCAGATTAACTGTCATGGTGTACCCAGAAAATCCCAAGATCCAGACTCATCGTCCGTCCTCTTCAGTTGCAGGTTTCGTGGGTAACACCGTTCAAACAACAGTTAAATCTGTTCGAGAGACATATGATTGTGCTTTCGATTTAACACCACCAAGCTTACATCATCCATCAGTCGGGTCTCGAACACATCCCGCCTGGTCTTCCCCAACCCACACAGAAACTTGAATTTTGCATATGCACACATGATACAAGCCAATGGGGGGCTTGTACTTTTACCCATGGGGATGCCCACTACTTGCCTCAGCAAAACACCAATCGCTCGAGTATAAATGTGCTTCAAGTCCAAGCTGACGAACTGCCTCACTTGCTGCAATTCTATCGTTTGGCAGTGATCGTCGTCTGGTGTCCGCCCAAATGTACATCCATTTCGCCGCGTATTCACTCTCACCGATTTCTTCCCCTTACCCAAATGGTAGTCCAATATCCAATCAATTACTTCCACGATATCTTTGTGTGGTAGCTTACTGGACATGTCCTTGATGTCATACGACCTCGCTGACAGTTCAGAGTTGATCCCCATCCTTCTTCCAATCCTTTTATTAATCGAGCCCGGTCGTGGAACTAGAGACACCACAAACTTGAGATTGAAATGCCAATCGACTGGGAGGTTGAATGACATATGATTGACTGCTTTAGCCACCGTCCTACACGTTCTCACAGTAGGTTCAGAGTATGTAGGACAGATGGGACGAAATCTGTTGAGGTCTTTATGCTTGGGAATAACATATGCCTCACCGATCTTCCCTTTCTTATCCCACTGCAGAAATTTCGTCAAACCAACCTCGTGGTTCAAGTCTACGTCTCCTTCAACTTCTTTTCCTGCTCTCTGGTACGACATACCCCGTGCTGGCCAAGAATAATTCCGGCATGACGTCATAGTATACCTTTGGACAGAGGATCAGGGTTTCGCTCGAGTTTTTGTCCAAAGGTGTACACACCAAACCAGTGAGTCATTTCTTCAAACGGTATACCTCCTCCGTATCCAAAAACTTTGTCTTCACATCCTGCAGTGTGGTCATGCATGCTTCCAACTCATCTCTTCCAACCTTCAGTTCAGGTCCTCGATAGTTAACCAACTCTCCAACCCACCAATGATCTCTCGCTTCAACATTCTTCCCCTATCGGGGTGGGTGAGTTTTGGCACGTTGTTTGCGTTCACAAGAAGTGGGTGAACATCCTCCAGCTCATGTAGTCTCCCCTGTACGTGACCTCCTATCCGTGGATAGGGAAAACCTGCGCAAGTAAAGGTAGCCACTTCATCTCGGGCATATGTCCGTCGATTGTGTAACAAATCCGCCACCGACGGGTTCTTCACCTATATGATGCGGACTCCATTCCGTGCAGAATCCTTTATACAGACTGGAATGTCCATCTCCTCAATTTTATCGCTAATGAGTTTCCTAACTTCCACCACATGGATCCTATCGTCAAATTCAGTTTCATAGTCAACATGGCGTTTACATTCCATCCATAGTCGCTTTTAATCACCCTGTTAATCAATCGTCTCAAGTACGCCGTCGATGCCGCTTTCTGGAAATCGTATGTTGCGCTCATCATTTTAATCAAGACCTTGAGGTTAAACCTATGCAGCGCTTCAATACGTCGTCGATTTCATAAAATTGAAACTAAGAAATTCTTGTCCGCGTTAGTCTTCGGTATCCACCTGCATAGGTGCATGATTTTCACCTTTGCTCCCATCTCCATGTCTTGTTTGCACTCTAACAATTTGCATCGCCGTTCATTCACCTTCACCTTCGATCTACCGAAGCTAGATCGGATAGACTTCCAACCACCACACCAACAACTTCCCCCACTAATATATACGGTGAATCTCTTATGCCTGCCAACTTTGTGCGATCTAGTTAGAGTAATAACCACTAGCCTACTATACAATAGCGCAACTATCTCTTCGTGAATATCCAGACGACGTAATTCGATTAGGTATCCACATAGGACCCACAACTTACTCGGTGTTCATGCTCCGCTTTCTGCGTCTTCCTCGTCCTCCTTGTTATTGTCCTCCTAATCAGCCCACAATTTCACCCCGACGGTTTTCTCCTCCTCATCGCCATAAGCTGTTCGCGTCCTTTTCTGAGTTATAGCTAAGATAGATTGTATCTTCTTACCCTTGTAGGCAGATACGTTTCAACTCTTCCACGTTCAGGTTCCCCAGTCGCCTAAGATTCTTCGTTACGAACTTCAATTTACCCACTGATCCGGATGAAGGTATCTTCCTTCTTCCCGTCATCGGAGTCTTACGTGGTGGTGTTTTCTTCATCAACAAATGTTGACCTCCAAGTTGAAGTTGTCGCTTGGTTGTGCGCTTAATCGGTGTTTCCATAGGTGGGTTGTCTCTCACTGCCTTATCAGCACTCCGTTTCCGTTTCTCGGTAACGGCGAGTTGTTCGGTTTTTTGGCTTAATGCATCCACATCGCTATCGTAGGAATCCACATAATCCTTATCCGATGACGATTCCTCAACTCTTTGTTTTCCTTTTGTCCGTGCCTTGACTTCTCGTTCATAACGGCCCTGCAGCGATTCACCAAGTTGGCCCATATGGAGGGAAATCTCCATAATGATCTCTTTCCTCATTGCCTCCCTACTCTCCTCCTCTTTTCTTAACTTTTCCTCCTTTCTTTTAACTCGTCGAATTGTCGTCAGGCGTGCTTCCTCCGCAACTTGCCTTTCTTCCTCCTTTTTTTTCATTCTTTTCTGTTTCTCAATCTTCCTCATTCTCTTCTCCTCCTCTGATTTCACTGCGTTAACACCTCCTTCATGGTTGCCAGCGAAGCCACCAGCTCCTCAATCTGTCGCTTCACCGTCGGATCTTCGGATGTTGCTCGTGGTTTCTACATATGTGTATGTTGTCTTGGTGACGACGATCGTCCTCGTTGACCTGTGTGCTTTGCGCTACTGTCCACTCCCGGTTTCGGACACTGGTTCCTATAGTGGCCAGGTTCGCCACTTTCATAACATACCGGTATAAAATGGCGCAAGGCGTCAACGCCCCTCTCCGGATGGCTAGAGCTTCCTCGCTCCCACAAATGCTCCCGTCTCCCATTAACTTGGGGATCTCCTCCACCATCATGACGCACATAGTCACTCCCTCAGTCACTTCCCCGTTCCCGATGATCATCACGTCCATAGTCGTGGTAGTTAGATCCCCTCATCGTCGGTGTGAAGTATCATTTTTTCGATCCGCCTCAGATGCTCGCCCTTTACGAGAAAACCCTCGTTACGCACACCCCTACTAACCTACTTCAAACACGTATATGAAAAACGTATTATTGTAAACACCAAAGTTCAGCCTCGCTCACTCTTATCGATCACGGGACTCACATCACCGTACACCCTCTCTCTACATAGGCGCCACTCAATACCAAAGCGTTTCGAATATCTGACATCCGCCATGAAATTATAACAGCTTCTTCAAACGTCTTTAAAAACGTCGTCCAACACGTCAAAGATCATGCTCACACTCACTCAGCGTCTTCCAAGTGGGTTCACACGTGCCTTCAGAGATAAACTGAAAGATTTCGAAATTGTCAAGTTTTATTTTATTGAACGGATTTGGTACATACTTGTATTATAACATCATGATAAAACTAAACGCATTTATATAAATGTTAACCAAATCGTCCACAAATGCAGTCAAGCAAACACTTACGAAGTTGACAATGAAGATTTCAATACTATAAATGACGAAATTACAAAGACGTGGCAATAGAAGAAAACAAAAGAACAACTCCAATGTGTATGAGGGTATACTCACACCACGTCTAACTCAAGTATATGTATATGAGTTAAAAGTAGGGTTTACACAACTTCAAAAAAAAAAAAAAAAAAAAAAAAAAAGAATGTGCATAAGTGTGTACTCACACGAGCTTAATCTTAAATGCATCTGCCGACATTAATGGTTGAGCTTAAATATCGAAAATCACAAAAGAAACAGGGAGTAGCAAAAAAATGGAAAACAAAAGTTGAATGCGGGTTGAAGGGTGTTCCTAGACCTATGTATATTCCGGCCTATGTATGTCTCATCAAACACTGTGCTACTGTTTCAAACTACTATTACACATGATATAAAGTGTTATATATATATTTATATATATGTTTCATGCAACATTTTTGGCGAAACAAGGAAAAATGTCTCATATGAGAGCGTCGTACAAACCCTTTTATTTTCTTTAAGAGCTTCAAGAGTGTAAGAATTATAATGTTGCTCGACGATAAGCTAAGAAAAATTTTCATCTTTGCTACACTATGTGTACACATTGTTAAAATATCAATCGAGCTTGAATGTCATTTGTTTACTGGAGTGTTTATCTCTTAAATATAATGTGATAACAATTGGTTATGACTGCTTCGGTCTTACGTACGAACATAATAATTATATGCTCAATAATTTTATACATGAGATATATTATAAACATAGAGTAAATACAATCACTGAATAATGATATAATTGACATAATATAAAGTCAATAAAAGTTCAACGAAATCAATATAGCTAAAAACAGGGTAACCGGATTTCGGGACGGGTCGAACACCTGAACCCGAACACCCGAACGTAAAAGACCCTTTGGGAATGCCTTCGGCCATTCGGGTCAAACGCAGAAAAAAAAAAAAAAAAGTTATGAAGACAAATAAACTAAACAACATTTGTCTGGGCATTACATCGAAATTCCTTACCAAATGTGAAATAAAAATAAAATACACAAAATAAAATTAATAAAAAAAACAAGAAAGAATAAAAAGATAATTAAAATTAGTGCGCGAGCGAGCACGTTTTAGACACCGCTATCTTTGACGATTTTTCATGTTGTTTTGCATAGCCAAATGCTCTGAAAACCTACAGATGTGTATTCATATAATACAAAACTCATTAAAAACTTAAAAAAAAATAATAAGTTTTTTTAGGTCCCGCAATAAAGTAAAAACAAAAAGTAAAAAGTGAAAAAAAACAAAATAGTGAGTGGGCCATCACGTTTTGACACCACCATCTTTGAGGATTCTTAAGTTTTGTTTGACTCAACAAAATGAGTTGAAAATATATAGGCATATACCTCACATCATAGAGAACTCACAAAAAATAATTCAGAAAAACGAACTTATTGTTAGATCCCGAAATAATTTTTGGCGGGGGTCGAACATGGTCGAGTTCGGACCCCGAACAGGACCCCGAACGCCCGAACGTACGGAGGTCGGCCCGAGGACCTTCGTGGTGACCCTGGCAACCAATGTATAAACATTTGGAAGAGAAAACAAAATCGAAAAAAATAAAACTTACAAACATATATGACAATTTGATAGTCCATGTACAATACATAAGGGATGAACAAGCCTGAGTTTAAAATCAACTAGCATAAGACCTGTGTACCATACTGACATGTTCGGAGCTTTTCCGAACGTCCGAACATGTTCGAGTGTTCGAGTGTTCTGTCGAACATCATAATATATATATATATATATAGGGTCACCAGCCCGTACGTATGGAGGTCCCGGGCAAACCTCCGTACATACGGGCGCTCGGGGTCCCGTACGGGGTCCGAACCCGACGGCGTTCGGCCCCCGCCAAAGATTATTTCGAGGCCTAACAATAATTATTTATTTCTAAATTTTATTTTGTGAATTCTGTATGATGTGAGGTACATGCATGTAAATTTTCAAGTCATTTGGCTAAGCCAAATAAGAATTAAAAATCGTCAAAGATGGCGGTGTCAAAACGTGCTCGCCCACATATTTTTTCACTCTTTACTTTTTGTTTTCACTTTAGTTCGGGTCTAAACAATTTTATTATTTTTGAAACTTTTTTAGTGGGTTTTGGATTATATGTACACATCTGTAAATTTTCATGGCGTTTAGCTATGCCAAAAAAAAAAAAAAAAAAATCGCCAAAGATGGCGGTGTCGAAAACATGCTCGCGCACTCACGAAATTTAATTCTCTTTTTATTTTTATTTATTTTTATTATTATTATTTGTTTTCTATATTTTATTTTTATTTCAAATGTGGTAAGGAATTCGGATGTAATGCTCAGGCAAACCTTGTTTAATTTATTTTTCTCCATAACATATATGTTTTTCATATTTTTTTGATGTCTTGTTTTTTTTTTTTTTTTTT
>BFEA01000696.1:276148-290858 GCA_003427395.1 Chara braunii | reverse complement strand
AAAAAAAAAAAAAAAAACAAACTTCAAATAAATCTGAACAAAACCTATGTTCTGGAGACAAATAAACTAAACAACATTTGCCTGGGCACTACATCCAAATTCTTTACCAAATTTGAATTAAAAATCAAATACAGAATCTAAACACTATGATAAAAATAAGAAAAAATAAAAAGAGAATTAAAATGAGTGAGTTTGTCAGCACCTGTTCGACACCGCCATCTTTGCCGATTTTTAATTATTGTTTGGCATTGATGAATGCCCTGAAAATTTACTGATATGTACTTTACATAATCAATAACTCATTAACAATTTTTCAAAAAATAATAAAATTGTTTAGGCCCCGAAATAAAGTGAAAACAAAAAGTTAAAAGCGAAAAAAAACAAAATAGTGACTGGGCGAGCACGTTTTGACAACCCCGTCTTTGACGATTTTTAATGTTTGTTTGGCTTAGCAGAATGGCTTCAAAATTTTGAGGCGTGTAGACGGTCGGGGGGGAGTTTGGCCCCCGAACGGGACCCCGGTCGGGGGGGAGTTTAGGCGTCACAAAAAAAACATCAGAAAAAAAAACGTATTTTTAGGCCCGAAAATGTTTTTGGCGGGGGCCGAACCAGGAGGTGTTCGGCCCCCGAACGGGACCCCGAACGTCCGAACGTTCGGGGATCAGCCCGGGGGCCGCCGAACGTCCGGTCAGGTAACCCTGACATAACATATATTGTTTTCAGTTATTTCTGAAAACGTTTTGTTTGTTGGGGGGGGTAAAATCTACGAGGGAGTCACAAAAATGAGTTATAACTGCAGTATGGGTCAAGATACAGTTTGCAATTTTAGTTCGGGCAATGTATACAACCCAACTTTCTGGCCAGGTAGGGTGCCCGAAGTGCAATTGCAAGCTTTATCTTGCCCCATAGTGCGATTATAACTCGTTTTTTTGACTCTACTGAAGTACCTCGTTCTGAGGGTTTGGGCGCTCGTTTGCGTTCGGTTGCGAACGTTCGGGTTCGGTCACTGAACGGAACCCCGAATGCCCGTACGTATGAAAACAAAAATGTGGTCAAGTGTATGGTAATAAACACAGACTTATGAAAGATTAATTTATAAGAAGGAGAGAGTCAAGACTCAATTCAAACTAAATGAAGTAGTATTGAATTGTAAAAAACACAATAAACTCATAATTATCATAGTTAGAAGTAATTCGAAGTCCGACAATCTCATGTGAGTATATGAAAAACCACATTTTAACTAGGTAATCCAGTATCCGGAATAGTACTAATCGTAAGTCTCAAGATAAGGATCGAGATAAGTGTGAAACAATTCCAAATAGCAGAAATAGTCCCAACAACGTGTCCTTAACTACAAACAGTTACAGATGGTCCTATACAGAACAAAGTGTTTCCACAAGCAGATCACTATAGTCTCGACTGACCAATTGCAATCTCAATTCACTAAGGTATCCCCACCGAAGTCCTTGATAACTTCACCAGCCTCAGAGTATTGCTAAACTATTTTTTATACATGCAAAAGGTTCCTTAAAATAGTTTTAGTAGTGTTAAGTATGACAAGTAATTCCAAGGCAATCCCAAAACATCCCAAGTGGTCTCAAATGGTCCAATGTGGTCTCAAGTGATCCTAAGGTGAGCGTAACGTAATTCCAAGTATTCGTAGTGATAGCTAATGTCTCATTAATAATATCAGCAGCCACACAACATAATAACAGTTTGAAACTGTTTGGAGTGTGCGCAACACCTGAAAAATGTATCTTGTACCGTTTATCAATAAGAAAATAGTTTGTCGCACCTCTGTAACACCCCAAATAATAGGGTCATAATAAAAAGTGCGACAGTTGGTTTCTATTACTGAATAAACTTATAATGCGGTCAAAAAAACGTAGTATGCATTATTAACTTTCACATTGTATAAACTTATAATAAATTTTTGACACTAACTACATCTAAGTGTGACCTGGTAGCGTATGGCCACGCGATATTGAATTGGTAAGGTGTAACTGAGAATATTAGGTTTTGCAACCCTTTGCAAGTTGTGCTTTTACTTTTCAAAATATCTGCTTATATTCCTTCGAGTGTAATGTTCGCTTTAAACAGATAAATCTTATTCGTCACGTAACTCTTTTATGATGAAATCGAACTTGGTATTAATGTAGAATTATTTGTAGGTCGTTTAAGTTTATAAGTCAATTTTTTTCTTTTTTTTAATATTTGTAGGGAGCTGAAAGCACCACTACCTTCGACCATTTTTTAGTCCGATGAACTTTTTTTGCGTGTCAAACTTTTTTGAAATATTTTTTTTTTCTATTTGTTCTAGGATATCATCCTCGATAATTTTGTTCTGGTAGCATTGTTCATATGAAGCTTATTGAATGTTACATTTCCAACAATCCATCTTGTATGAAAACAATAGTAATGAACTACATACAACTATTACAAAAAAAAAGGTTTGCAGACAACACCAAAAGGAAAACAAAACAACACTATTACGTTTCGGTAAGGTTTGGTTCGCTGGAGGAATTTACCTAAACAAAAATGAGTCTGGAATGATATGAGCAACCTTCATTAGATGGTGGTCGTTGTCTACGGATTGAGAGTTGACACTATTGAAAATTGATTATTGTGTCTTATAAAATACACGATATTGACTTCAACATCCTAGTGAGACACTACCATCAGTTTAGAGGCTTATTGAACATCCAATTCGAATTGGTTTCCTGGGATTTGAGCCTTGTTTCATGTATCATTAAGGAAAAAATAAAATCAGTTTAATAATGTATTAGTGCGTTTCAAGGATGAAATACTTATTTCATGAGGTTTTTTAAAAATAGAAAAGAAATCAATGGAATAATAGCAAATTGTTCTAGTGGACTAAAAGTCATTATTATTATTTTTTTTTTATACGGATCTTTTGATGATTGGTCTCTCAAAGTCGAAGCAATCTTATATACTTGGAAAAAGCAAAGGTTGTAGGCTCACTAGCTAGAGAAAGATTAATCATGACAATGATATTTATTTCTATTTTTTTCTACGTTACCCGATCGGACGTCCTGAGCCCCCCTGACCGTCCGCGGTTGTCCGATCGGACAACCGGTCGATCGTTAGGCCGAGGCCCTGTATCCGATCGGTGGGGAAATTGGGGGCGAGTGCTTCCATGGGGAATTGGGGGTTGTGAGGTTGAGAAGCGGGTATGGGCGAAGCGGGGGGGGCGAAGGGAAAAATGTTTCGAGGCCGGTAGGGCCTCCAAAATCGAAAACGAAACTGGTCCGATCTGGGTCGTCAGATCTTAAACATCGACGGCCCAAATTGGGCCGATTTCAAATTCGAATTCCTAGGTGTTGCGGCTCTCTCTGTCGCGCGACTTCGCTCAGCCCTGTCGCTGGAGTTCGGCGTTGCAGGTGCCGAACTCCGACGCCCAACAACTGCTACCCATGCGCCATCGCCCGCCCACGCAAGGTGAGTTTGATTCCCTGCATGCATGCCATCTCCTCCTCCTCCACCTCCTCTTCCTCCTCTGCCTTATGCTTCTCCTCTTGTCCTTCTCGTCCTGCATCTCCTTTACTTCTTCTCCTCCTCCTCTTCCTCCTCCTCTTCCTCCTCCTCTTCCTCCTCGTCCTCTTCCTCTTCCTCCTTCTCCTCGTGTCTTCCTCGTCCTCCATCTCCTCTACCTCCTCTTCCTCCTCCTCGTCCTCTTCCTCCTCCTCCTCCTCCTTCTCTTCTTCTTCTTCCTCTTCCACATCCTCCTTCTTCTCCTCCTCCTACTCTTCCTCCTCCTCATCCTCGTCATCCTTGGCGTCGTCATCCTTCTCCTCATTGCTCTCCTCCTCCTGCTCATCCTCCTCTTCCTCGTCGTCGTCGTCGTTACCGTCGGATCTTCCGATGCGAGGTAGAGATCACCTTGCGGTGATGTTGGCGGCTCTGCCCGATCCCCATCGTGGTCGTCCTCCTCCTCTTCTTCTTCTACCTCGATGTCCTCCTCCTCATCCCCATCTACCTCCTCCTCCACCTGATCCTCTTCGTCCTCATCCTCCTCCTCGTTATCGTCCTCCTCCCCATCGTCGGTGTCCTCCTCCTCTTCTTCTCCCCAGTGTGCTCCTCACCTCTTTGCCCTCCTCCTCTTGCTCATCCTTGTCGTCGCTATCCCCTGCCTCGCTCTTCTACATAGATAGATACGTACGTAGATAGATAGATAGATAGATAGATAGATAGATACATACATACATACATACATACATACATACATACATACATACATACATATATACATAGAGAGGTATCGAAAGGCAGGTATATAGGTAGATAGATATATAGGTAGGCAGAGCGGTAGGTAGATAGATACATAGGTAGATAGGTAGGTAGATACATAGATAGATAGATCGATAGACAAATCGATACATTAGATAGAGTACATAGATTACATCAGATTGTTGAAGTAGATAGATTGATAGGTTGGATAGATAGATAGATAGATAGATAGATAGATAGATAAATAGATAGATAGATAGATAGATAGATAGATAGATAGATAAATACCTACCTACCTACCTACATACCTACCTACCTACCTATATACCTACCTTCCTACATACCTACCTACCTACCTACCCACCAACCCATCTACAACGTATCATCACACCTCACACACCATATCATTTTTTCTTTTTTTTCGTTTTTGCTCAGAACAGCATGATTTTTTTGGGGGGGTTCCCCTAGTGGTGCGCAGACCCCCCCCCCCCCCCCCCCCCCCGTTTTTTTTTGGCAAAAACGTCGCTGTCAGATTTTCCGGATAACTCCTTTTCCGGATAACTCCCCCCCGACCGTCTCCTTGAGACGTCCGGGAGAGACATCTCCCAATCGGACACCTAGCAGCCTAGATTTTTGAATATCTTGAGATTTTTTTTGTCGTAAAAAAAGGTGTAAACGAATGAAAGCTAATAGAGAACGATTGGCACATTGGTTTCTTTAATAGATTACTTCTGTTTTTTTAATTTCAACTATACTTTTAGCAAAATCTTGTTAAATATCCTTTTTTTTTTTTTTTTCATATGCATGTAGGAATAGAGGAAATTCGAGTAGACTATATTTACCATGAAGTAACACGAAACTAAGAATGAATGTTTTGGAGTGGAGAAAGCATCTTCCAAATTGTTTCGTAGTGGTGCCTTATTGGTTGAAAGTCTGATGCATGAAAAACAAAAAAAAACTTAGTCCTACCCAAACACGTATAGCCACTAGACGTCGGAAGTGCACATGTCGCTACTTCCGGGTTACAACCTGATAGAGCTAAATCGTTGGGGGCACAAAAAAAAAAAAAAACTCACTAATTCATTGTTTTTTTTTTTTTTGCTCAGGAAATAAAATTTCATAAGCACTTGTAGTTTAAATTGCTAATATATTTGCCAACCATTTTTCTTTAACATGGTCGCATGCGCACCAGAAGTTTTGGGGATCGGTCTATTGGAGCAAAGTGGTTGTTGGAGCTAGCCAAAAGGAGGCTCATTTTTCTTTAACTGACTGTCATGTGTCACTTTGCCTATTATCACTCCCTACCTAGGCTATCAACTGGCCCGCCCGGGTTCAGGGTGGCCAGCCCGTGCAAGGACCAAGGACGGTCCCAGCAAAAAAAAAAAAAAAAAAAAAAAATCCAAAAAATCAAAAAAAAAAACTATGTTATGAAGAAAACTAAACTGAATAACTTTTGCCTGAGGGTCGCATCGAAATTCTTTACCAAATTTTAAATAAAAATAAATTAAAAAATATATTTTCATTACTTTTATTTTTTTTATATTTTTTGGTCCGGCCGGGCAAGTGACCCCGGACCATTCTGGTATGTGTAGTAGGGGGTTATGATGTTTTGTGGTATGTGTTCAGTCGAGTTTCGAACTGTGGACGGTTGGGTCAATAAGTGTTGAACCTTGTGCTTGGTATGGCTTAGTTGAGTTTCGAACCATAGTTGGTTGTACTAATATGTGGTGTACCTTGTGATTGATATGGGTCGGTTGAGTTTCGAACCATGGTCGGTTGTGCTAATAAAGGGTGAACTTTGTAGTGGACCTTGAACTAGCCTGTGATAGTCGTGTTTCGAACTGTTGTCGGTCAACTGGTGTGATGTGACTGTGGTTTTGAACTCGGTACGTTAGTTTTATAAGAGACGTAAGGTTTTGTTTCCCACTGAAGTAGTGAATTTTGGATAAGATCTGATTTTTTCGTTGGCGAGACTCCGTTTCGGGTCTATTCTTTAGTGCACGATTCATGACAGTTGAATAACTATTTTTCTTAGTACTGGCTTATAGGGCCTTTTTGTGTTACGAATATAGGGTAGTTACATTTCTTTCTCTGTAGTTTTAGGCTGGTGTCGGGTTTTTCGATGAGCGAGCGCGACGTGATGATGGACGGTGGCTTCTTGGTAGACTTAGCAATTGCGGTGCTTCTGTGGACTTGACTCTCGTTCTTCTTTAGTATATAGTCAACAGTAGAGTGGTCCATGTCACCGATTACGAGGCCCCTGATGATCCTGGTTGGCGGCCAGGTGAAACCGGTAGGGTCATACGCCATGTCGCACTTCAAGTTACATTTTAATTCATAGTCGTGTTCGGGACATGGGTCGTCTCATCTCTCTACTGGTTTTTTACTCTCCTCCTCGATTGGCTTTTGATTTCTTCTTCGTCATTTTTCCTATCTTCCTTCCTCCTCATACCTGGTCTATATTTTGTTTGCTGTGTCGACTTTCTGTCTTGTGTTGATACTGATTGTTGCTGATTTGTCGTAGCTTGTGCTCGACATACTCTTACGCACGAAGGAACCGACGTAGGAGTTGCACTACTGTCGTGTGACTTCGCATCTGATGGCTAGCAATGATCACAATGGTGATGCAATGTCGTGTTACAATTGTGGCCAGCGTGGTCACCTCTCTCGTTTCTGTCCTTATCCAGATCATCGTTTGAACGGTCAGAATTCTAATAGTTCCGCTATTGTCCCCGCCCCTCTTCTTACCTTGCCTGCAAGTGGAGGTTCTACTGTGGGTACTGTCGCTCCTAGTTATGGTGGTCAAACCGGTGGTAGTGGGTGGCTTGGCAAACGCGTTTACTCATTGGAGGAAAAAGTTGCTAAGATCTGTGAGAAGCATGAGGCCGATGAGGCCAGGGAGAAGGCGGCACGAGAAGCTGAAGAACGTGTAAAGAGAGAAAAATACGAGGAAGAAAGAAGGGTGCGTGAGAAAAACGAACGAGAGGATTTTCAGAATTCGATGAAGAAAGAATTGTAAGATAAGGTGTACAAGGCGATCGATGGGAAGAAGAATAGTGAAGGTGACGAGGTGGCGAAATTGAAAGCTACTATTCACGACATGCAGCGGCGACTTCATGTGACGAGTACTTCCTCGGATACAGTGGCTCAGGCTTCGGAAGCTGAAGAGTTGTCTCGGCTGCGACGAGAGCAGGTGGAGATAAAGACTGCAGCTGATAAACGGTTATCTGCACTGGAAGATGTGGTGTTGGCCTTACAAAGACAATGTGAGGATGCGGAGGCTAACGAGGAGAAATGGAAGTCGGAGGCGCTCCGCCCTGGTAATAAACGAGGGTGTATTGCGATTGAACCTACTCCTGCTACGAATGGAAGTGTCGGGCACGAACTACACCCGTGGTTACTCCAAAGAGACACATTGAAGTTGATTTGAAAGGGATTGTGGAACGACATCAGATGGAAGTGGAGGCGTTGCAGGCCTTGCGTATCAGCGAAATGAATGCTCGGAAGGAGTCGGAGGTGGAGATTGATAGACTAAAACAATCGTTGGCTCGATTGGAGATGGTGCAGCGAACGGGGACGCGGGGGACAAATTTGAAGTTGAAGTTAGATGAAGCAGCAGGGAAGAATGATAACGCTGCCAATGAACCAGGACCTTCGGTGCGGAAGAACAAGGAGAAAGCGGCGCCTGGGTCGGTTTCGAAAGCTGTGGATAGAGATGCCTTTGTTATGGCTAATCGATGGGATCTCCGTGGGAAGAACAAGGATGCCGTCATGACGATTTGCAAAAACGAAGGGGTGGTTTACACGACGTTGGAACCCACGAAGGAGGCTATTGTCCAAGCAAGGGTGGAAAAAACATTCAACGGTGATGGAGGGAAGAATGACAAAGGTAAGGCGAGCGTACCTGTTAAGGTGTCGAAGGATGGGGATGAGTCATCTGTCAAGGAGACTCACGATGACCTGATTGTCTCTTAGTATCCCACTCGAGCATGGCTTATCTTTGGGATTTGGCTCGATTATGTTGTAGATCTCGTTCCTTGTCTATTGACCATCTTAAGAGTAGTGAGTGGACCAAGCTTCTATGCTTTGCTGTCTGTGGCTTAATTCTGGCTGAAGAAGTGGTGTGGGGGCGTAAGTTTAGTGAATTTTTTCTTTCGTCTACTCTGGGTTGTGATCGTAGATCTGAGTTATGGGATGGTCCAGTTGTGTATGGATTGATTTCACCGTGGTCTCGTCATATTTACATTGGAAATACCGGTAGAGATGTCCACACAAGGTGGAAAGAACATGTGTATCGTACATGTCAGTCTACGACGGTTGAAGGGTGTCGACGTAATGAGAAGCTGTATAGGTGGTTGCGGAGGTGTGGAGCTCATACTTACGTGATTGTCCCGTTGTGTAGATGTGATTATGATGATTTGCATGAAACGGAGAAGTATTTTATTAGGCTTTTTTCGCCGTCTTTGAATTCTCGTGATAAACCTAAAAGGTCGAAGAGGAAGAGGCTTGGGCTCAGGGAGAGATTAAGAAGGAAGGCAATGAATGGGATGGTTGTCACTTCTGGGGTTTCGGAGAAGAAGGTGACCGGATCTTTGGTTACTTTTCATTCCAACGTGGGTGTTGTGTCATTAAGTTTATTAAAGGTGTTGAAATTTTTTCGTGTTAACCTTATTCATAAAGTTGTGATCGTTTGTGTTGGTGGAACAAGAGTGATTGACCGATGGAAGATTGTAAAAAGGTTGTACGGAGGTAGTATTGTGTCACGTACGTTTGGACGAGGAGAACAAAGGCAATTGAAGGTTGGTTGAAAGGAGGGAATACGCTGACCTTTAAGCAAGTAATTCTTTTTTTTAGTAGGTCATTAGCTTTTAAGGCTCCGTTGGTTGAGTTCTTGAGCAATCCTGAAAGTCGACGGTTGATGAAGTTGTGGGATTTGGATCAGTCGATTGCTGCGTATACTGCTGTGAGAACTTTTCGGGAAAAGCGAACCCGATTCCGGTTGAGATGTTTACTATCCCATGCTATACTCTCAAGATTTGGTATGCATGTGAGGAAGAGACTAGTCTGTCGGGTGGTTTTCTCTGAGTCTGTGTCTAAGGCCAAGGTTAGGCAAGCGTGTTCTACTGTTATCTCTTCTCTGACTATTTCGAAAGGATGAAAGGAGATGTTCGTGAGACGTATGCGCATCGTTTGGTGTCGGAATCGCAGTGTTGGTGATTTCATCAACAACTTTCGTAAGCATTCTAAGAATAGTGATGCTGTGTGCACTTGTGTTAGTTGTGATTCGTCCTTTCCGAGAATTAATGGACTTGTGAGTTTTTCCTCAATGGATCAAGAATTCGAAGAATGTGCTTCGATCCTTTAATCGTCGTATGTTTACTACTCTGCGAACTCAAATTCTTTTTACTTTATCTTCTCATCCTTTTATTCCGGTGTTTGACCATGGTGTGTTGACCAATGAGTTGGTAAGAGATTATTTCTCTGCTGCGGATTCTACTGTGAAGGCGATCAATGAGGATGACCTGGCTGACTTTCTCCCCTTGCTGCGAGATCTCGTGTGTGTTCCCATTGATCATAATATGGGGGATACTATGGTGTGCTGCCCTTTGACGTATCAGGAGGGGATGTGCAAACTTTTTACTAATAACCCCTCTTTCTCTTTGGTTACTGTGGATGAGAAGACTCTGTTGGAAGACTGTTCGGTTCAGTACGAGTTGTAAGGACTAGATAAAGTGAGCAAACGGAAGAAAGCTGGGAGTCTCGGGAAGTTGTACTGTATTCCCAAACATAAGGATACATCACGTTGGCGGCCTATATGTCCATCTTACCCGGAGTGTTCGGATAGAGGAGGAAAAATCGTTTCGAAAGCTGTGAACTATTTATTGTGAAATCTCCCTTCTGAATCTAACTTTAATCTACGAAGTGCGGATGGGCTTCTGAAGTGTGTTAGGTCTATTAACAATGGGTTCGGGAAAGGGGATTGTCTGATCGGGGCTTCATTCGATGTTAAAGAGATGTTTTCGAACTTGCCTCATCAATCGATTATTGAGGCTCTGTGTTGGGCAATTGACTATTGGGCTGATAAAGGTGTTCGAGGTGTTGCGGTTAGGAAACAGGGGAAAGGAGCAACATTGTTGAGGGGCAAATTGGAGCTTGGATGAAAGTCTATTCCACTGGATGCAATTCTGATGTTCGTGAGGTTTGAGTTGGATCACACGTTTATTTCGGCGTCTGGAAGAATACTTCGACAAACGGTGGGGATCCCGATGGGGAAATCTTCGAGTCCTGCACTTGCGTGTCTCCTTTGTGCATACAACGAATTTGTTTTCTTGGACAGTCTCGGTGTTGACATGAATTCTTTCCGGGGTTTTCGTCTTGTGGACGATGTTTCTGTATTTGTGGTTATTAAGGGAGTGCATGGCGTGACGCAGGCTAAAGCTGAAATGATGATTGAGTCATTCAAGGGTTGTTATGATGATAACCTTGTCTTGGAGAGAACCAATGGGAGCAATGTATGGACTTATCTTGGATGTATATTGGGTGTTCCTGAAGACGAGTTTGGGATTTTTTATCTTCCTACTATTAAGAATTTGATGGATGAGGGAAGGGACGAATTGGTGTTCCAAAGTATCTAAGATTTCTCATCCTATTCTAGTCGGCAACAGAAGTCGGCGGTCATTTTTTCTTTTCTGCACCGGGCTAGGTCGTACTCCACAAATGAAGGTTTGGCTCTCCCTCTTCTACTCTCCCTGAAATTCGAGTTGTGTATGCGAGGTTACCCGGACGAGGTTTTTGACAGGTCGCTGCTGCATTTCTCAATAAAGTATGGAGGACTTTGGAGGAACTAGCTTCCTTTGCTGACCAGATGGGGTCGGTTTTCGGGGTTCGATGGTCGTTTTGGTCTCTCGAAGTAGAGAGACGTGTGGAGTTTTCGGGTTTCTATGTGTGTTGTTGTTTTCTTCCTCTCGTTGTAGAGCGGCATGTGTAGTAGGGGGTTATGATGTTCTGTGGTATGTGTTCAGTCGAGTTTCGAGCTGTAGACGATTGGGTCAATAAGTGTTGAACCTTGTGCTTGATATGGCGTAGTTGAGTTTCGAACCATAGTTGGTTGTACTAATATGTGGTGTACCTTGTGATTGATATGGGTCGGTTGAGTTTCGAACCGTGGTCGGTTGTGCTAATAAAGGGTGAACTTTGTAGTGGACCTTGAACTAGCCTGTGATAGTCGTGTTTCGAACTGTTGTCGGTCAACTGGTGTGATGTGACTGTGGTTTTGAACTCGGTACGTTAGTTTTATAAGAGACGTAAGGTTTTGTTTCCCACTGAAGTAGTGAATTTTGGATAAGATCTGATTTTTTCGTTGGCGAGACTCCGTTTCGAGTCTATTCTTTAGTGCACGATTCATGACAGTTGAATAACTATTTTTCTTAGTACTGGCTTATATGATACGATTCGTTTTCTAGGGCCTTCTTGTGTACCTGTTACGAATACAGGGTAGATACATTTCTTTCTCTGTAGTTTCTGGCTGGTGTCGGGTTTTTCGATGAGCGAGCGCGACGTGATGATGGACGGTGGCTTCTTGGTAGACTTAGCAATCGCGGTGCTTCTGTGGACTTGACTCTCGTTCTTCTTTAGTATATAGTCAACAGTAGAGTAGTCCATGTCACCGATTACGAGGCCCCTGATGATCCTGGTTGGCGGCCAGGTAAAACCGGTAGGGTCATACGCCATGTCGCACTTCAAGTTACATTTTAATTCATAGTCGTTCTGGACATGGGTGGTCTCGTCTCTCTACTGGTTTTTTACTCTCCTTCTTTATTGGTTTTTGATTTCTTTTTCGTCATTTTTCCTATCTTCCTTCCTCCTCATACCTGGTCTATGTTTTGTTTGTTGTGTTGACTTTCTGTCTTGTGTTAATACTGATTGCTGTTGATTTGTCGTAGCTTGTGCTCGATATACACTCTGGTAGCCTAGCTCCCTACGCAATTGATATATGAGATTTTTTTGGGCAGTCCACTAATCTAAGGACTGCATATAAAAGCTGTTTTTTTTTTACCTTGGGGTGGTCTGGCTATCACACGAATCTAAAAGTACACTTAAGCCCTGATAACGACACTTGGTCGCATATGTGTTTTTTTTTTATTTAAGGTTTTACAGTCTTGATATATATATTCATAGGTGACTGACCCAGGTAATTTGAAATCACTATGGAAGTTATTGTAGATTGTATGACATGATTATTGGTTGTCGAGCTTCTATTATGACGTGTATGTTAAAAGTTTAAACTTGTTGTTTTTTTAAAGGATGCATAATTTTTGAAGTATTGTAAAATTGAGTGTCTCAAACCTGATAGGCATCGTAATTGAACCATGAACGTCAGGTTTTATGATAATGACTGATAATTCAACCTTAAAATTATTTTATTGTGTGTTTTGATCGTCCGTAGCAAAACCTGAGCACCACTTTCACCCGGTCATATGTTTTCGCACTACCACGAGTTAGAGGGAGGCACAATTCACCTTAGTGAGCTACCAACGTTGACTGGCCTTGGCCATTCTAATGGCGATGGGACCGAAACCAAGCATCCTTGTGGTGACACTCAGACACTAAATCTCTTGAGTTAGCCAATGAGACTGACCATATGTATCACTCCTCCCAATATTGGGGGTTATCATTATGAATTGCGGTTTGTGCGACTTCCCTTTTTTTTTGCGCTTAGGGCGTCTCCAGGCTTAGCAAGGCAAGGGGTAAGGCGTACTGATTTTTTTTTTGTCACATACAACGTTTTCATGCTCAGCAAAGCAAAGGTCAGAACTGTACCCAACTGAAATTCTTTGACTAAATGACCTAGGATCGTCATCTAACCTCTACCATATTGCTCTATCAGGCGCCCTTATCCATCATTCTCTCCTTACCTGTAACACTATACTACCCATGTCAATTTGACGTTGGACTGGCAGAAGATGGGGAGTTATGGGGCTAAGCCCTACCAACGTGTTATCCTTGCACAGGGGTCATGCTTATTTTCTTTGTATCGAGTGTTCGAAGGAGTACTACACTTTTGCGGGGTTTTGGTCTGGATTGCCGCTTTTGGCAACATGTGATGGCTTCCCGAAGCTACATTATTAAGGGTAGAGGGGAGTTGGAGTTGCTCAAGTGTAGTTTGGTTTGGGGGGGAACTTGAAAGGTTAACCAATAAAGGAATGAATAAAGATTGTAGGGGAATGGTAAGTAGCGTTGGGGTAATGGTTGGGTTTGTTAGGTTTGCAGGTCGGATCTGGACCGGCTGATCCAGACTACTGCTCGTAGGCAACGTTTCTTAGAGTATGATAGGTAGAATACAACTCAAGTAGAGGTAGGGAATCAGTGATTATTTTTTGACTGTTTCGCTTCTACGGCTACTAGTCGTCAATTTTTGGTGGTTTTGTTTGTTTGGTTTTGCATGACTGAGGCATGTTTGGTTTACTAGAGGCGGGGATTGCAGGGCAACGGTCGAGAGTTGACCACATTTTGTCCCTAAATCTTTCTTCATCTCTATTTGTAGGTATTGATTGAGTTGAGTTTAATGGTTTCCAACCTGGAGGCCATAAGCAAAATCGGCTAATGCTGATGGGATAACTCCGTGTTGAATTGTGAGGTTACCGACCTCAAGGTTTTATTTTGCAATAAACTGGATATATATCATTAAAAAAAAAAAATTATAGCGTGAACCTGTGCGTACTCGAAACCAAGTTTAAATCGTCCCTACCCACTCTCCCCGTAACACAAAACATCCTCAATTTGATTGAACGGAACTTGAAAGGTAACTTGCATTCATTCATAATGAGGGTGCATTATGTTCAGGGAAAGGCGTGTGGTAGAACTTGACCCTTCGTGTTGAGATGTTGGGATATGGGAGGGAGGGAGGTAAAAGGGGGGAGGAGGAAAGGGTGGGGCTATCTCGGGCTATCAGTTGGGATGGGGTGGTCTAAGGAATTTACACACGATCATGAACTTGGGTTCACCGTACCATTCCCCAAAAACCAATACTTTAAATGTGTCGGCTTATTAGCCCGGACCAGAAACATTAAAAAAAATGTTGGTTTTGCAAACTGTGTGAGGAGCTACTTGGGCAATTCCGAACTGAAAAGTTGGGCGCCACAATGACTGCTGAAGGTTGGTGGAACTCTGATTTATTTCAAATAAGTATCATTTAGTTTCATGATGTATATATATATATATATATATATATATATATATATATATATATAAATATAGCAGCGTGTCTGGAGTGTATTTTTTGCCTGTGACAGACCTTTCTTTGTTTCGTGGATGTTTTGTTGGCTTGTGATGGGGTGTGAACCGACAGTCTGTAGAGTTTTTCATCTGGTGTGGGTGAGTGATAGTCTACTTTGATTTTGGTTAAGGTAGATTATCATTTACAGTGTAATCAGTGAGGGGATTCTGCAGACTGTTGAGGGTT
>BFEA01000696.1:100686-115494 GCA_003427395.1 Chara braunii | reverse complement strand
AGGTGGCGAGAGGGTGAGGGAGAGATGGTGGACTTAGAGGAGGAAGAAGAAGAACTCTCTCTCTCTCCCTCTTGTACCAAGTACTAACTTGTGAAGGTGGCGCCTTGTTGTAGGTACATCGAAGACAAATCTGGAGCTATGGCGCCCCAGGTAAGTCTCCCTGGCCCCCACCCTTCTCTCTCTCCCAACACTACTCTACTTCTTAGCAACGCCCAACGCTGAAGACTACTCTAGCGCTAGCTACTGCTACTGCAGCGCTCCTCCAGAGTGTTGCGGCCAACTCCTGAAGACTGCCTCTTGAACGCACGTGAAGTGGCTGTAAACTGCCTGGGAAGTCCCTATGAACTACCTGCAGCCTGTAGGGCGGGCCAGTACTATATAGTGCTGGCCCATCCGAGAGGCTGCTCTTGCCAGTGCCGAAACATGCCAGACCCTGGCGTTGAAGTTCAAACAAAGGTTGTCTTGAAACAGGCCCAAAATGACCTGTGCTAAACCCTGGTCTGCCGCCTGAGTTTCACGACAGGTTGACTTTATGAGGGCTTGAAAATGACCCTCGTTTTCAGGCTTTTAGGCTGAAACGTCACAGGGCCTGGAGGGCCCTTATTTTCCGTCTGGTCGGGCCCTGCAGGCTCGTGTGGATGCGAAGTATGCCACCCCCCCCTTCCTTGAAAGACCGAGCTTACCTGCGAGAGCGAAGCTGTCTGTTGGAGGGGAGGACCAAAGCCGGGGTGGGAGGGGTCAGTCGTGAAGCTTCCTTAGCTAACCTTTGTCGTTCGTAGTGAGCGTAGATCAGCGGTGCGGATGCTTGCAAATCTGCTCCTGAACTCCATCGAGTGTCGTGAGGATCGCATGCTTTGAAGGTAACTTTGTACTGTCGAGGCTTGTTGTCGTACTCGCGATCCGTGATGACGTGGTCAACTTCCGGATGACCATCCATAGACAGAGGGTTTTGCGATCGTTGGCCCGGGAAGTCGTCGCTCTTAGCTAGTGTGTATGTCGCCAGCTTCGAGGCGTGAAAGACTGAATGGACCGGCAGCTGAGGAGGGATGCCGATCACAAAGGATGGGCCGTCGGGCTCGTCGCCTGCGGCTGAAAGGACGGTCCATGGTCCAAACCACTTGGGGAGTAGTTTGCACGAAACATCCTGTTCGAGCGCAAACTCTTCCGCAGAGACCCAAACCAGATCACCGATGCGGATGGGACATGGCACGCGACGCCTGTTGGCTTATTGCTGCGTGCGGACTTGAGCCTTTGCATGTTCGCGCGGGCTTGAGCCAGCAATTCCCTGTACTTCCGGATGGAGGCGGGAGAGCAAGAGGCGTCTCTGTCGGCAGTTCGTGGAAGGAGAGGATCAGTGAAGATACGACCTTTCCGGCCACCATGGTGCAACTCGAATGGAGTCACACCGATTGCCGGGTGCAACAAAGTGTTGTGGGCGAACTCAATGTCGGGGAGGCCGTCAACCCAATCCTTCTGATCCGAACGGATGAGCATATGAAGCATCATCTGAGCAGTCTGATATGCTCTCTCCGTTTGCCCGTCCATTTGTGGATGCCGAGCTGAACTTGGTTTCATCTTGGTGCCGGATTTCTCCATGAGAGAAGTCCAGAAAGCCGACATGAAACGAGTGTCGCGGTCGCTAACGATGTCTTCCAGTATGTCGTGGCTGCAAATCCAGCCCGTGTGCAAAAGGCACGGAAGTTCGGGAGTCGTGGCGTAGTACTTGCAAGGGAGAAATCGTGAGTACTTACTCAATCGGTCAACGACCGTGAGGATGCCGTCGTGCCCGAAGCGATCGCGGAAAAACGGGCCGGTGACGTCCATGGCGATGGAGAGGCCTGGTTCCCATGGAATAGGCAACGGAACAGCCATTTCGTCAAAACGGACACATTATATTTTTTGAACGAAATCAAAACTGATTTTTTTTGCCAAAATCCGGTCGGAATTTTTTGCGAATAGGGTTCCGACGTTCCCAAAACGCCGGACCCCCCTGGTCTATGGTTGAGACCAGATACCAGATTTTTTTTTTTTTTTTTTTTTTTAGTATCTGGTTTCAACCATAGACCAGATACATGTAGGGGGTCCGGCATTTTGGGAACCCCGGACCCCACAGAGCAAAAAATTCCGACCGGATTTTGGCAAAAATAGTCAGTTTTAATTTCATTCAAAAAATATAATATGTTCGTTTTTACGAAATGGCTGTTAGGAGGACTAGAGCAGCAGAGGCTAGCAGGGCACTTGTGAGTGAAGCCGCAGCTTCGGAAGCCATGGCCACCTCGGCACAGCAGTCCTCTCAGGCCGGTAGTTCAGGTCGGGTCAACGGTCGCGCAGACCCAGAGTCAGTCCACTGGCGTAATGGCGAGCCAGCCATTGGTGTTGACGCCCGATGAGATCGCCATACAGGAGGCGGCTCTAAAAGAGGCACAACTACAACATGCATTAGGACATATAAAAGCGGAGAAGGATAAAATGATTAGAAGAAGAGCCAGGATGCAGCGGAGAGAAGCGGACGTTAGTGAGTTAGAGGAGATGGACATGACGCACGTAACGGATGATGTGAGCATCATCCGGTCTGTCCTGCTGAATGAAGTGGAGATGCAGGACCAGCAAACAACCATCCTTCAGGACATTCAGCAAAGTCTGGCCCTGTTGGTTGGGCGAGCGCCAGCAACGTCACCAATGTCCGGGTCGGGTGCTTGGCCCGTTGTACATCCTCCTCCTTATGTCCCACCGGTGACTGGGGTATCCCCATATATAGCCCCATCATCGGTAGCGATCGTTTCCCTGGGCATGCCGCTTTCAGGAGGGGTATCAACAGGGACTAGTTTGCAGGTTCCTGTACAGACAGTGTACACCCAATCTCCGTTGCAGGTTGCGGTCAACGCACAACCTGCTGTCTCGCAGCCTGTGCATCCGCAGGGCACATAACCCCAGCAGCTAGCACAACAACCTGTGTCGCAGGGTCCACAGCTCGGAGTGATGCAGGGACCGGGACAAACACAGTGGGTTACAAAGACAGCCATCGCCGCTCCCAAACCTTTCACAAGGGATAAGAGGGGCGAAGACCTCGACACGTGGTTGAGGACAGTCCCGGTCTACGTCAGGTGTAAACTTACCTTGCCGCACGAAGAAGTGTTTGTGGTTGCCTCTTACCTAGAAGGTAGTGCAGCAAGATGGTTGAGTGGTTTAGTGCAGCTCCAGGGGTATGGTCATGACTTTCGCGCTTGGGCAGTCACCCAGAAATTGGATGACTTCCTCAAGCTGGTGGAGGAAAGGTGGCATGATCCTCAGGAGCCCCAAAGGGCCACCGACGCGATCCTGACACTGCACACACGGCAGTTTAAGTCAGTAAGGGAAGCCACCGACGCTGTTGAGCGTCTGATCTGTGTCCCAGGGGTGCACTATGACCCCCGGGTTCTGCTTACCTCGTACCTGAGATGCTTTTCTTTGCCTCTCAGGAACCAGTTGGCAAGTCAGACCAACATCAATATGCACAACTTTCCTTCGTTTAGCAAGATGGCCCTAGACCTTGAGGCGAAGATAGGGCATGGACAGGCACCCACTACGGATGGTAGGAAGAAGACACTGCCTCCCAACTGGAAGGCGAAGGGCCGCTTAATGTTTGTCGATAACGATGGTTCTACTATCGAGCTAGACGACAACTTCCAGGAGGGAGTAGGTTCAGAGGCGGGCAGCGTAAAAACTTCAGGGGGTGGAGTAGTCGCTGTTGTAACTCAAAAAGGTAAGGCGACCGGTAGACGTTGAGGACGCTCCCGGTCAAGGAGTCAAGTTGACCCCCCCCATGGGAGAAAGCGGGTCTCACAGAGGACGTGTGGAGAGATCGTTATTCATGGCGGGCCTGTATTCGTTGCGACCAATATGGCCATAACCGGTTCAAGTGCCGCAACAAGAAGGTAACCGATAAGATCCCGCCTACGATGGGGCAGGTGTTGGTATCCTCCCATCCCGTTGGTAGCAACGTGGCTAGTTTTTCTGGCAGTGCTCCGGGAAACACGTCGAGCCAGTAGGAATAGTAGTTGTTCCTGCTAGGATCGAGGTGGTGGAGACACCCTCACCATCTCGAGAGATGGCCCAAACTACTGACTCCAGCGTCGTCCCGCAAACACGTTCAGACCCATCGAGCCTTTGTTCGATGAATGTGTTTGAGTCCTTAGAGGAGCTAGAGGTGGAGTGGTCTAGATCAGACCCGCTAGCTTCTTGGACAGCCGTAGTCAAAGCCCCGAAGGGTGAGATGTTCGTTAGCGAGGTAGTCATTGGCGGCCGCAAGGCCAGGGCCTATTATGACACTTGCTCGACAAGGAACTTTATTAGTCATGCGTGCGTTGAGAGGTTGCATTTACAGGGGCGAGTGCAGCGCCTGAGTCGACCTGTGGAGTTGACATGTGCCAACAAACAGCGCATGGTAGTCAACGACTACCTCCATGATGTTGAGTGTTGTTTCCCGTACGCGGGAGGAGAATTGAGACATCGTGTCTCGTTCCTAGTGAGTGACGAGCTCCCAATGGATATGTTAATAGGTATGTACTACCTCTCTGTGGCACAACCCCAGTTTGATTGGGACCGAAAAGTGGTCAGATACACTTTGCCAGGTGGAGGGACTGCCCGATTACATAAGTTCAAAGCTAGTAGTCTGATTGAGTCCTATGGGTGCATGTGTGTGGCCGCGTTCTACAATTATTATAAGCAAAACCAGGAGGAGGGTATGTACTTAGTTTATGTCTCTGTTGCAGGCGAGCCGGTGAAAATGCAGTCAAAGATAGAGGGAGTAGTTGCCAAGTACCCTGATCTATTTGAAGAGCCGACAGGGGTTGTAGAGAGGGAGGTCGTCCACGCGATAGAGATTATCCCAGGGTCTAGTATCCCAAAAGGTAAGATCTATCGAATGTCTCCAGGCAAGCTCGATGAGCTTCGCCGACAACTCAAGGAATTTGTAAAGAAGGGTTAGATCTGACCGAGTGTCTCTCCTTACGGGTCTCCAGTTCTATTCGTACCTAAGAAAAAGGAGGGTACACTTAGGATGTGCATTGAGTATAGGGGCCTCAATGCCATCACTGTAAAGAATAGAGAGCCCCTACCGCGCATCGATGATCTGTTAGATAGAGTGCAAGGGTGTCGGTACTTCAGTAAGATAAATATGAAGTCCGGGTACCATCAGATTGCAATCCGGCCTGAGGATCAGCACAAAACTGCTTTTTATTCCAGGTACGGTCTGTACGAGTTTGTGGTGATGCCTTTCGGCCTTTGCAATGCTCCTGGCACCTTTCAGCGCGCTATGAATCGGATATTTCATGACTACTTGGATAAGTTTGTCATCGTGTACCTCAATGACATACTTATTTTTAGTAAGACTGTTGAGGAGCATGTTGCACATTTGGACGAAGTCCTCAACCTCCTGCGACAATACAAGTTCAAGATCAACGGTGAGAAATGCGAGTTTGGCCGCACCCGTGTCTTGTACTTGGGCCATGCGATATCCGCAGAAGGGTTAAAGCCCGATGACGCGAAGGTGGCCAGCATTCGTGATTGGCCACGTCCTCAGTCTGTGACTGAGATGAGATCTTTCTTAGGAATGACAGACTACTATAGGACTTTCGTCAAGAACTATAGCATAGTGGCCGCTCCTTTGACTGATCTGACTCGCCTTGACACCCCATGGGAATGGACAGACGAGTGTGAGGCTGCTTTCAGACATCTGAAGCATGCGTTGACACACTACGAGGTCTTGAAGCTTTCCGATCCTGACAAACCCTTTATAGTCACCACGGATGCCAGCCAATATGGCATTGGCGCCGTGCTTGCACAGCAGGAGGGGCCAAAGTTGAGGCCTGTAGAGTACATGTCCAAGAAAATGTCGTCTCAGAAGTTGGCTAAGTCCACTTATGAGAAAGAACTCTATGCGGTTTACAAGGCTCTGACTCATTGGAGGCACTATCTCCTTGGGAGGTTCTTCATCCTCCGAACTGATCATCAGACCCTGAGATGGATGAGAACTCAGTCGGTACTCTCTGACGCTCTCAAGTGTTGGATCAAAGTCATTGAGCATGACTTTGACCCTCAGTATCTGAAAGGGGAGTACAACAAGGTTGCTGATGCCTTGTCGCGTAGACCTGATTTCTCAGGTGCGTTGACTACTGAGTTCAATTTGACGGACAATGTTACTCAGTCCTTGGTGGAAGCCTATCGCGAGGACCAGTTCATGTCTGAGATCATACGCAGACTGCAGACGAAGGACAAGAAGACCTTTGCCGAGTTTGAATTGGTCAATGGCTTGTTGTTCCTTGAGAAGGCTGGGACTATGTAACCGTTTGAACGTCGTGAACGTTCGTTCGCGTTCAAATGTGCGTTTGAACGCGGATTTAAATTCGCGTTCAAAATTGAATGGCGTTCAATTATTTTTTCATTTTTATTTTTTTTATTTCTAATCTTTTTAATTTTTTTTTCGATGCCTAAAAATAACTCGTTTTTTCTGATTTTTTTTTTTTGTGAGCTCTCTATAATGTGGGGTACATGCCTCTTAATTTTGGAGTCATTGATTAGGCAAAAAAAAATAAAAAATCGCCAAAGATGAGGGTGTCAAATCGTGTTCGCGCACTCATTTTTTTACTTTTTATTTTTTGTTTTCACTTTATTCCGCCACCTAAGAAAATTTATTATTTTTTTACACTTTTTTCATGGGTTTTGTATAATGTGAAGTACACATCTTTAAATTTTTAGGGCATTTAGATCTGCCAAAAAAAAAAAAAAAATCACCAAAAATGGCAGTGTCACAAACGTACTCGCGCACTCACTAATTTCAATTCTCTTTTTATTTTTTTCTATTTTCTGTTTTTTATTTTTATTTTCAATTTGGTAATGAATTTGGATGTAATGCTCAGGCAAATGTTGTTTATTTTATTTTTCTTCATAACATATTTGTTTTTCGGAATTGTTTGAGTTTTTTTTTTTTTTTTTTTTTTTTCCCGCGTTCAATAAACGCGCGGTTCATTGCACGCGCATGCATTCCGTTCAGTTTCTGAACGGAAAACCCGCGTTCAATAAACGCGCGGTTTCATAGGGCTGGGAATAAACGTTTGTGTGTCCCGAATAGTGAGTCTTTGCATAGTTTGTTTTTAGGAGAGCGTCATGATGCCACCGACCATTTTTGGTACAAGAAGACCGCATCTAATCTGCTGCTGGTGACCCATGATGATCCGAGATGCCCAACTGTATGTGGAGACTTGTCAGGTCTGTCAAAGGGACAAGCCCCGTACACAGACTCCTCTTGGGCTACTGAAGCCCCTTCCAATTTCGGAACGGCCTGGTGAGAGTCTGTCCATGGACTTCATGGATACTCTGATCACCACCAAGAGTGGGATGCGAAACATCTTCGTCAACGTGGATAGATTTAGTAAGTATGCCAGGTTAGCAGCAATGCCGGAAACAACAAGGATGAAGTATGTAATCAGAATGTTCAAGGAGAACTGGGTTACCAAAGTCTATTATTAGTGATAGGGATGTCCGATTTACCAGCGAACTATGGAAAGCCGCTGCTGCAGAGCAGAGAACCCAGTTGCAAATGACTTCTGGGAATCGCCCAGAGGCCAACGGCCAGGCTGAGCAACTGAACCGCGCTATACAACACTTGTTGAGGCATTACATCAAGCCCAACCAGGTGGACTGGGATGAGAAGCTTGCACTCATCGCCAGTCTGTATAACAATGCGGTACACAATGCCACCGGGGTGAACCCGAACAGTCTACTACTGACTTTCAAACCTAGACTAGTACCCTTAGATTTTCTCCTTCCTGAGAATCAGTCGACTGCTGCACCAGGTAAGTTAGAGTTTGCTTACCGCTATGAACAGAAGATGCAGTAGGCTGTAGAACAAATGCAAAAGGCACAGACGGCTATGATAGAATCTGCGAACAAACACCRCCGTGAGTCTTCATTTCAGGTTGGGGACAGAGTCTGGGTTAAGTCCTCAGAATTGGGACAGGAGCACGGGATCTCCCGAAGTTTTAGACATCGTTGGGACAGATCCGAATGGGCCATCTTATGTTATCCAGATCCCTGGTCATCTTCGAGCTTACCCTGTCTTTCACGCCTCCAATCTTGCACCTTTCAAGGAAACAGATGAGTTTCCTTCTCGTCGCTCAATGCTGCCCCCAACCATGGATGGAGAAGTGGACATCGATGACATCGTGGATCACAGGGAGCTGCCAGCTCAGAGACCTGCAGGAAGGGGACGTCCTCCGAAACCGAAGCTGCAGTACCGCGTTCAGTTCATACATCATACTTATCCTAAGGAGGACCGTTGGTTCACGAGGGAAGAACTCATGCAGACCGCTCCTCAAGTTGTAGCCCATTATGAGAAATCTCTACAGAAGGGAAAGCGCCCTATGATTGAAGCCTGAGCTTCTCAGAGGACTGTTGAAGCTAAGGAGGAGGGAATGCGAGGCCACTGCCTCTATGAGCCCCATAAGGCCCCATTTTGCAGCCCGTCGGCCGCCCTAAGTGAAGGCAGGCTCGACGAGGCCCTCAGGGCCCTATTCTGGCCACCACGCAACTCAAGGAAATTCAGGCAGTTGCGCAACGCTAGTTGGTTGAGTGAACTCAGGCCCTGGGCCGCCTGTGTGAATGTATGTGAAGCGGGCCCTGGGCTGGATACGGGTACTGGGCCAAACACAGGCCAAAGGCAGTTGGGCACATGCAACCACCTCAGGCCCAAGGCCTGTACTCGTTGTGCTGGGCCTCAGGCTACCGGGGCCTACTGCAAGCTTCCTGAGACTGGACGCAGGCATACCACTTCGATATAGCAAAGGGTATGCCTCCGCATTCAACATTCGGGTGCTCGCTGCATGTTGCGCTATTTGCTGGCTGGCGCCTATGCTCTCACGGGCGAGCAGGGAAGGAAGACGCATCCATAGCCGAGCTGCGTTGCTGTAAGCTGGGTGAGGCACAGGGTGGTCCTTGGGTGCTAGTGGCATCTGTGTGTTGGGGAACGAGGTTGTGAGTGTGGCGAGAGACATACGTGGTGCTGGAAGCGTGCAACATTGGTCGCCATATGCTCGTACTTCGGGAAAGTTGTTGGCGTCATCTTTCGGCATCGTAGTATAGGCTAGATAGGATCTGCCACATGTAGTCTGGGCACCGAGCGCTAGATACGATATCAACTCTGGTTCTTCGTTGATGATGATGAGACTATTTCAGCATTGTCAATTATGAATTCTTGGTGTGTTCTTATTTGGTGAATCTCGTGATGGTGAATCTCGTGATGCAATTCTGTTGTTGGTTCGAGGTCACGACTATCTGGACTCATATGTATGGTGCTGTTTGATTGCTGAAGTTCGCTATTGCTCATCTTCCTTGCACCTGGAAGCATTATGCATCTTGCGCGGAACTTACTAGAATAGATCATGCAAATGCTGTGTACTACCATCTTCTCGCCCGAACGGACCTCCCTGGTCATTTTCGTTGTGTACCTAACTAGACCAGAAGTTGCAGCAAATACAACAGTTACTTTAATTATGACCAGGCATTCTATTCAGTGTGAAGAAGGAAGAAGGTATACCTTTGGAGATTTCCGGAGAGACCAAGAAGACTAACTGCAAAAATTCCATTTGATTTGCTGTTTTTCTAAATGTAAAACAGTTGTAAGTACTAAGTACATATCATGGCAGCGGCGGACAACCAAACCGGACAAAATCCGGACAACGGAATTCGGGGCTTGATCCGAACGTCTGCTTTTTTATGGTAATTTTCGGTTAATCCGGACATGTCCGGATCCCTGTCTGGATAGGTATACATGTCCGGATTTAAATTAAAATAAATTTAAATAAATAAATAAAAATTATGCAAATGGCGCGGATGACGACGAAGAAGACGTGGAGGAGGGGAGCGGGAGGAAGACAAACGGCCAACATTGAGCTCCTCAAAACCAAGCTACTTAGTACCAGGGTGTTGGCCCACATACTCCGTGTTTTTTTTGTTTACTTTTCTACGACAGTGTGACGCGAGAATGCAGGAAACGAACGTTGAATCATCCTCGAATTTGGTTTCATTCATCTATTCCCATAAGGATTCGAACTCAGGTCTGCCTTTAAACAGTGCATGGTTTGTACCATGTCCTCTTAGTACTGGGGTGTCGGCCCACATACTCCGTGTAGTTTACTTTTCCACAACATTGTGACGCGAGAATGCAGGAAACGAACGTTGAATCATCCTCGAATTTGGTTTCATTCATCTATTCCCATAAGCATTCGAACTCAGGTCAGCCTTTAAACAGTGCATCATGGGTACCATGTCCTATTCCCCTCCCCTATTGGACAAACCATACCCTTCGCGGCCTGGTGAACGTGTTTGAAGTTCTTCTCAGATAAAGACAACCTGGGCTTACCTTGCCCCGTGCATTCACTGAAGAGGAAAATCGCGTTTGGTTTGTTACCCCAGAAAAAAACGAACTCGTAGCATAACATACAACAACGCCCAAGCCTCTCCCTCCCTTCCTAACATCACCCCAACATGATATGCCCCAACCAATCACAAAATGATAGGCCGCTGACTCCCCTTCCAAAAAGGTGGGATGTGTAATCCTTCTAACCCCTCCCTTCTTAACATGACCCCAACATGATGCCCCAACCAACCACAAAATGAAAGGCCGTTGGCTCCCGTTCCACTTGCAAGATGATGATGATGAGATCCAACCGTCCGTTTGTGAGATGATCGATACAGTTCGCAGTGGTCCCCACAGGCACACAGGTAGTAGGAAATTAAACTACACGGGTGCATGTGGGCCGAGACCCTCGACCTCAAATTTCTCCTGGGGAAAAAAAGGGGGAAAATGAAAAAAAGGTACTTCATATCTACCATGGCAGCATTCCGGACTGCCGGACAGGGATCCGGACCGTCCGGTTCCGGTGCTCTGGTCCGAACCCCGGTCCGGATTTGAGAGAGTTACGACAAGGGTCGAATTTTTCTTTAATAGGGGCCAATTTTTGTAGGCTAGCGAACGGGATCCACTAGGGGCTGAAATTTATCCTCTCCTTTTTTTTTTTTTGTCCCCTTCTTTTTTTCTTCAAGACGTTTCCTCCTCGCCGTTTCCGTGTCGTTTCCTCATATCATGGTTTTCTTCCTCCTTTCTCCTCCTCCACGGCTTCGTTTTCCTTCCGCTCCTCCTCCTCCTCCTTCTCCATACCTTTCTACTCCCCCTCGTCCTCCTCGATGTCTTCGCCCTCCTCCCCCTCGTCCTCCTCGATGTCTTCGTCCTCCCCCCGATCGTCCTCCACATCTTCTTTGTCCTCGTCCTCCTCCTCCTCTCCGTTCTCCTCCTCCTCTTTGCCCTCCTCCCCCCCCCCCCCCCCCCCCCCCCCCCCCCCCCCCCCCCCCCCCCCCCCCCCCCCCCTCCCCCTTCTCCCCTTCCTCGTCTTCGTTCTCCTCCCCCTTGTCCTCCTCATCTTTGTCCTCCTCCACGTCTTCGTCCTTCTCCCCCTCCTCCTCCCCCTCCTCCCCCTCCTCCTCCTCCTCCTCCTTGCCTTCATCCTCGTCATCTACTTGCTATAACCTCCCGGTCCCCGCTTCTGCCCATGCCACATGGCAGGATCTTGGTCGTCGTTCTCCTCGTGCTCCCCGTCAATATCATCAGCTTCGTCTTCATCCTCCTCCTCCTCTTCGCCCTCCTCCCCCTCACTCCGTTAGATTCCGTCAAGCCAAACAAAAAGGTCGGCAGGCACTCAAAGATGGACACAGGCTCCGTTAGATATTCCATCAAGCCACGAAACGGTAGGTAGGCGCAAAAAAAACGAGCACATCTCATAACCATCCTCATCAAGTCAAAAAAAAAAAAAAAAAATCATCCTCGTGAAATCCACGTCATCAATCTCTTCCTCCTCCTCATCATCATCGCATCCACGTGATCATCTCATCAGTCATATCCACGTAAAAAAAAAATCCACATCATCATCTCACCATATCCTCGTCATTATTATCTTGTTATTCAAATCCACGTCATCGTCGACAAAATCTCATCATCTTCATCGATTCCACATCAGCATCTCGTCAACAGCCTCAGTCACGTCAACTGATGACGTCAGCATTACATCGTTGACATCATCGGAATGCAAAGCTGTGGGAAATGAAGTTGAAAACAAATAAATAAATAAAAAATAAATAAATCAACAAGGAAATGCGAAGCTTTGAAGCCATTAACTGGCCAAAGTGGGCTATCGTCTTCTTCCCCCGAAGATAACGCACCTCGATTATACGAGTATATAAGCCTCATCACGACGGGGGAAGGAGGCGTTGTATTCGAAGGAACACGGAAGTGTGCAGGATTTTGCTTGGACCACGTAACTCGCCAATAATCTCCAAGAGAAAAATAAGTAATTACTAATTATTCTATTGTTTTATTTATTTTTTTATTTTTATGTTTGTCCTTACTTTTTGACGGTCCTAATCACTTTCCGGGATTTCACAGAGTGCACGGCTTCCATATATATATACTAGATGACTTGTCACAAAAACAAATATGACGGGTGATGCCTTCAAGGTGAAGGCAACTGACCGATCCTCTCTCTCTCTCTCTCTCTCTCTCTCTCTCTCTCTCTCTCTCTCTCTCTCTCTCTCTCTCTCTCTCTCTCTCTCTCTCTCTCCCCCCCTCTCTCTCTCAACCCCCCCCCACCCTACCGACCTCCATCCCTTCCTCCTTCCCCCGCGCGATTAGAGGTTGAGACCGCTGTCGGGCGGCTACAATGCTACGCCGCCCTTTACTTCCTTTCAGAAGGCACGCGACGACAACTCCACTCGACAGCATTCTACCTGGCCGGGCTTCATTGACCATGAGACGGGCCAACACTGGGACCGACAGGGTTACCAACAATTACCGACCATGCGGTGGGACGAGACGACGAAGAACGGGGCGGCGGTGACCATGCTCGACGTTATTTCACGTTACCGGGACACACCGACCGTGAGGCTGGCCGACGCTGCGATCAAGGAGCCTACTTTATCCGACCGTGACTCACCGACCATAACGCAGGCTGGCACTGCAGGCAAGGGGCCCACTGAGCTGGTTGAATTTTTCTTTGAAGGAGCGGTTCCACCAGGATGTGGGGCCCGCCTAGGACCAATCAAGTGACGGGGCAAGTTTTCACTTACAGGCCTCGGCTGATTTAACCCTTAGGGGACGGTACCGCTACTGCGTGGGGACCGCCTAGGCCTGGTCGGCCTGGGACAGGCTCGGGGGCAGCCACGGTACTAGGGCGCCGCAAAGGGCCCAGTTCTCGATAGGAGGGCCCTTTTCACCAGAACCTTTTCAAGGGCCCAATCAGGCCCGGGCTCAGCCTCGGTACTGAGGCGATGCAAGTGACTCCGCAGCCTCGGTGCACCCAAAGCCTGGGCACACACTTGCGGGAGGGGGCGGACGAAGTACATAAGCTGAACTGGGCCCTGGCACGGGGGACTTCTCGCATGCACGAGTTGGAGACGCACGGGATTTCAGGCGCACGGGGCAGGAGACGGACGGGGACACGCACGGGAACTTCAGACGCACGGAGGAGATGTGAAGCAACGCGTACGGAGGACGGAGTGAGCCGGGTAACGCGCGTCCATAGCCACGGATGGACACACAGGTACACGGTCGGTAATCACGTGCGGGCACACGGGCGCGCACACACACGCAATCCCGCCCACGTACAGTCGGGATCGGACGCACGTACGTGCAGTGCGCGCGCGACTCCAGCCGCGCGCATCTAGGGCGCGCACACGTGCGCAACCCCTGCGCACAGCCGCGCGTAGTGGGGACAGGGCGCGCACACGCGCGCGAGTTCTGCGCACAGCCGCCCGCAATCGGGACACGGCGCGCACAGGCGCAAACAGTGGGGACAAGGCGTGTACCCGCACGCGCACAGGCGCGAACAGTGGGGACAAGGCGTGTACCCGCGCGCGCACACGCACCAGCGAGGGGCAGCGGGGAGAGGTCGCACGCGTCCGCGCGCACACGCGCGGAGCAGCGGGGAGGCCGCGCGCATCCGCGCGCACTTCTTTCCAGCGAGATCGGGCGTCCGACATCACTCACTCGCACACGAGCTTGCACAGTCGAACCAGGCGCGCCGCATCCACGCACCCGCGCGATAGCGGGGACATGCAGGGGAGGTATCGAGCATCACCGCGCGCTCTCCCGTGCGATAGTTGGGACAGGCGGGTGAGACGTTGCGCGCCACTGCACGCGCATCCATGAGCGGGCCAGACAGAGAGAGGACCGTTTGCTGACGCCGCGCTCGCTCACCACTTATTTTAATATCATCCTCAATATTTCACTATCACGTATCTACCAGTGTTTGCGTATGTGGTCGGTAGGTGCATACTATTTTATGACTTACCATAGTCATTGTAACACATAAATCTAGGCACCAACCGACTACAAGAAGTGTCACTTGAAACAACATTGTTATTCACACTTCGCAATTTAAAAAATAATATGCTCCCAAAGTGTCAGTCAATGTTCCTAAGAAACAAAAATGTAAAAAAAATAAAATTTCACTTACCTCATTACAAAAAGTGAGTTCTTACTTACTTTAGAAAATATTATCTACCTTTATTGTTCATCTATCAACTCTGCAATTCCACAATTATGTTGCGAGACAAACGCAAATCGATTTGATGCTATACTTATTCAACTGCACCTAAATAAGAAGTTTTGCAATGACCATGGTAGGTATTATAGAGAATGTGTGTGATTTTGTGCTATGAGAAACAAACTTCGTTACATCCTTTTATTGAGAGAGAGAGAGAGAGAGAGAGAGAGAGAGAGAG
>BFEA01000696.1:71053-83067 GCA_003427395.1 Chara braunii | reverse complement strand
TGCTTTTCGTACTCTCACTCATGTGCCAGGTACTAACCTGTGAAGATGGCGCCGTGCTGCAGGTACCTCAAAGACGAAGCCGGAGCTATGGCGCTGCACGTAAGTCCCCTCTGCTCCCCGTTACCGGCCATCGAGATCGCAGCAGGATTTTGCTGTATAGAAAAGAAAAGAAAACCCCCAAAAAAAAAATCGTGATTTTTTTTTTTTTTTTTTTCTGCCCACTATGTGCGACATGTCCAATTTTTTTTATTTTTTATTTTTCGATGCGACGGAGGTGGGCATCTTTACAGTCCCCACTCGCTACCAGGCCGCCGTACTGTGTCACTCGAGGCCACACGTGATCGAAATCCTGAACGAAGTGGTACAGTACTGCGCTAATGGGTCGACGCCCCTGGGGCATGGTCCCACTAGCAACCGGATAGGATAGGAAAGAGTTTGTGTGGCAGTTGAGTGACCCAAATCCTGCCGTGCAGTACTGGTGATCCCACGGTCAGTATTTTACATGTATTACCCGAAAAAGTAAGGAGATCTTCGCTCCCCTCCTCCTCTCCTTAACACTGGGCATGCCGGTGCAAAGGAAGCTTCCCGCCAAAATATTTTCAATCCGTTGGGGACGTGGCCAACCCCAAAAGAGAGCAGGGGCCTGGACCCACTAGTAAAGTATTCTTTTTCTTTTTTTTTTTYTTTTTTTTTTTTTTTTTGGGAAAAGTAAGGAATCCATTATCATGAAATATGAGGCCGGGAATTCCTCACAAACAACCCGGAAAGAGAACCAATCACACCTGGGACCATTGCCCCAGGGTAAAGTATGTGGGTTTTACGCCAACAACACTTGGCAGAGCCTTGAAAAAAAAAGGAACCAGCAGGCCAAGCCTTACCGGTATGCGAGACAAAGAAACAGACCCAACTCAATTTCAAGCATCTCCAGCACCTACCCTAGCCTAGCTATCTAATCGGGGTAACACCCCCTCAAAGTCCCTGACTAACACATCAGGGTGGAACCAAGTCCGCCTACACCTGGACACTCTCCAACCCCTCCAATTCCTCTAGCCTCCTACCGCGGAAATAGCAACCGAGTGCACCTGGTTGGTAAGATAACTAAAGCTCTCTATCAGCCTGAGACACGCCCTTTACTTCTGAAGCCACTGTGAAAATTCCAACTTTGTGTCCACAACCGTCACCAGACCATCCCTGATTGCCCATGTCCTGTCGAACCATCTCCTACCCTTGTCCTTGTCTAACGACTTCTGCACTTTCCTCCTCGCATTTCTAATCTGAAGTTTGAACAGACTTGTCTGCTCCTTACCTGTCACATCCTCCTCCTTAAAGACTCGCTTATTCCGTCCTGTCCAAATCACTGCAAAACCAATCGCTCGGATTACTTGAGCTACATAGCCCCATCCTTCATCCATCTGTAGGGATGCCGGGCACCCTCCCAGCAGCACCCATTCCTTGTCCCATACCAAGGCTTCGTCAGAGATCTTGTTCCAGGTCTTGACCCACCATGCCCAGATACGGACTGAAGCCGGACAGTCCCACCAGAGGTGGACTGTAGACTCGAACGCCCACTGACATCTCTTACAGACCGTACCAACCTTCATTCCTCTTTCACTCAACCAAACTGCCGACGGGGTAGCATACAGGGAGAGCAGCCACAAGGTGACTGCGAGTCTCTGAGCTGGCATCAAGTAGAGTTGCTGCCAGCAACGTAAGACTACTCGTATAATGTGCTCTGGGTCTACTTGGAGTACTCCTAACCACCTATCTGCTGCAACCATTTGTGGAGATTTCACTTTATTCTGAACCTTGTACCCCAGACTTATCGAATAGTCCAGCACACATACATCCGTACCATCTGCACCTCTCCCCCTCCACGCCCATTGCGTTGGCACAACTCTTCTTTCCGCTATGGGTAGCCCACTACCTCTTAAGGATGCCGTCCAATCTCCCTCTTCATTACAGGCTTCCTCGACGCTCACTTGCGCCAGTACCGGCGGTGGTCTGATAGCTTGATCCTCTTCATCCATTCGTATTAACACTGTCGACGATTGGTTCCCTCCTCTCTGCCACAGCTCGAACTTGCGCCTTCCATCTTCCTCGAAACTCGCTAGCTTCCAAAACTGTTTATTGTCCTGGGCATGCTTCTCTGTATACCAAGTGCCCGGTGGGTCAAAGCTGCCCGGGTCCTAGTGAAGTATTCTACGATGTGTGACACAGTTTTATGGGTTTTTTTTTTGGCAAAATCAGGCGGTTGTCCCTCAGGCAGAGGATGATAAGAGCATCACCCTGCCTGAGGAACATCCTTAGATTACTCCTTTCTATTGGTGGGGAGCTGCACCAACGGGTCCAGCGTCCCTTGGGCAAAACAGGATAAAATAGCAAAATCATAACCAGAGGGCTTCGGAATTTTGAGGGAGGGCCCTGTCCTCATTCTCATCCCAGAGAAGACGAGACAAGACCAGCTGCTTATTGTCCGAGAAGCTAACCCAGCGGAACTCTGAGGCCCAACGATTTAAAAGAAGCTGCTGAGCGTCTGAGCTCATTGGTAAGCTATTTCTGACTTTTCGCCACTCAGCTAGAATCAAGTTTCTAATTGCTAACTTAAAGGAGTTCCGTAGGCATGAGACTGTCCAGAAGACTTTGTTAAACCTACGATCCCTTTGAGCCATCCAGAGTGTCCCAAAGCCTACGATACGGAATTTGTTACTGATCTTTGATCTAGTAGTGGAGGATTGATCTCCAAAGAGAACTAAAGATTTGGTCCAGTACGACAAAGTTCTGTTGTTTGTCTGGTACGCAACCCTCACTTAGGGCACAATCACACGAGCACCTCACAGAATGTATTTGGTGGTTATTGTGGCGTGAGGAAACTTTTTTTTTCCTTTTTTTTTTTTCCCTTGTTGCTTTTTGGACAGAACGGCCCCGATTAGGCAAAACTCAGTGCTAAGTGAAAATCAGGCTCGACAAGAACAAGATCGGAGGTAATGGTGGTTTAAACTTATAGCCAACAAAGCTATATTCTTCACTCATGTGCCGTACATTACCTATCCTATTGTTTAAGTCTTCGTCCGGTTCCAAAGGCAATTATGGGTTCATGTCTGTTCTATGTGGGGAGCAAACCCTGCCTTTCTAACACTTGTCACTAGCTGGAAAGCGCATACGATGCTTCCACAACCAGCTAGGAGGCCCAAACGATTGATCTCTGCTAGTGAGCCCGAAACGCTTCCCGACATTCTCGTGGCTGGCCGCGAGAGAGCGGGCTAGCTCAATTGGTTGAGGAAAGGGGTAGAGAGGAAGGAGGGTAGAGGACAGGATAGTAATACATTGGTCGGTAGGTGCCTACATTTATAGACATAGTCAATGTGTCTGAGCACAAAGAGTAGGCACCTACTGACCAGTCCAATATTACTCGACTCAACATGAGAAAAGGGGTAGAGAGAGGGTGGGGAGGATAGGGGAGGGAATGTTGTACACAAGGATATGGCTAGTACATAGCACTATGGTTTTGATATGCATTTTTTATTTATTTATTTTTTTTTACTCACAAGTGTGCAACACGATGAAAGTTGATGCAAGTTGAAATCTGGTTGAAATTGGTTGCAACCTGTTGAAACATGTTGGAACGTGTTGATAAACATTTAAAAATTCCCCCCAATCATTTTAAGCCCACTATAAGCTGTTTGTAAACACATGAAATCATGCTCCCTGTTTATCGACGATAATGACAAATTAAAAACCCGCCCATCTCGCCGACTTTTTTTCTGTTGAAACCGACACCCTTCCTACCCTCGATGAAGATTAATGTGGATATACGAAGGAGGAGGATGAATGAAGCAAAGAGGAAGCAACCCCATGATCAATTACCAACCAAGGTCTCCCGAGTAACCTTCGAGGATGATTTCGACGAACCACCAGAGAGCCCAGGTATAAGGATTTAATCCATTAAGTTTGAGGAGACCGTAAATAACGGAGAAGTCTATGTACGTACTCAAGGCATCGGCGAGGTAGGCGAGTCAAGCGAGACGAAGAAAGAGGATCATGATCAACCTATGACCGATGACCAAATTGAATCGCCTAAGTCACCACAATCCCCTAGAAAAAGAGCGGCCAAGAAGTTTCAGCTCAAGAGTTCGCTAGACGAAGTTAATTTACGTGAACCCTTGAGAAGGGCCATGAATATGCCAATCCCTATCACCCCCAAGGAATTCATAGCAGGTTGTGGCCCGGCGAGGGATGAATTAATAGGCATGATGAAGAAAATTGAAGTACCACTACAAGAGACAACTTCTGGACAACAGAAGGAGGAGGTAAAAACCTCAGTCCTAACGGCACTAACCGAAGGAGACAAACGAGTACAAACCAGCGAAGGCGGAAGCAACTACTTTTACGTCATCGCCAGTGGAAGCTCAATGTCATAGTCAATGGCATAGGGATGAAGGTCATAGTCGACGACGGGTCCGAGTCCACCGTTTGTGAGGACGAGGTGGCCAGAAACCTTGGCTTAAAAGTAGACAGAAGTGTAGCTATGACCATGTTATCCGCTAACAAACTCAAGCAACCTGCGCTCGGAGTATGCTACAAAGCCAAGATTGTAGTCGTGGGAGTTGAGGTCACTGTGCCCGTCTTCACAGTTGAGAACTGATCGTCATAAATAATTCTTGGAAGAACATGGCTGACACGGGTCAACGCCACCACCGAAAATAAGCGGGACGAAAGTCATACAGTTACCATAGACAAACCTCAAGGTAGCAGGCTTACCCTGAAGACCGTGAACGAAATTGACAACCGTCATAAGATTTCATTGCAAAATAGAGGACGATTGAACACAAGAAGTTGCCAAATGACATCTGAAGACCTTACACTAGGACCGCATAAAGTGAGAGGAAAAAAAATTGACATTGAGAACCTCGAAACTAAGTATGTGGTAGACGAAATAGTCTATGAGAAAGAGGCTGACGACGAGGGATTCGGTGGATGTATAAACCTTTCTTTTGGGGAGGAATTCCCCTACACGGCGGGGGAAGAAGATACAAAACTGTAGCCCAAAAAGTCAAGCCAACCGCGGTCAGCCGTGATAGGACCGGGGAAATAGGGATCACTGAAGAAGAAATTACTCAGATGATTCGGGAACGAAAAACCACTGAAGGGCAGAGAATCACTGAAGACAAGTTAATGGAAATGGATATAGGCAACGGAAACATAACGGAAAACGAGAGAGAACTCATAATAGAAACATTAAGATTATGCGACAAGGCAGTAGCTTTTTGTGACGCAGAAAGATGACGAATATATCCACGATATGTTAAACCTGCGAGAATCTATACGGTTCCTCACACTCCATGGAACGATGCGGGATGAAAGTGTGCGCAAAAAAAAAAAGACATGATAGTAGACTTCCTGAAGGAGAAAATAAGGGCATTCGTAGCGGAACCTTGTGAGAGCGCCTACGCAAATCGCTGGTTCTTCATAAGGAAATCAAACGACAAACTACGATGGATACAAGACTTGCAGAAGATAAATAAGGTCACAGTGAGAGACGTTGGGTCCATCCCAAACGCGGATCTCCTATCTGAAGGCTCAACGGGACGTTCAATTTACTCAGTTTGCGACCTTTTTTCGGGATATGATGAAATACCGTTAGACTACAGAGACCGACATCTAACTGCGATGCACACACCGTTAGGCTTAGTTCAAATGATGGTGGTACCCATGCGGTGGACTAACGGTGTCGCAGTCTTTCAGAGAGTCATGGTTGCCGTTCTAGGATAACTCATACCAAATCTGGTAGAGGTCTTCTTGGATGACTTTCCGATCAAAGGACCATATAACAAAGATGAGACAGAGGTAAGACCAGGAGTGAGGAAATTCGTAGTCACCCACGCAGAGGATATCAAAAAAGTACTAGTGAAGTTAGAGGATGCAAACCTTACAGTCAGTGGAAAAAAAAAACAGATGGGCAGTATCTTCTATAAAGATATTAGGTTACATCTGCGACAAGGATGGCAGACGCCCAGATCCGGCAAAGTTAGAAAAAATTATGAAATGGCCAACTCCCCTCAGACATATTACTGACATACGCCAATTTCTAGGAGTGATCGGATTCTGGAGAAATTTCATAAAAGGCTATGCTGCAAAGGCCGAACCCCTACGAAAAATCTTGCGCAAGGGAGTAGAATGACAATGGATGAGTGAACAAGAGGATACAGTAAGAACGTTAAAAGATGAGTTTAAGGAAGGAGGTCAAGTCCTTGGAGTACCTTACTTCGAAGATGAGGAAAACCGCCTATTCGTCGTATGTACGGATGCGGGATCTGCCTCTGTTGGTGGAGTCTTGCCTCCAAAGGATCAAGCCGGCAATGAAAGGCCTCACAGATTCGAAAGTAAAACCTTAAACGTCACCGAAAGGAACTACTCATAATTTAAGAAAGAAGTTCTAGGAGTCTTACATTGTTTAAATATTTTCCTACATTATATTTACGGGCGAAGGTTCGTACTGCGGATCGATCCGATGACGGTGGCAGCTGTCTTACAAAAAGACTTTTCCTTGACAGATCCAACGGTCACCAGATGACTCATGCATATAAGGATGTTTGACTACGTAGTAGAGCGAATATCCAGAGCTAAGAACTCAGTTGCTGATGGTCTCTCGCGAATCCCTCTAGAAGAGGGAGATCTAGGGTCGCCTAGTGGTATTGACAAATTTTTACAAATGGACATAAGCTCATTAAAAATAGAGTCCGCTGCATGAGGAACTTCCTTGTTTCTTAAAAATTTATACATTGGCAAATATCATAAGATAGGGCGTTATCTTATAGGAGAAATCGAATTAGATGACAAACTTAGGAAGGAAGCTCAACAATATTGCCGCATGATAGGACACCTCTTTAAGAGACCACCAAAAAATGAAATGCCAATGAGAGTCGTCTGTGATGAGGACGAGCGTCGAGATATAATAGCGAAACTTCACGATGGCATCGTCGGAGGACATAGAGGAGTAAAAGGAACTTTTGAAAAAATTAGGAACCTTTACTGGTGGGACGACCTATATAAGGACGTAGAATCATACTGTCTGACATGCGTGGAATGCCAGAAGAGAGCGGTAGTTAAATATAAAGAACCCTTATTTCCTTCTTATCCCACAACAATAGGTCAGAAAGTGCACGTAGACCTAATTAAGATGCCCAAGGAAGAAGGAGGAATGAATTACATCATGGACATTAGAGACGACTTGACTGGATTCGTGGAGGCATGACCACTACGTAAAAAAACGGGTAAAGCAGTTAATGACTATTTGACTGAATATATCACTCGCTACGGTTGCGTTGGCAAAATTATCACGGATAGGGGATCAGAGTTTATGGCTAAGGAAGTCCAAGAATTGCTCCAAAGAGCGGGAATACGAGTATCGCTATCCACATCATATCATCCTCAAACTAACGCTCTTGTAGAAAGAGGGCACCAGTCTCTTGTCAACGCGTTCGCTAAATGGTGCGAAGGAAAGGAGAAGAACTGGCCAAGGCATTTGAGAGTTGCCGTCTGGGCAGATAACATTACGGTTCGCTCAACTACAGGATATCCGCCCTATACGTTATGGTTTGGACGCCATTGTCCCTTACCTATAGAATTTCATATCGACTCTTGGAAAACGATTGACTGGGAAGAGATCTCCACTAGAGAACAGTTGCTGGCCGCAAGAATCAAACAAATAGCCGAAACTCTTCAGGATAACATCCTAGACACCATAGACAAATTAAGGATCTAGAGAGGAAAAGAGAAAGAAAGGTGGGATAGGAACCTTCACGTCAGGCAAGAAGGGATACCTACAGGGAGCCTCGTCTTGCTCTTTAACTCCTCATTAGAGAGAACATGGACAGGGAAGCTAGCAAACAGATGGATGGGGCCCTATAGAGTGGTCAAACGACTAAAAGGCTGAGCCTACTTAATAGAGGAATTAGACGGCACAAGATGGAAGGAACCGGTGTCTTGAGCCCGTCTTAAAGTATTTAAAGACCGAACAGAGAATATCCCACGCACTGTAAAAACCACGCAGAAAAATGACGTCCATAGGCACCCAGAAAAAGATAAAAAGAAGGATGAGTCCTTAGAAGAACCTACAGCACCAACTACCTCCGAAGTACGGGAGACCTCCAATCGGCATGCAGTAGAGCCTGCCACACAAACCACTTCTCAAGTATCAGATTCCTCTAGACAATCTTCAAAAAAGACACAACACAAACTTCTAGGGGTCCGACATATCCAACGCAAACAAACCAAGAACACGAAGTCCGAGATCAAGAAGTTGGCGGCAACAAAAAAGGAGAAGAAGAAAAAGGTTAAACAAGTCATCAGAAATGCCCTAACAATAGAAAAAACAAAAAACCACCGACGGCATGTTAGATGTACTCCACCACACAAACGCTTAGGCGTCAAAACAAAACTCGCTAAGTGAAAGTCAATCACTAAGTAAAAGTCAAACAGGAAAGAAAAACAAAAGAAAGTCATCCGAGCACAACAGAGAGGATGGTCTTGGGTTGATGGGTAAAGATTAGGAGTCATCCATCTTTTGCAAAATTTACTCCCTTCAAATCCCAATACTCGCTCGCCGAGGACGTCGAGAATGGGGGAGGGGGGCTGCTGTCGGGCGGCTACAATGCTACGCCGCCCTTTACTTCCTTTCAGAAGGCACGCGATGACAATCCCACTCGACAGTATTCTACCTGGCCGGGCTTCATCGACCATGAGACGGGCCAACACTGGGACCGACAGGGTTACCAATAATTACGGACCATGCGGTGGGACGACACGACGAAAAACGGGGCGGCGGTGACCATGCTCGACGTTATTTCACGTTACCGGGACACACCGACCGTGAGGCTGGCCGACGCTGCGATCAAGGAGCCTACTTTGTCCGGCCACGACTCACCGACCATAACGCGGGCCGGCACTGCAGGCAAGGGGCCCACTGAGCTGGTTGAATTTTCCTTTGAAGGAGCGGTTCCGCCAGGATGCGGGGCCCGCCTAGGACCAATCAAGTGACGGGGCCAGTTTTCACTTACAGGCCTCGGCTGAATTTAACCCTTAGGGGGCGGTACCGCTACTGCGTGGGGACCGCCTAGGCCTGGTCGGCCAGGGACAGGGTCGGGGGCAGCCGCGGTACCAGGGCGCTGCAAAGGGCCCAGTTCCCTATAGGAGGGCCCTTTTCACCGGGACCTTTTCAGGGGCCCAATCAGGCCCGGGCTCAGCCCCGGTACCGAGGCGATGCAAGTGACTCCGCAGCCTCGGTGCACCCAAAGCCTGGGCACACACTTGCGGGAGGGGGCGGACGAAGTACATAAGCTGAACTGGGCCCGGGCACGGGGGACTTCTCGCATGCACGAGCTGGAGGCGCACGAGATTTCAGGCGCACGGGGCAGGAGACGGACGGGGAGATGCACGGGAACTTCATACACACGGAGGAGACGCGAAGCAACATGCACAGAGGACGGAGTGAGCCGGGTAACGCACGTCCATAGCCATGGACGGACACACAGGTACACGGTCGGTAGTCACGTGCGGGCACACGGGCGCGCACACACGCGCAATCCCGCCCACGTACAGTCGGGATCGGACGCACGTATATGCAGCGCACGCGCGACTCCAGCCCCGCGCAGCTAGGGCTCGCACACGTGCACAACCCCTGCGCATAGCCGCGCGTAGTCGGGACAGGCGCGCGCAGTTGGGACAGAGCGCATACACACGCGCGAGTTCTGCGCACAGCCGCCCGCAGTCGGGACAGGGCGCGCACAGGCGCGAACAGTGGGGACAAGGCGTGTACCTGCGCGCACACGCGCACCAGCGCGGGGCAGCGGGGAGCGGTCGCACGCGTCCGCGCGCGCACACGCACACGCGCGGAGGAGCGGGGAGGCCGCGCGCATCCGCGCGCACATCTTTCCAGCGAGATCGGGCGTCCGACATCACGCACTCGCACACGCGCTTGCACAGTCGAACCAGGCGCGCCGCATCCACGCACCCGTGCGATAGCGGCGACATGCAGGGGAGGTATCAAGCATCACCGCGCGCTCTCCCATGCGATAGTTGGGACAAGCAGGTGAGACGTTGCGCGGCACTGTGCGCGCATCCATGAGCCGGCCAGACAGAGAGAGAACCGTTTGCTGACGCCATGCACGCTCACTACCGAGATCGAAGTGGGAGACACCGCCAGCCCCTGCGCACACTAACGGGCGTCTTTGGAAGCGGGCGGGGCTCAATGCAGTGCACGAGCGGGGGCCGCGCGAGATATCAGTCGTAACCGCGCGCTGATGGAAGAGAGGCTGCGCAGATGCACACAGGCACGGGTATACTGCTCCGCGGGGGTAGAACAGCGTGGCCGGAGAATCCACATCAGCTTGTCAGAATCGGGAAGGAGACACGAGGACTGACGCGGAGGAGCGAAGAGGGACATGCACGATTCAGCACTCCGCACACCAGCGGATACGGGCGAGAGTGGGTGCGTCGGGACATCACCCAAGATGGCGCCTTTGAACATGTCGGGATCTTTAGACTGATCGGGCTCTCTGACTGAAGGTCGGCCATCTCTCAGGCAGGGCCTTAGGGGTAGGCAGAATCACGGGCGGACAGGCTCTGTTAGGCGCGGTCTGACTGCTGAACGAGCGGGGCTCTTGAACGACGTTAGGTGTTGGGCCGAATAGGACTTTGAACTACATACAGGATACGGGGCGGGGGAGCGCATTTTGGACAAGGCTCCGCGAGGGGGATCATACCGAACCCGACCCGCGAAGGGGCTCGTTCTGGACACGTCTTCGCCGAGGCGCGCTTCTCCTGTCGAGAGGACACTTTACCGAGCGGGCATTTTACCGCACGGACTTTTTTTTTACTCAGTGATCACTTCACCGAGGGGTACTCTACCGAAGGGACACCTTTACCGGGTGCGCACTTTCACCAAGCGGGGACGGATACATTCACTGAGGGGATACATTTAACCGAGTGGGTACTTCACCGAGCGGACATTTTTACCGAGCGGATGTTTTACCGAGTGGGTACTTTATCAAGCTGACATTTCTACCGGGCGAACACTCTACCGAAGGGGCACATTACCGGGGTACCTTACCGTAGGGACACTATCCCAAAGGGGTACCGTTTTGTGAAGCAGGCCTTCCGAAGAGGCACGACCGAGGGGGACTTCTCGAGCGGGTACTTTCGTGAAGCGGGCTCTCCGAAGGGGTACTTTCGCGAAGTGGGCTTTCTGAAGGGGTACGACCGAGGCGGGCTTCTCGAGCGGGTACTTTCGTGAAGCGCGCCTTCCGAAGGGGTACTTTCGTGATGAGGGCTTTCTGAAGGAGTACACCCGAACTATGGTCACGGTGGATCTGGAGCTTTGGCCCCGATGGGTGAGGGAGGCTACTTCCGACACCGAGAGTTCGAGCACGGTCCCTTGGGATCGACGCGCACGATACAAGCGACACCCAATCGGGAGGAGGATTAGGCGACGTTTGTTGACTAGGTCTGTATGGACTCAGATGGACTTCCCAGACACAGGAGCGAGGTGTACGGCTGGGGCCGGAACGAGTGTTTCACATCCCATTGTTTTGGACTGAATGCAACCACTTCTGTTATTTCTGCCAGACAGTGTCTCATGAGTTCCTTCTTGTATTGGTCACGGTCGGCTACGGTACTTGTATTTGTTGATGTGGACTGACATGTTTTGTGCAGGTTACAGGTGCCCCGACCGACCCTCCCGCGGGTGACAGACGAGGCGCGAGGCATAGGGTTGGGACGGCGTGCAGGCAGACCCCTTCTACCGGTCGACACCGGGTAAGGTGGGGCACGGGAGTAGAGGGAGCAGCGGTGAGGGGGCTCGACGGACTGGCGGTCGACAAAATCCACGAGGCGCGATTTGGCGCCTTCAAACCCTCAAATCCCCCACTTACCCATGGCCCTCCCCCCCCCTCTTCTCTTTCTCTCTCTCTCTCTCTCTCTCTCTCTCTCTCTCTCTCTCTCTCTCTCTCTCTCTCTCT
>BFEA01000696.1:55809-66663 GCA_003427395.1 Chara braunii | reverse complement strand
TAATTCTCTTTTTATTTTTTCTTATTTTTATCATAGTGTTTATTTTCTGTATTCGATTTTTAATTCAAATTTGGTAAAGAATTTGGATGTAGTGCTCGGACAAATGTTGTTTAGTTTATTTTTTCCATAACATAGTTTATTTTCGGAATTTTTCGAAAACGTTTTTTTTTTTTTTTTTTTTTTTTTTGTCTGTGTTCGGCCCGAACGATCGAACACCTCTCGAAGGGGTCCCGTACGTTCGGGCATTCAAGTTCGGGCGTTCCGCCCATCCCGAACGCCGGTAACCCTGGAGAGGATTGTATTGATTGGAAATTTTGACCAGTAACTACGTTGGGCGTATGTGTGTGTGTGTTGTCCAACAGAAAAATTTCCCGGAATTAAATATTCATTCTATAGTAAAATCACATTCTAAATTTCAAATTTTCATTCCATCTTAAAAAATGTCATTCCAATTTTAAAATTTTTCGGCTTACTTGAGAACTTTCCTTCCAAAAATGGGGTATCCCTTTTTATTTGAACTGCATGCTAGAGATGGAATGAAAGTCTGGATGCGCTCATGAAATATTTTAATTGGACTGTCATTCTAACTAAGGATTTTTCAGTCATAAATAGGTTAATCCAATCTAAATTAGAAGATATTTATTGTAGTAGAATGAAAGTTTAATTTAAATATTTTATAAATTCGTCGAGACTTTCATTCCATCTTGAACAAATAGATGTAGTTGGAAGAGAAAGCTCATATTTAGACGGGAACTTATCAAATTAAATTGAAAATTTTGGAATTTGACAAACATTGGAATGATAATTTATAAATATGAAGGATTTTTTTTCTATGGAATGTTTTTTCACCTTTCATTTCTTATGAGAATTTTTCTGTTGAATGAAAGTTTCGACTATAAAAAAAAAACTAACATGTTTCGATGACAGAAAGAATGAGCGGAAATAAAGGAAATGTCAGATAAAGAGTGAGGAATATATATATATATATATATATATATTATTAAGCGGAAATATGAGTCATCGTCTCCATTTGCGTGCGACTTCTGCCTTTTCTTCACGTTCGTACTTCTCCACGACGTGCTTCACGATAGCGTCCGTTTTTTTTCCTTTCCAATCATCGTCATCTACGCGATCATGGGTATTGCAATTGTGATCATCATCATCGTTTTTATTGTGGTTTTCTCCATGACTTTTGCGTTTTCTTCCCCATTCTACTTCTCTTCACCCTCCTCGGTCTTACCATGCATGTTCTGTATTTATTTGTCATCATCATCTGAGTCTGACCGATCATGAGTGCGGTTATTGTAATTATGATCATCATTTTTTCGCATTATCGTCATCTTCATTGAAAACAAAGGAGAGACTTTCATGTTTTCTTCCTGCTCTTACTTGTCTCCGACCCACAATCCCCTTCTTACTTCCCCCGACCTGGTCCATGATCTCGTCCCTATTATGCCCTCGACATAAAAATTCACACAAAAAATAAAAGTTGAAAAAAAAATTCATTTGAAAAAAATCCTTCATATCTTAAAATTATCATTCCAAAGGTTTTTCTATTCTAAAATTTTTAATTTTATTTGACGAGTTTCCGTCTAAAAACGAATTTTCTCTTCCAACTACACATATTTGTTGAAGATGGAATGAAAGTCCGGATGAGTTAAACTTTATGAGATGTCTTACTTAAAATTTCATTCTATTATAATATAAATCTTCTAATTAAGATTGGATTAACCTATTTATAATTGAAACTCTTTATAACAGAATGATAGTCCGATTAAAAAAAATTATAAGCTCATTCAACCTTTCATTTCGTTTCTAGTATGCAGTTTAAACAAGAAGGGATACACCTTTTTTGGAAGGAAAATCTTGAAAGTGAAATGATATTTTTTAAGATGGAATAAAAATTTAAATTTAAGAATATAATTTTATTGTGGAATTATTATTTAATTCCATAAAATTTTATGTTTCTCTTTGTTCATTATTATCTACCTGACCATAGGCGTGATCATCATGATGATCATCATCATTTTAATTCTGGTTTGTCTCTACATACTTCCATGTTTTATTCTATTTATGGCGTGCCAACGTTGGAATGTACTTGGCGCATTGCAAAGACCAAAGGACATCACCACAAACTTGTACAGATCACACATGGTCTGAAATGCGGTTTTGTGCTGGTCTTGTGGTCTAATGACAATCTGATGGTAGCCAGATTTTAAGTCTGTCTTTGTATAATACTTATACCCTTGCACCCTATCCATAAGGTCGTCGGTGCATGGTAGAGGCTTTGCGTTTTTAACAGTGATGGCATTGAGGTCTCTGTATTAATCAATGCATATCCTTAGTGTCCCCCCCTTCTTCAGGATAAATAGGACCAACCTTTTCCTGTGAGCTATTTCAGTTGTTGCCGAAGTTCGTCTTACTCGGCCGGTTCCATCCTATAGAGTTTTCCTTCGGGTATCTTGCTCCCTGAAACTATCTCTATAGCATGGACAACCTCCCTTTCTACAACTCCTGAAGGCTCTTAAAACAGATCATGGTATCTTGCGACAACATTTTTATCTCGGGGGGTGTTTTAACGACCTCCTCTTTCTCAGAGATAAAAGCTAAGCACATACCCTCCTTTTAGTTTTGTTTATGGTAATTATAAAATGTTGATGCATATATACAACCGTAAGTGTCTATCAACCTTTTAGCCTTATACTTTTTGAGTCTGACTATCCTCCCTTCAGGTAATACAAGCTTAAGCAGCTTTCGGTCCCAATCAAACTGGGGCTTTGCAACCTCGAGGTAGTACATACCTAACAACATGTCAAATGACAAGTCGTCGCTAACTAGGAACGAAATCTATCATTAAGTTCTCCACGGTGACCTCCATAACAAAGCTGCAGACTACATCCTTGACGAAGTCATCAACAACCATGCGTTCTTTGTATGCAATAAAACTACCCAAGCGTTGCACCCTGTCCCATGGGTGCAGTCTCTCAACGCAGTCACAACTTATGAAGTTTCGCGTGGAGTCGATGTCTACGAAGGCATCACACTTGCGGCCACCTACACCAACTTCCACAACGAAGTGATCCCCTCTAGCACCTCTACTTAGCGCCACCGAAGACTCACGAGGGTCCCTTGCCGACCACTCATGTTGTAAGTCTTCTAAGGCCTCAGACACATCCAATGAATAGAGTATCGTTGAGTCGAGATGCGTCTGCGAGGTGATTAAAGAGTTAATAACTTCGACCAACTCTTGAAGTGGGGAGGGTACATCGCCCACTTCATCAAGAGTAGAAGCAACTACAACTTCTACTGACTCAATATGTTTCCCGAGTTGTAGCTCGTAGAAGCCTCACTATGGGAAGAAAAATTTCCAAATCCACCTTGGGGAGGTATCTTATGCGATACCTTCACGTTCTGGCATCTAAACTGCTGATGGTCATACTCGCCTCAGTTAATGCAAGCTACTCACAAATAACGGTCTCGCCACACATCTTGATCCGGACCTGCTCTCACCCAAACTGGTATCTTGTTTGAGTTCTGGGCTTGTCCCTGACTCTTCTATTGGTCGCCGTTACCGCGACCGCCTGCCTGAACTTTTACTAATGAAGTAAGGCTGGTATCCTTAACACTATCCTTGTCTTCAAACTCTGTACCATCCACTAAGTCAGAATAATCATCGATCTCAGTTTGATTCCCTTTGGAATCAACCATCATCAATCAATTACCTTTCTTCTTCCATTATATGGACACTTCTTCTTTTTTCTTTCTCTAAGGGTTGTTGGGTTCCTCCTAGCCTAGCCACTAGGTCTAGGGCTTTCTTGTTGAAGGAGTCCAGAGTATGATATTCGATGCTGGCCTCGCTGACCAGCAAGTTCTTGACGTCTGTGGGAAGACATCTCAAGAACATGGTCATCAAGACTTGTGGATCATAGTCGAGGTCGGGGACGACACGACAGAGGTAAGTTAACGCACAAACTTGTACTTCTTAGTATCAAGCCGGGTCAATGCGTCAGTGACCTGCTAGGCCTGCTGAGGGTTGTGCCATCGAGTTTCTACCAACACTATAAAGCTCTCTAAAGTATGGGTCTTAGTCCAATCATTTATACGTCTGCGGAACCCTTTCGAGGCTACTAATCCATCCAACCATCGCGCTGTCAAACCCTCAAGATACGAGGCGACAGTGATAACCTCTTCCTCTAAAAGCGTCCTCTTTGCCCTTACCCACACTGACATCGTTCTCAACCAAGTGTCAAGGGTCTCATCCTTCTTATCACGTGAGACCGTTGAGGGTAGTTTCATATGAGTCTTGGGGTACCAAGGCTGTTGTTGTCCCGTCCACCAACTAATCAAAATAAAAATCAATCATGTGAGCAGATGTATGCACAATGGGTATGGTTGTGATTTACAGTTGAGCATCAATTGGTACCTTCCTTCCCCTGTACTGAATGTACATGTCCCCATCATCAAGCAACGGTGTCTAAGGTGTGCATTAACGGCCCACCCCTATGCCCAAGAATTCGCTTATGACCAGCACTGCCCTTTCTTTATTCTCGCGAGCAACGAGCCTTACGTATGACTGATCTGGCTGATCAAGAGTTGTTTTAAGGACAACCCCCAAGGTCCTCATGAACAGTTTAACGCCGCACATAGGATGACGATCACAACCAGTGTACAGATCAGAACCCCGCCAAAAATATTTATAGACCGTCTAGTATGCGTTTGCATAGGACTGGTCAGTCCATGATGCCTCTTTCAGCGCAGCAAAGAGCCTTAATGGATAAAGCAGCATGACCTGTGTGTACTACTCCCCTGGGTTGGCATGGTGACCGTGACCCGTGCTTCAACGAGGGCCCTTCAGAGGCACCGCCCTCTCCTGCAAGATGCGCCACCGGGAAGCATGTCGTCTCTCAAGGTAGAGTGTTCATGACTCCTTACTCAAAAGAGGACACTCAAGGTTGGACTCACTTCCTCATGGTAAGAAGAGATTGAAAGGGAAGATAAGGTAAAATAGCCATTTCATCAAAATGGACATATTATATTTTTTGAACGAAACCAAAACTGTTTTTTTTTGCCAAAATCCGGTCGAATTTTTTTGCTCCTGGGGGTCTGGCGTTCCTAAAACGCCAGACCCCCTACATGTATCTGGTCTATGGTTGAGATCAGATACAAAAAAATAAAAAAATACAAAATAAAAATAAAAAAGTGTATCTGGTCTCAACCATAGACCAAATACATGTAGGGGGTTCGGCGTTTTGGGAAACCCGGACCCCCAGGAGCAAAAAATTCCGACCGGATTTTGGCAAAAAAAATCAGTTTTGATTTCGTTCAAAAAATATAATATGTCCGTTTTGACGAAATGGCTGTTGGAAGGGAACAACGTACCTGGAGATAGTTGCCCCCAACCACAAATTTCTCACCAATTGAGCCAATGTGCATTTCGGTACCTGGAGGATACTTTGGCGCCGAAGATAAGGTACCTTCGGTACCACCCATAACGCAATGTAGTGCTGCCGTAGCCAAAAATGCCACATCAACATGCTCTCATCATCACACATACATCCGCTGTCGCCACAGCCTTCCAGCGACGCACCCCTCTACCGGGGTGTCGCTAATCCAGCCAGCGCCAAAGTATCCTTACTGCACATAAGCATTGTTAGCTCACCAAGTAACAATGTTGCCGATGCCAAGTGATGGCGATCTCGAACCAGCTCCAATACCAAATTGCAAGGAATATAAGAGAGAGCGATAAACAAAAAACCAAGTTGCAAAATCACACAAAAGTCCAGATATTCATGTAACATGCAGAGAGTTGAAATGCACCAAGATTCCATCCAAATAGGAGCGATGCAATGAACTCGTGAGCCAATGTCCAAGCCCTCAGGCCACACCAATGCAGTATTCAATGTCGCTCCTACTGCCTGACGCCCAACACCCAGCCTACTCTATTCATCCTATCTAGCCTATCTACATTCGTGTAGCAGGCTCACTTCGACAACGAAGACCAATGTACATGACGTCAACACCAATGCCGACCTCCCACATACACCAGGTACGTTCTCTTGCATCCCCTCATCATCCTTTGTCCACCCACACTTGCGCCTCCTTCCTAAAGACCATTGTTGTCCATCACCCGCTCGCGCCCCTGCAGCCCGCCTATGGCCGCTTGGGGCCCTGCTGCCCTGCAGCGCCCCACACCTCTTAGCACCCGTGCGAGCCCCTAGCCAGCATTAGCGCATGCAGACACTTGCGCTCTATCGCAGCAGCATTTCGCATTGCCTGCCTAGGCCAGAATGCCCTTCCCTAGGTGGCCTCCTCCCTATATGGGAGTTGTTGCCCTGTCTGGGCCTGACCGAGGATGTTTCCAGTAGCTTCCGGTGGGGCCCTAGTGTTTGTTCCCAGACCCATCTCTACAGTTAAGGGCCTGGGCCCTTTTCAGTTGGGCACACCCAGGATCCTCCAGGCTCCCAAGTGTTTGCCATGTTTGCATGGGGCCTGGGGGTAAATGTGAAGAAAATGCTGCATTCTCATTGGCCCGTGGCCACTTCGTGATGTGTCGGCCTCATGCTGCGTTTGCCCAGGGCGCAACCACCTGCGTCCTGGGCTCAACTGCTTGACATAGCTGCTGCTTCTGGAAAGAGCCCAGGGTGAGGCCCAGGTTGCACTTCAACCAACTGTCGTGCAGCAACTGTCTGATACCCACATTGGTAAATGTTGAGATAAGGGCCTCTCGTGGATATTCAGGCCCGCCCTCACTTAGGACGGGCGCGAGGGTAGATGGGGCCCACAGTCCAGAACATATGCATGTTGTCCAGGGCCGCATGAGGACACATTCGTGACAGTAATACATAAAATATAATAATATAAAAAACTATGAAATAAAATAAAAAACAAAACAAAATAGAAAATTATATAATGAATTTTGTTTTTGTTTTCAGTTACTGCTGGGAATGGGTCCAAGTGTGATTTCTCGGGTGCAGTGATGTGTGGGCTGGGTGCAACACTATGATGGCTGTGTATGTGGTCCCACCTTGGGTTCCCCCTGCCTCTTTTTTGTTTTTCCAACTCCTGCTATGAACGGGGCCTATCGTCCCTTTGAGAACCCACTATGGGTACTGCAGTATTTGGAATGGGTGCAAGACTATAGGGGTGGTGTGTTGCACTGTTTGGCTGGGTGTGATACCATCTAGGCCTTGTGTGGTACTTCGTGGGGTGGCTGCAGTACCTACGTGGCCAAGTGTGGTGCTATGTGTGCTGGGTGTGGTACAACGTGGTCTGTCTGTGGTACTATCTTTGCTGTGTCACTATGCGTGCTTGGGTATATTTTCATATGGGTTGCATGTGATACTAAGTGGCCTGGATGCAGTACGACGTGGCTGGGTGCCAGAGAATATAGCCTGAGGGCTGGTGGCAGTGGTGTGGTACTATGTGGAGTGGTTGCAGGATGACATGGGTTGGGTGCACTGGTGGGTGGGCTTGGTGTGGTACTATGCGGGATTGGTGGAGTACTATGTGGAGCAGTTGCAATGTTATGTGGGTTGCATGCACTAGTGTGTGGGCAGGGTGTGCTATTATGTGCGCTGGGTCTGGTACATGGGGTTTGTGCAGCACTGTGGGCTGGGTGCAGTACTGAGCAGGTTGGGTGTGGTAATATCTGGGTTGGGTGTGGTACTGTATGGGCTGGGTGTGGATCTAAGTGGGCTGACTGTGATACCATGCAGGCTGAATGTGGTACTATGTGGGCTAAATATGGTACTTTGTGGGCTGGATGTGGTGCTATGTGGGCTGGGTGTGGTACTATGTAGGCGCTATGGTACCATGTGCGCTGGGTATGATACAATGCAGGTCAGGGCTGGTACTGTGGGTTGGGCATAGGACAGTTTTGCTTGTGTATGGTATAATGTTGGATGGGTGTACTGCTATGTGGATTGGGTGTGGTGTTATGTGGGTTGGGCGTGGTGCTATGCTGGCTGGGTAGAGTAGGTGTTATACTGTGAGGGCTGGGTGCAGTACAATGTGGCTGTGTGAGATACAATGTCGCCTGTGGGCTGCGGGCGGTGGGTGGTGGGCTGTGGGCTAGGTACAGAGGGCTAGGTTGTGGGCTGGGTGCAGTGGGCTTGGTGTGGTACTATGTGGCTTTGTGCAGTACTATGTGGGGCAGTTGCAATAACGGGGTTTGCAGTGGCTGGGTGCAGTGGGTTTGGCATGGTACTACGAGGCTGGGTGCTCTACTACCTGCACCAGTTGCGATATTATGTGGGCTTGGGTGCAGTACTGTGTGGGGTGGGTCTGGTACACGGGGTGTTAGCTGGGTGCGGCAATATGTGGGCGGGGTCCGGTACCCGATGGGGTGGGTGCAGTACTATGTGGGTTGGGTGTGGTCCTATTTCAGCTGGGTGAGGTAATGTGGGGGCTGGGTGTGGTAATGTGTGGGCTGGGTGCAATGTTATGGGGGCTGGGTATGGTACTATGTGGGCTGGGTGTGGTGCTATGTAGCCATCCTATGGTATTATGTAGGCGAGGTGCAGTACTATGCAGCTTGTGTTCAATACTATGAGGGACACTGCTGGTACTGTGGGCTGGGCGTGGTACAATTTTGTTGGGGTATGGTACTATGTTGGCTGGGGTTGGGTGCAGTAGTATGTGGGTTGAGCGCGATATTATGTGGGTTGGGTGCGGTACTATGCTGGCTGAGGGGAGTACTATGTAGGCCGGATGCTGTATCATGCGGGATGGAAGTGATACTATGTGTGTTGGGTGGTATTATGTGGGTCTGGTGAGGGAATATGTGGGCTTGAGGGATATGGAGTGCGGATAGTAAGGACCTGTTTGAAAGAAAAAAAAGAGAAAAAAAGAAAGAAATGTGGGTCAAGTGTGGTAATATGTGTAGTAGTATGTGGGTGTGATGTGAAAAGGAGGAGGGGAGTGAGCAAGAGAGACAGACAAAGGTGAGTAGGTGGAGAGAGAGAGAGACAGAGAGAGAGAGAGAGAGGTGGGTGGCTTTGTGTGTCTGTGTGCATCCATGCTACCATGTTGTGCAGTCCCAATTTATTTTCTTTGTTTTTTTCCTTAAAAATTCTGATCATTTCTTGATTTAAGTGTGTCATCCTTGCGCAGGGTCATGCTAGTCTTCTCTGTATTCATTTGTTCCTTTTAACTGATGTCCGAAGAACATTCACAATTCGACAAGTAGGAATATTCTCCTGGAAGGGAGAAAGCCCAAGGGCCTCTCACAGAGCGAAATCAGAAGTTTCTGGCCATCTTTAGAAAGATATTTAATGGAGTCCAAAGGGTGTCAGGCTGTTTTCAGTAAGTCCCCAAGCCAAAAGGCAGCGAGGCAATTTATTTCCCACTCTTGATGGGGGACCACTGCTTGTTTGGGTGCGACTCTTCTTTAGCAATGCTATGTACAACTTCCTGTCAGCAACACACAACCTGGTGGCTCAACAGTAAGTTTCGAGCTTATGCAATTTGATATGTTGTGCTATTTTTGTGATCAATCAATTAAATGAAGCCTGTTCTTCACATGATGTCGTATCTTCTTTCCTTCTCACATGTTGAGAGTGGATGGATGTGAGCATGCCCCGACTGTAATGAGAAACAAACATGTTCCGCAAGTGAGGAGAAAAGCAAGTCGTTATGGAGAGTCATGTCAGGCATTGTCAGCTAGGTTCTGCATCTCAGTGACATAGAAAGTTTTTGAAGAAGAAGGGAAAAGAGATGTGGGCAATAAAACATAGGCATCTGCATTCCTTGTTCGCACTAGTTTCTTTGAAACAATGCCGGACGTGGCATGTTTTGAATCTCTAAAGGCACAAAAAACTTGCGTCGGCAAAGAAAGCACGCGACAACTCGAAATGAGCGATTTCGGTCCAAAAGTACCCGTCGGCCTTTTTTTTTTTTTTTTTTTTTTTCTTTTTCCCCTCTGACACCGCGGCCGACCCCTGTAAATATGACACCCGGTCTGACACCATGGCCGTCTGTACTTCCGTTGCCTTTTCGAACTTGGCGCGGTTCTCTTTGCCGACGTGTGTTTTTTTTGCCCAATCTATACTCCAAGGTGACATGAACGTACGTACCTCTTTTTTTTTCTTTCTTTCGAATCTTTCAAATTCATTCAATTCACCTTCACTACCTACCTACCACTACTCCTAAGGCTTATACAGGGGACCCCCGCAAACATGACTCTTGTTGTCTCCCTGAAGCCATCAGAGGGGATGCACGTTGGCCCCCGCCCCAACCATGGTGGTCAAGGATTGGGGGGGGGGAGGGGGGGGGGCGGCGCCGGTGGGGGTCCGGCTAACGCAAAGACCGAGCATTTTGCCAGTAGCTGCGCCTCCATCCAAAAATGTGCAGACAACTCTGACCGTCAAGTTTACTTTTTGGAAAGCATAAGAGGAGGGGACGCTGGACCCGGTTTCCAGCAGGCATCTTACTAGGGTTATTTTTGAGCAGCTGGTTTAGTAGTCGAGCTGGGCTCGCAAGTGAAATTGGCTGAAGCTGCCAGGATAACTCCGGGTTGAATTGTGAGGTCCCCGACCTCTTTTTCAATGATTTTGGCAATAAAATGTTTCAAGCTTTCCCAAAAAAAAAAAGAAAGTGCAAACAATAGCTGCAATGAAAAGGGAGGCGCAGCTACCGTTTGCACATTTTTTTATGGTATCTTCCTAAGCAAGGGGTACTAGCTAAGGGCCCGCGGTGCGGGCCGTGCGGGCTACGCCCGCAAAAGTAAGAATTTATGTAGGCAACACAACACAGAGGACTCAAATAAAGTAAAAAAAACATAAAAAAACAGCATAACAACGAATAGTCGAAAACTATCTACAAAGTATAAGTTTAACCGCAAAATTTAACCGCAAA
>BFEA01000695.1:610455-630229 GCA_003427395.1 Chara braunii | reverse complement strand
CCTCCCCTCTCCCCAATCTGGTATCCCACAGTCCCCGCCCCACCCGCATCATCAGCATCTCTGCCTACTCCCTCTCCTTCTTCGGCTGGCGTCATCTACACTCTTGTCTCTTCCAAGGGTGGTATGCTTCTCCACAGACCCACCCTTCTTCTGCAGCCTTCCCTTCCTCCCAAGTGTCCATCGCTGCACTTTCCTCCTCAAGACCCATGGCATCATCTCCTGCCACCTCCTCCATTTTAGTTTCCAAGGCACCTACCTCACCACCCCCCACTTCTTTACCTTCCCCCCCACCCCCTATGATACCTAGGACACAAAATGTCGAGCTCCAAAGCCAACTTGCCATGGCCCAAGACCACATCCGCTGGCTCCAAGGAGGTCAACCCTTACCTCCCTACCTCGCGGCACAGCCTGCTGCCCCTTTCATCTACCGGCAGCATCAGACACAGGCCGTTGCGATGCACTTTACTCTTCCTCCACCGGCCACCACGATGTCTCATGGCCCTTTGCCTCAGCTTATGGCCTTGTCTACTGCTCCTGCGGGTGCCCCTAGTTCATTTGGCCTCTTGTCGCAATGTGCCCTCCCTCTCCCTTCTCATCATCAGTCGCCGCCCTATGTACCCCGGTGCCACCCTGACAGACTCCCCCAGTTCAATGGCAAGGCCTCCAAACTCCAGGGCTCCATCACCACATCCTAGGAGCACCTTCGGTACCATGGTGTAAACATGGACTTGTGGCCTGTGGAGATGTCAGCCCGCTTCACAGCTCGAGCGGCTTCCACTTGGCGTGACTTTCTCGCCCTTCGTGCTCAGCAGGGCGTTCATGCGAGTATGACGTACGCGGAGTTTCGTGATTTTCTCCAGTAGGACTTCTCTCGCCCGACGCCTACCCGTGACCCGATCACACGGGTCGCTGAGATCAGATGGCTTGGTGGCAACAATGCCTTAGAGTCATACATCACGGCGTTCCACCGCGTTCGCGCCCAGATTCCCCCCTCCCTCATAGCCGCCGACGCTATGGTCCAGCGTTTCCGTGCCGGGTTACCCCAACCCTTCCAGCTTCAAATGTTGGCATACACAGTCCACACCCTCCCTGAGGCCTCCAACATTGCCAGGGCCATCCAGCTCACCTATGTAACTCTTGTGGGCTCCACATCTCAACCTGGTGCTGCACCTCCCGCTGCCACGTCTGCCCCTGGCACATCTCGCCCCCGACAGTTCTCCACATCTCGCCGCGGCCCCCACCGAGTTCTTGGACGCACCTTCCGCCGTGTCCAGACGATGCTCCGCAAGTCGTCGAGCGCTAAGGAGGGTACTAGTTCGGATGGATCCCATAGTGACCCGGACCAAGGACATGACCCCTAGTCTCCTGTGGGTGGTGACGATCCCGACCAGGACGAGCACCTCGCTCGCGCTTTCTCTGTTTTCCTCAGACAACGCTAGTCCTCCTCATCGAGGACCCGCTCATCGGCCACACAACAGCCCCTCCCATCGGGCTATGTCTTTCCCCGGGCTCGATTGACTATCGCAGAGAGTGAGGACTTTCGTACACGAGGTATATGTACCCATTGTCGCCTACCTGGTCACACTCCGTCCACCTGCCCCTACGCTGACGCCCTCCAGCGTCACTTTGCTCAACAGTCCCGCCCTCAGCTTGACCCCCCCGTTTCCACCTCCAGTGCCGCAACCACCTAGCGGTGATCTCCCGTCCCCCTGATCCTCCTACAGTAGCAGGCATACCCGCTCGTGATTCTACCTTTGCGCCGCTTGCTACTCTTTCTGAGGACTCGGACCTGACCTCATCGTTGGTCGATCCTAGCGACGCTGGTGCACCCTCCCCTTCTTCGCCTAGCGTCTCTCGTGATCCTCCTCCTCGTCGTCCTCCTACTAGGCGTGCTTTACGTACGGCACACTGCAGTGCTTCCCTTGTTGCAGCCGAGGATATCATCGACTTCCTGGACCTCGAGTGCATTAAGGTCCACCAGGAATGCCTCCGACTCAGAGAGCATACTCTATCTACCATGTCTCAGCACCTACACAATCCTGATCGCACCTTACCGATTATTCCAGTGCGCCTCGGGACCTCTACTAGAGTGTATCGCTCACTATGGGACTCTGGCTCTACTGGCGACTTCATTTATCCTCGTGTAGTTAAGGAGGCATCTCTCTATACATCCCCCTACCCTTCCACTATCACTGTCACGCTTGGCGAAAATCAGGCCAAATCCTTCGTCAACTGTGTGGTGCCTGATCTCCCATTCTCCTTCCCCTTGCGGATGCCACATAGCCTTCGCAAGGCCCCTCGGTTCCATGGGCAGTGGACTTTCGACGTCATGGAAACCCTATACGACCTTGTTCTCGACACCTCCTACTCCCATCAGTTCGCCCATTCTGGTCCCGATTGGATCCACAACGACCTCGTCCTCGACGCCAAGGATGGGAAGCAATATCGTATTCCGTTGTTGGGCAAATCGGACTTTACATCCCCCTCTCCTGTCAATGTCGCCATCTTGACACCTACTCAGTTCCACCACCTCCTTCGTCAACCTGATGCCGAAATCTACATTGTCGACACGAATCTCCTTGTTTGTAACTCCATGCATCAAGACGCTGAGTTGGTCGAGCTCGACCCACCACTCCCCAAGCCCCCCGAGGCTCCTGATCCCTCATCCTCCTCATCCTCCTTCACCCCTGCTAGCTCATCTCACCTTGTTGCATCCCTTACCACGGAGGCACCATCGGTACTTATTCCCATACCGACTCCTTCCACCCCTGCTTCAGACGCTGCTGCTGCCAAGGAGTTTGACAACCTCCTATCGTCTTTGCAGCCTAGCGTTGCGGCCCTCCTTCGCGAGTATTGCGATGTTTTCCCTCCATCTGTCTCCTATAGCAGCCTCCCTCCTATGAGCGATATCGAGCACCACATCCGACTCGAACCGAACTACCATATTCAGCATCGCGCCCCATATCGCCTCTCGGTCCCTGACGCCCAGGAACTTAACCGCCAAATTGACGAGCTGCTTCGTCAGGGCTTCATTAAACCGAGTACGTCCCCATGGAGTGCACCCGTCCTCTTCGATCGGACGAAGGACGACACCCTCTGCCTCTTCCTCGACTACCGCGGTCTCAACGAGTATACGGTCAGAAATAATTATCCTATGCCCCGCGCAGATGATCTGTTCGACCGCCTCTCCGGCCACCACTTTTTCACGAAGATCGATCTTCGTAGCGGATATCACCAGATCCGCATAGCCGAGGAGGACCAGCCTAAGACCGCTTTTCGTTCTCGTTTTGGGCACTACGAGTTTACCGTCGTGCCTTTCAATCTCCGTAATGCTCCTGCCACCTTCCAGCCGGCTATGAACACGATGTTCCAAGACCTTCTTGAGGACTCGGTTCTAGTTTATATTGACGACATCCTGGTCTACAATCGTACCTTAGAGAAGCATTTGTTCCACCTTCACACTGTCCTCTAGTGATTACGCGACCATGGGTTTTATGCGATACTCTCCAAATGCTGCTTCGCTCAACCCAAAGTGGACTTCCTGGGGCATCAGGTCTCCAAGCACGGACTCCACATGGACGACTCGAAGATTCAGGCCATTGTCGACTAACCCACTCCTACCTCTTTTCCTGCGCTACGTAGTTTCCTTGGGTTGACCAACTACTATGGTCATTTTCTTAAAAACTACGTGGTGTATACTGCCCAGCTTACCCCTCTGGCCCGTGGACGTCTACCCTTTCATTAGACCCTGACTCATGAGGATGCCTTCCGCTCTCTCAAGCGGCCTGTCACGTCAGCCCTCGTTCTACACCTCCCTGACTACTCTTGTCAATTCATTGTCACCACGAACGCTTCAGACTTTGCTATTGGAGCTGTCCTATCTCAGATTTACTTAGCCCCTTCTACTCCACCCGATTCCACGGAGTCTCGACTCTCGCGCATTCCCCGAGTCCCTTTTCCACCTCCAGCGACTGCGGCTCACCTCGCACCCATTAAGCCTACTCCTTCAGGAGCCCCCTTGCCATATATTCCTGACGTCGCCGATGAGGGTACAGTCGAGTCTCGCCATGGAGAGTGTCCGATTGCTTATCTCTCTCGTCAACTACTTCCCGCGGAGCGTAACTATATTGCTGACGAGCGTGAGGTTCTCGTGCTAGTTTACGCTGTTAAGAAGTGGCGTGATCATCTACGCGGTCATACCTTCACCGTGCTCATGGACAACCCTGTCCTCGCCGTCTTTCAGACGAAGCCTAAACTCACTTCTCGTCAGGCTCGTTGGTGGCATGATCTTTCCGAGTTCAACTTCACGATCAGGAAGATCTCCGGTGAGAGCAACCGTGTCGCAGATGCCCTATCCCGTCACCCTAACCTAAGTGCGATGATCGACAACTCCCTGCTCTTTCTGTCTCTACTCCCATTATCCAACCTGCTTTCCTAGATGAGTATCGTTGTGCTTACCCTGAGTGTTCTGAGTTTCAGTCCATCTACGCTGACTTACAGGCTGGCAAGACCATCCCTAACTTCCAGCTCGACCCCTCTGGACTCTTGTACTGGCTTGGACTCAATCATCCTTGTACTCCTTGTGTTCGGGCAGTCGCTGAGAGTCATGAGCAGTGTGCCATCGGTCATTTCGGTGTCTACAAGACTTTTGACCGCCTCTACCGCCATTACTATTGGAGGCACCGTCGCGCCTTCGTTAAGGAGTATGTCTGCACGTGCAAGATCTGCCAAGAGGCCAATATTACCAATAATCCCCCCTACGGTCTTCTTCAGCCCTTACCCATTCCTACTCAGCGTTGGACGCTTGTCTCCATGGACTTCATGGGTCCCCTTCGTCCCCCTACCCCACGAGGCCATGACGCCATCTTTGTTGTTGTCTGTCGGCTGACTAACCATGCTCACTTCCTCCCTTGCAAGTATGCTAGCTCAACTAAAGACATCGCCTCACTCTATTTCAACCGCATCGTCATTCATCACGGTCTTCCTACTAGTATTGTCTTTGACCATGACACCCGCTTCACTTCCCACTTCTGGCGCGAACTCCACGAGATCTACGGCTCTGAGCTTCGCTTCTCCTCTTCTTACCATCCCCAGTCAGACAAACAGACCGAGGTCACCAACAAAACTCTTGGGAATATTCTCAAAAAGTTTGTTGAGAATGACTCTGATTGGGAACTTCATCTCGCCCATGCCGAGATTGCTTATAACCATGTTATTTCACCAGCCACCAACATGTTTCCTTACTACTGTAACTTGGGATATCACCCTCGTGTCCCATCTGATCTCCTTCGTCCATCTCAGATCCATCCTGACACTAAATGCCCCGCCCTTGATGACTGGGTTAAGGAGATGGATGAGATTCTCAGCAACGCTTGCAAGAGCATTGCTGACTCCCAGACTCGCATGGCTACTAACGCCAACCGTTCCCGCATAGATCACCCCTTCAAAGTTGGCGACGAAGTCCTTGTCGACGCACGTCACTTCCAGCCCGAGGCCGACACGCTTCGGAAATTCAGACGTCGATATATCGGTTCATGCACTATTCGTTCACCCGTCGGACCTAATCATGACCGTCCGATGAGCTTCAAATTGAAGCTCCCCGATTCCATGTACCACGCTAACCTACATGATGTGTTTCATGTATCTCTATTGCGCCCCTTCAGACGGTCTCCCCCTGAGTTCCACGGTCTGACCTTACCCTCGCCCCTCTCCCATCATCATTGAGGGTCACGAGGAGTTTGTCGTCTCTGATATCGCGTCCAGGGGTATGACTGATGGTGACCCTCCCCGCCTCGAGTATCTTGTTCGATGAAAGGGTTACCCTGACGAGGAGTCTACTTGGGAGCCTCTCGAGCACCTGAAGCATGCCATGACTTTCGTGCGTGCTTACGATCGTGCTCATCCTTTCCCTTCATCATCCTCCCCTCCTACTTCTCGTCCTTCTACTGACCCATCTACTTCAATGACCACTAACATACCCCCTCCTCCATCGATGGGTCCTCCACTTCCACCGGCACCTGCCTCAGGTCCCCCTTCCCCTGTGGATGTGGTCCCGCTTGCTGTTGCAGTTGATTCCTCTCGACCCCAGCGTACCCATCGACTTCCTTCTCGCTATCGTGACTGACCTATACCCCCTATATGCTCTCTATCTTTTACCATTCTTGGACACTTATGCAGCAGCTCCCGGTTTCGACTTCTACATTTGGCTTCTACATTCGACTTCTACATTCGGATTCTACATTCAGCTTCTACCTTCGGCTTCCACATTCAACTTTCAACCTCAATGCTTCTCTTAAGCTCCAAAGTACCTATCGCGGTGTTTCAGACTTCTACTCGGTTCCTACGCTACTCCTACTTCATCTTGGCTACTTCGACTCGACTTCAGTCTGGAGACTCACCAGTTGGACTACTTCACTTTTTCGGCCACGGAGTTTCCATCATTCCCATCTATCGACCATCCTCGAGTTTACCCTTCAGTCCCATGATGACCCCTGTTTTCCCTTACCATGTGGGTGTGTTTGTCTTCCGCCCTTCTGTCTTACCCTATGTTGCACGCCCTTCTCCGGAGTGTACGTTTTTCTTTGCTCGCAGCCCTTGGCCATATGTCTATGCCGGCATAGCCCCCCCTATCCTTCCAGGCTCGCTTGTGTGCTCCCTTGTGTGAGTGCCCTTTTCTTTTCAGTTGGCGGTGCCCGTTTGATGGTTTCCATTGAGCCTGGTATCGTGCTGTTATTCTCCTTCTGAGCCTAATGATGTTTCATATGGTTGTGTCACTTGTGTGGGTACCCCCTTAGAGTTTACTCTGAGAGCTGTACTTGCCGCCCTCCCACCCATCCCTACCTTTTCCATGCGACTGAGCTCCCTGGCTTCTATTCGGCTATTGTGTACTTGTACAAGGCGCGTGAGACTGTGCCACATTCTTTTTCAGTGTGGATATTGATCTAGTTACTCTTTAGCCTTTATGGCTCAGGTGTTGACTTATGCTCAGCCACATTGGCTTAGGAGACATTTTCCCTCTTTCTTGGCCGACACAGGTCAGACATTTCTCTCTTTGTTGGCCGACACAGGTCAGACATTTTTCTATTTTTTGGGTCGACTCTGACCAGACATTGTTGTATAGATTAGGATTGAGGCTTAGTCTGCATTGCATCTCTTTTCTGCACGGAGCTTGCTCCACATTTAGGATTGTTTCTTTGTCGTTCCTCTGGGTTTCCGCTATTTTAGCGGATAGCGTGTTGATGTATTGTTTGATCCATTTATAGGTCCGAGGATCATGTAGCGGTACCCTTTCGGCCCGGCAGTGAGGCCGGACCTGTTTCAGGCCGTCGGCCTGACCCCGGTCTGGTGCCGGGTTACTCCGGCCTGGAGCAATGCCGGTATATCTCTCCGGCCTAGGCCCAGGTCGGGTTGGTCATTCATTCAGTTATTTGTTCTTCCATGAGTCGAACTGAACCTTCATTTAGCTGTTGTTTCTCCTGTGTGTCCATCTCCTTCCTCTCTCTCTCTCTCTCTCTCTCTCTCTCTCTCTCTCTCTCTCTCTCTCTCTCTCTTGCCATCTCCGTCGCACATTCCCTCCTACATGTTGTCACACTTTTTCCAATCGGGCCTCTTTGGGCGACCGGAAAACCAACAGGCTGTCACGCAGGATTTTGAATAATGTTTGCAATAAATAAAATAAATTAAATAGACGAAATCCCTTCCTATTGTGTGCGTCCGGCTTCGAGCGAGACCCTTCAATTGTGGTTTTCGCCGGTCCCCGGTCTTAGGAATCTTTTATTTTGATTCGGAATAGCAAGAAGTTATGTAAGTAATGATCATAAAAGTTTGATATGTCATGCATGTATCAATTTTGCCAATTTTCTAATTTTGAGAACTGTGACAAGATCATCAAAGCATAATCATCTAGCAGAGTCAGTGCAAAAGAAGCAGGACTGACTGACTTGAGCAAAGACAAGATGAGTGAGGGAAGAATGAGAACTCAAAATAATCTCAAAGAGTACACATGAGGAGAGCATGGCCGACACTAGTCAAGAGTCCTCACTCATCCCTCTAAGCAGGACACTCAATCTCTCATCTTACTGTGTGTTTCCTGTGCATTGAGCCAAGTCTCTATGCCCTCCGAGGTTGTGATCTCTGGATGTAAAGCCATCTGAACCCTGCGAGCTCCGAGCATTTCCAGCCGAGTCCCATGACACGAAAGTCAACCATAGCACAAAACTCTTCCCATAGAGTAGGAAGATATGGCTGAGAGAAAATCCCTCGTCTAAGATGCTGGAACTCTGAGGGTTCGATCTCTGCCTCGTAATCAAACGTTGCGGGAGAGGTGTATCTCTTTGCCAAATCCACCAGGCCACCCCAGTATGAACCGTCAGTGAAAGTAAAGGAAACTGGAGGTTTGGGATAGTCCGTGTAGAGCTTGGGTCCGAAGTTGCGGATCAGAATTATCCCACTCTTATCAAACTCTCTTTCTCTCTCCTCAAGGTACTTTGCTGCCGGTACCTAGACTAAATCAAAATGCTCATGAGCCTCCCTGCCTTTCTTCAAGTAAGGTCTCAAATCCTGAATGGTACCCTCTGCGAATTCAGTGTGAACAACAAAGATAGATAGTTCACCTTGCTTGAAGCCAGTTGCGCTGACGTACCGATGCAGAAAGGCATCTTTTGAAGCAATCCTGTTGAGGTTGGCCAAAACCGACCCTTCATTTGTAAATCACTGAACTGTACTCATGTGTTGTGATGGATACTGAAACAGATCTCTGGTGTAGAACGAGAGAATAGTCGTGCGATGATTGTTTCTGACCGAAAGTTTTGAGTAACTCAGACGGTTGAATGTTGATTGGATGCTGATTGAATGCCGATTGAATGCTGATTGAATATCGATTGAATGCTGATTGAATATCGGTTGAAGGTTTATAATAACTCAAACGATTGAACGGGGCTGGATAATAAGTCATCGAGCACTGGTCACTTGACTGCAGAAGGCTGAACGAACTGTTGATTGCTAGATGGCACTTTTGGTATTCGAGGTGCTGGTGGGTATCTCAGGAGAGGAATCCAAGTATACCTGTGTTCACCTGAGCATTGCCCTGACTCGTTCCACCGTCTCTAGCAATGAGCCGGTGTTGTGCAGCATGCCGCCATGGCCGTCGAAATAGATCACATATTCAACGTATCTCTCTTCTTTGACCATCCACACCGCCCGTTCCCTCAGAGTCTGTTTATGCAAAACCATGTCGCGACATGCTTCTTCTTCCCATCCTTCCTTCTTGTCTCTAGTCGAATTGTATGTTATTACGATAATTTCCTCCTCCTTCATGACTTTGTTGTGTCTACAACTAGCCAGACCACAGGTAAGGTAGACTGCTGATATGTTTGGTGAGCTCCACACTCGAGGTAGGAACCCTTCCTTAACTCGAGGTCTTCAAATTAGCCTGAGCATCTGATGACTGCTGAATATTTTTAACACTAGTTAGGTACCACCGTCGTTCATGCAATAAGATGGGTCCCATTCTGCTGGTTAACAACTATCAAGAGGTGATTTGGCTAAGTGTTCAGCGCTGGTTCAAGGGCAGGGAATGGCCAAATCAAACCCACGTACTGATTTGATATATGAGATTTCCTTGAGTACCGGACAAAGCAATTGGGACCTTCCTGCAAACGAACCAATGGAGGAGGTAGGATAATTGGCCCCCAATAGTAGACTCGGACAAATGCAGGAGATAGTTCCTCCTTCGAGTCGCTATGGAATGATAGGAGTCGAGCTCACATGAGGGTTCTCTCATGTTCTTTAGGCTCGCCAACGATCATTCACTGTTGAGGCTCATTAATTTTCAGTCTGCGGAGAGATTAAATAGGTCCGTCACCAGTGCACGTTTCTGTTCGGTATGGCAAACTCTGGGCTCAGAGTCCTGCTCGTGCTCTAGTTTGAGTCCCAGCACGAGGACTGTTCGTAGTTCGCAAAGGCCCTAGACCTCTGGGAGCTGGCTGAGTATTATGTACTCAGTGTAGGCACAAAAGCACTCGACCAGTCCTATATAAAGAAGGTCACTCTGAGTGTAAACGGTCTAGCCCGCGTGTGACAAGACCAAATAAGGGATAAGCCCTCACTCAACTCCGCAACCTAGGTTCAATACCTCAGATGCTCAAAACGTGCAGTCTATACTTCAAGAATTCACCGAGATGTCGTGAGAGGCTCTGACTCTGTTAAGCCAGACCATGATCTGTCCTCGGACGGTAGGGGTCGCTGCGAAACATAATTTTTCGACCGGCTAGATATATTCAGAATCTACAAATGATTAGAAATTATTACGAAGTCTGTCCCAATCAGAGATGTGTATTTATGATGCACTTGGGCTACAGGGCAGGCCTACTGTACTTGCCACGGCCCTGCCCTCGTATAGCCTTCCAGTACCCGAGGTAGCTGATAGTTTTCCAAACTTGGTCACCAGTTTAGTTTGACGGCCTTGCCAGGTTAGCGCACTGGGCATATTACTGATGATAGAGGTGCCCACCTGAGTGACAGAGCAATGGACTCCACACAGATTGCTAGCAGATGCCAGAGACGGCGGCAGGGCCCAAATAGTGTGAGTCTCATTGGTTGACTGGAGCGCTGCCTCGTCTATTGCAAAACGGGTTGCTGCCCGCGATGAGGCTACCTCAACAATACTCACTCAGATTTTGCAAGGAACTCTGCTCACTTTATGCCCTGTTCATGCATTACACAGACAAGCGAATATATTTTCGTGGTCTCGCGAGTATATACCATCAGCAGGCCGGGATTGAGAGTTGCACGTTTTCCTATAAATAGATGCTCGCGTATACGTTCGTACAAGTGTTGCTCTAAGTTTCCATGCCCTACTGTTGCAACTAACAAGCTGGCGCAAAAAGGACTGACCCCATAGAGATAGCCGAGGTTTCAACTATCAGAGCATGATCAACGTAAAACTTCATCAGTTCCATGCTTACTTTCGATTATCGCTCACTGGTTAGTACTCAAGTGAAATTAGTATCAATCATGCACTTTCGTCCCTCTTTCGATCAGGTTCAAATCAAGACAAAGGGGCTCGCTAATTCCCATCAAGCAGGTACTTAGCTAGAAGATATGCTATCATTCCCAAGACCGACGTTCGCCTGCTCATCAGTTGAGAGGTGAATGCTTGTTGTGAACTTAAATAATTTATCTTAATAAGGAGTCTACTCATTCCAAGCCAATAATCAAAAGGGGATTTTCATTAAGGTCCCCCCCTTCACCCTTTTCGATTAGGAGACGAGGATGCAGGCCCACAACCAAGTTCGTTCAGCCCCCCATTGCGACAGGGAAGACGAGGAACACACGACAAGCAGGTAAGAGGACATAAGTCGACGTCCACATGCAAGAGGCACAGCCCACGCGAGACCAGGTTTCCGCTGTCAAGACTCACTGCCATTTCATACATCGCCAAAACATCATTATTAATAGTCACTCATCATTCTCATCTCAGCGTTCCCCCTAACCCAACAGTATTTTTATTTTTAAAAAGGAAGAGTTGGGCAAAAAGGGATAACGAGACAGCTACTCTGGCCCAATTAAAATCCTTCGGAGTGATAGTCAACCAAATGATCCCCTCGTCTCCCCTCGGTTCCCAACAACGTTGGAGCAATTGAAGTCTCGAGTATACTTAGCTGCTACTCGACCTCCACACCTACCTTTCAAACCATCATTAGCCGCAAAGTCACTTCTTCGAGCGTGGATTAAACCACGTAGAACCTCAATTGACGCCCATAGTCCTCCCTGCATGCTTAGTTCCCTTGTCCAAATTTAGCTATTAAACCAGCAATCTTACGGTCATTGCCTCCCCACTCCCGTTCATTAGACTGGCTAGTAAAACCCCCGAGTGTGCACTCGAACCACGAGCTAATATCACTCAGCGATGCAAAACGATGTTTTGACAACTGGCGCACGGAGGCAAAAGGGAATGTCTGCCAATACACATCCCTGTACAGTTGAGCTTGTTTTGGTCCTAGTGGAAGCATGATGTAGGACGATTGCCAATACGAGACTTCGAATGTGAGCAATCGCCGTCACACTGGCCATGCAAGGACATTTCAGGAGATAGTGCTCAACCCTTCTTCCCGCCTGCGTATCAAAGAGGACAGACCGTGGTCCAGGTCACACAGCAAGATCACCCGCTACTCTGAGCCAACACCCAGGCAAGCTACCGACGTCGTGATTAACTGTTGACCTCCACAGTCTCCCCAGACGACTTCACCCTCTCATCTCATGTACTCCCTCTCTTGATTCCGGTCCAAGCCCCCTTCACACTACTGGCAGACTGCTCAATCGATCCCTTAAGAGTGAATCAGCGTCACCCAAATACCTCTCCAGCCTAGTGCATGTCGCACACGTGTAGCCTCTTCTCTCGTGACCTGAGCATCAAGGGCTGACATCAACAACAAAACATTGCCCTTCTCCCTCTCTCTCTCTAATCGCTCGTCCCTCGAGGGTCACCAACTGTCCGAGTAAACTCCCCTTTTACTTGATCGCACCGCTCTATTCAGCATGCGTCGTCTGAACGGATGGTCGGCCCAATCCCACTTCTCGCTCATTCCGTACTCACTCACGGCAGTAGCATGGTTTGCCCCTCAGTCTTCATTGTCACAGGCTTGCCCCTTCCAGATGTCGTTGACACCAAAGTCCGCTTTTGAGTGCTCCCATTGCAGGCATTGTCCTGATCCCACTTTCTTGAAGTAATGGATTCCTCCAACAGACACACCCCCTTGTTGTTTCTGCGTCGACAAATGGCCAACGCAGTGTCACGCTAATCACACACAGACAACACAAAGCACACACGCCGAGTCCCTATCCGCTCATTTGAAAAGACTACTATATCATATCAGTCCATGCACAAGTGCTTATGTCCCCAGCCTTGATCGCGCGCGGCTCATTATCCCAAGGCGTCAACAAAAAAAAACTGGGGCGACTGTTGTAGGGCCAAACCCCGGTAGACTTTCGAGCCTTCGTCGACCCCACTGCGGGTCCCAGTTGGCTCGGCCCGCCCACGCTCATGCTCAGGGCGCGGGCCGTTCGTCCCAGGATCACCCCCACCTAGTGCTTTGAGATGGATGGGGGTGGGCCATCGCGCGAGAGAGCTTTGACATTGGGGATGTAGCTCAACCCTCACGTCGGGTGGTAGTCTCGCTGGTCATTCCGCAACGCTGATTTTTTTTTTTCTTCTTGGTTGTGTTTTCAAGCAATTGCTCCTTCCAATACGCAAGCAGTCCAGGGGTTCTTTGAGAGTTTTTCTTCTCTTGTGCGCAGGCTAAGCGTCATCCTTAGGCCGCACACCATTCCCGTAAGCATTGCAATTCTACGACGTTATCGGGGTGCGGCGATGCCGTCCTCCCCCTCGCCTCTACGCACCCCTCGAGTCTCACGCATCTCATCCATCCTTATTGGCGCAGACCCCTTAGTCTTTTCGGGGCCTTTACATGCATGCACAGGCTACTTCACATTTCGCTTAGCAAGGTAACACGTCTTTCTTTCTTTTACACTCCAAGTCACAACCACAAAGATCACTTACATGGATTCATTTCACGCTAAGGGTCCCGTAACCCCTTTGCCCCCTTTTCCTTTTTCCCTTTGCCGCCCGGTCTCTCCCGGCCCTGTCCCGCTCAAGGCATCCCAAGCCTTTACTTACCTGCAAAATCCCACACAAAGCACAAACCAATACAATCCCTCATTGGGGGTCAACACATAGCCCTTCCCGCATGCCTAACTTTCCTTTTTCTTCGGCTTCCCTTTGTGTTCAATCAGTACATTCTCTTCTCGTAGTCATGCAGTAGGGGAAATGGTCGAGTCAAACTGACCTTCCTTTAAATTATACTTTTTCCCTAGACTCGGCCTTCTCCCAACCTTTCAAGTGTCCTTTCCCTTTCCTTCTTGGCGGCACAAGGGACCGACTACCCTTCCCTTGCCCTTTTTTTCCATCAAGTGCGGCCCGATTTTCTTTTCCCGTTCGTTCCCTGACAATGTAACGAATGAGGGATGAAGGGTTAGTTATATGCCAAGTGAGGGGAAGGCAGAGAGAGGGCAAGATGAAGAGGGAGAGAGAGAGAGAGAGAGAGAGAGAGAGAGAGAGAGAGAGAGAGAGAGAGAGAGAGAGAGAGAAAGAGAGAGAAAGAGAGAGAAAAACCTCTAGTTCTAATCAAACCATCTTTCCGTTGTAGCAGCCAAATGTCGGTCACCCATCCCACAGTAGTAGCAGCCAAATGCCGGTCGCCCATTCCACAGTAGTAGCAGCCAAATGCCGGTCACCCATCCCACAGTGAAAGAGTCACCAAGTGTGAAACAAAATACTACCACACACATGAACTTGACAAGGTGAAGGTTGGACAAACGAAAGCACATGCACATGGACGAAAGAGCAACCAAGTGCTGAAACAGAATACTATCACACACATGAACTTGACAAAGTGAAGGTTGAACTAACGAAAGCACATGCATATGAGTGAAAGAGCAACCAACTGTTCAAATGGAACACTACCATGCAAATGAACTTGACAAAGTGAAGGTTGAACTAACGAAAGCACACCCATACGAGTGAAAGAGCAACCAAGTGTTGAAACGGAACACTACCATGCACATGAACTTGACAAAGTAAGATTGAACTAGTGAATGCACATGCACAGGGGTGAAAGAGCAACCAAGTGTTGAAACGGAATACTACCACACGTAAAAACTTAACAAAGTGAAGGTTAAACTCACGAAAGCACATACACATGAGTGAAAGAGCAACCAAGTGTTGAAACGGAACACTACCATACATATGAACTTGACAAATTGAAGGTTGAACTAACGAAAGCACATGCACATGAGTAAAAGAGCAACCAAGTGTTGAAACGGAACACTACCATACACATGGATTTGACAAAGTGAAGGTCGAACTAAACGAAGGCATATGCTCATGAGTGAAATAACAACCAAGTGTTGAAACGGAACACAACCATACACATGAACTTGACAAAGTGAAGGTTGTACTAGTGAATGCACATGCACATGGAGGAAAGAACAACCAAGTATGAATCGGAACACTACAACACACATGAACTTGACAAAGTGAAGGTTGAACTANCTACAACACACATGAACTTGACAAAGTGAAGGTTGAACTAGCGAATGCACATGCACATGGAGGAAAGAGCAACCAAGTATGAATCGGAACACTACCATTCACATGAACTTGACAAATTGAAGATTGAACTAGTGAATGCACATGCACATGGATGAAAGAGCAACCAAGTGTGAATTGGAACGCTACAACACATATGAACTTGACAAAGTGAAGGTTGAACTAGTGAATGCACATGCACATGGAGGAACGAGCAACCAAGTATGAATCGCAATGTCATCATGTGAGAGTTGAGCCATGCATGTGAGTGAGACTTGCTCAAACACATGTTTGCGGCACATGAACATAACCAAGCATGAAATGGAATGTCATCATGTGAGAGTTGAGCCATGCATGTGAGTGAGACTTGCTCAAACACATGCTTGTGGCTCATGAATACAACCAAGCATGAAATGGAATGTCATCATGTGAGAGCTAAGCCATGCATAAGAGTGAGACTTGCTCAAACACATGTTTGTGGCTCATGAATACAACCGAGTATAAAACGAAATATCACCAACTACTATATGAGTGAAAGCATGAGCTAAACTGACAAAAACAAAAGGTTGAAACATGATCATCAAACAATGAAGAATCGAGACATCATCAACTTATATATAAGTGAAAGTATGAGCAAGACTAGATCACGGCACAAGTTTGAAGCATGAGAACAACCAAGGAAGAATCGGGACATTACTTACTGTCATGTGAGTGAAAAACATGAGTTGGGCTAGACTAGATCACAAGATTGGAGCATGCGATCATCCATGGAAGAATCGGGACTTGACCTACTACTATGTGAGTGAAAAGCATGAGCTAGACTCGACCAAAGCACAAGTTTGAAGCATGGGATCATCCAAGGAAGAATCAGAACATCACTTACTATCATATGAGTGAAGAGTATGAGTTAGACTAGGCCAAATCACAAGATTGGCGCATGAGATCATCCATGGAAGAATCGGGACTTCACCTACTACTATGTGAGTGAAAAGCATGAGCTATACTCGACCAAAACACAAGTTTGGAGCATGTGATCATCCAAGGAAGAATCGGAACATCACTTACTATGATGTGAGTGAAAAGCATGAGTTAGACTAGGCCAAATCACAAGATTGGAGCATGAGATCATCCATAGAAGAATCGAGATTTCACCTACTACTATGTGAGTGAAAAGCTTGAGCTAGACTAGCCTCTAGGAAGGAGAAAGAAGAAGAAGAGGAAGAAGAAGAAGAAAGAGATGAAGAAGAAGAAGAAGAAGAAGGAGGAAGGGAAGAAGAAGAAGGAGAAAGGGAAAAAGAAGAAGGATAAGAGAAGAAGAAGAAGAAGAAGAAGAAGAAGAAGAAGAAGAAGAAGAAGAAGAAGAAAAAGGTGATGAAGGAAGAGAAGAAGAAGAAGAAAAGTGAAGAAGAGGAAGAAGAAGAAGAAGAAGAAGAAGAAGAAGGTGAGGAAGAAAAGGAAGAAGAAGGGGAAGAAAAAGAAGAAGGAGAAAAAGGAGAAAAAGAAGAAGAAGAGGAAGAAGAAGAAGGAGAAGGGGAAAGAGAAGAAGGAGAAGAAGAAGAAGCGAAGGAGAAAAATATGAAGAATAGGAAGAAGAAGAAGGAGAAGAAGAAGAAGAAGAGGGAGAAGAATCTCCTCCTTTCCACTCACATGCTTGATGTCTTGGAGATGGAGCCTCGACCTTGATGAAGTTTTTTCCTTCTTGCACAAGTACTACCTTAGCTATGGCTTCCTTCTTCCTCAAGCCCCTCTCTCCTTCCTCTCTCAACTCTACCCAAGCTATGGCAAACTTCTCCCACTATGGCTATTGAGTCCTCCCTTCTAGCAGGGCTAATAGGACTCCCTCTAGCCTCTCTCTCTTCCTCACACCCCGGGGGGGCTATGGCGGATCACTTCCCTAGGCCAGCCTCACCTCCACTAACCTCTAGAGCTCTCTCTCTTGCTCACAGTCTCCTCTAAGCTCTCCAACTGGTAGGGGTTCCCCTCTCCTCTCTCCAAGTGAGAAAGTGTTCCTATGAGCTCACTTGGGCAACATGGGCACTCCTCATGCAAATGTGAGTGTGGCGGACTGAATCCTCAACTTATGTAGGTTGAAACCAGCACTCCGGCCAGCCCATGGGCCTCCCCATGTGCCTTGAGGTGAACCGAGGTACCCCCAAGGCAAAATTCCACTACGAGGCTCTTTCGGAGGTACCCGGGCCTCATTTCGGCCAAGTACATGCAGTCCGAGTGGTTGGTACCAACTCGGATTGCCTCTTGGTCTCCTTCAGCCTCCTTTTCATTTCCAAAATGCTGCCCCCTTGGGTCCTAATGCCCAAGGGGCAGCTTTACTTGAGAGAAAAAAACCTAGTGGGCCTTTTTCTCGATTTTTTCAGTTTCTACCCCATTTTTGGTAGGCCGAGGTATTTTCCCATGCCTCGGTGCAGTTTCAGCCTTGGATCTGGCTGAGATCCAAGGCCAGCAATATCCCGAGCTACCCCTACGTAGCCCTTGCTTCAATTTTGGGCCCCTAAGTTCAATTTTTCAACTTTTGGTGCATCTGGCTCTCTTTTTGCGCCAAATGCACATTTTTGTCTCTGTCCCTTTTTTGTTTTTTTTCCATTTTGGGCTGCCACCTCATTCCGGAGCTAGCCGTTTTGAGCTGACCCACAAAAAACGGTTGGTTCCTCTCCACCATGAGATCTGATCTCAGTTTCATGGTTCACAAAAAAAACGGCCATCTCCCCTTTGCATTTTCTCTTATTTTTCCCATTTTAATTCATATATAATGGAGATATGACCCCAAGGGCCATATCACTACAATCTGGATTGCCCTCCCTCATTCTAGGAGGGATGCGGTCACAGTTGGGACCTACCAGTCCCTACTGTGCAGGTCCCAATAGGCCGACACACTCTCCTCCACTCTTTTCTCCCCTTTTGTCTTATTCTCCCTCCATTTTCTCTCATTTTCTTTTCTTTTTCTTTTATTTTTGATGTGATAAGTGTCAACTAGTTGTTCAGTCTTTTTCTAGGTCATCGATACTCATCCATGGCCAGATTCAGACTCAGCAGTTGACCGTTACATCTCGGATTTCAATAATGGCACCCCATGCTCCTAGGGGACTCCATTTTGCCTCCGTTAGTCCCAATTTTGAGCCCCCTTTGCCCCTATTTTCTTTGGACAACCTTTTTCCCATGTTGAGCCCCTTGAGGCTCTATTTTCTCATGCCTAGCTAGTCCGGGATATCTCGGACTGCTGGGAAGCCCTCCCAACACCATTATTTCACTCTCTTTTTCTCTCATGACTCTCCCACTTGTCCCCACTAGTGCTGCTAATATTTTCCACCGTCTAGATCCTCGATCTCGACGGTGCCATTTGCTTGCGCGATTATTTCTTGTGTTGGCTCATGCCTCCCTTGGGACATCTCAAGTCCTCGTCACTTCCCTCCGCACTAGTTCCGTTTTCTTGTCCCGCCGGCGTGTGTCCCGTTTTCTTCGATTATTATTATTTGGGTCCACTTGGTTCCCGGCAACATCCCGGATGGTGTCCCGTTTTTATTTTGAGACCTCCTTGCCCTTGGTGGCTCCAATATCTCTCCCTTAGGTGCCACATGTGTGCCGATTTTTCTTCGCCGTGAGATCTCATCTCACGGTTGTCGTTTACCGTATCTACTTGCCCCATGCCGAAATCACTTCTTTCTAGCCTTTTGGGTTTGTCGTGGCTCATTTTCCCTTAGCCTAGGCATCCTCATGCAGTCCGTTATTTTTCGGACTGCAATCATGGTCATTTTCCTAGTCCCACAACCCCACAACTTGCCCCATACTAAAGGAAGATGAAGCGTTTAATTCCTAAATGCACCTCGTTTCAATATTGGTTCCAGATGCACTTAAAACATGTGTTTTCCCCTTCCCCATGCAGTCAGTTGCAACTCGGACTGCACTAGGGGTCAATTCCCTAGCCCCAATATCCCACAACTAGCCCTCTATTGAAAGAAAAAAAAACGGTCAACTTCCACGTGCATCCGGACTCAATTTTGGCTCCGGATGCACCTAAAACATGTGTTTCTCCTCCCCCATGTAATCCGTTGTATTTCGGTTGCATGAGGGCTTGATTTTCCTTGATTTTCTCTACAAAATCAAAAGAAAATCAAGGTCCTTTGCAACCGCCATATTCCAGAATGAATCTGGTCACAGATGTATCTCCCTAAGTGGCCGTTTTTTACGGTTAAGGCCTTTTTCTCTTTTTTTTTCTTTTCTTTTTCCTCCTTTCTTGGATAGTAGGGACCTGCCAGTCCCTACTTGTGGCAGTCCTTACTGACGGTCAACTCACTCACTCCCTCTCACTCTTTTTGTCTTATTCTCCTTTTTTTTTTTTTTCTTTTTTTTTTTTTCCTAGCACGCCAGTGTCAAGTGGCTGTTAAGGCCCTTTTCTAGGCTCTCCCTCTTAGTTTTGGCCCTTCCTATGCTCAAGGGGCAGTCCGTTATTTCTCGGACTGCAACTGTTGAAACAGTTTTCACCTTTGGCAGTAGCCGATGCAGATCCCAGGGGTCGATCCCTTTGACCTCAGCTTACCTGTGTACAGTATCTGCACAGTTCCCTGGAGTTGAACCCGTGACCTGCACGATAGCCAGTGGTAAGTAGGTCGCCGTAGG
>BFEA01000695.1:527559-553595 GCA_003427395.1 Chara braunii | reverse complement strand
GAGACACACCCTCATTTTGACGCAGTATGGGCAGCAGCAGCCGGGTATGTGCAGTGGAAAGCTGAGAGACTCGAGGGTAATACAAGGCTGGTCTATAGTTTTGGACCTAAGCTTTTAACGGATTATCCCAAACCCCCTGTCCCCTACTATCTTACTGATGGCTCTTATTGGGGTGGTCTGGTGGATCTAGCCAATAGATACATATCACCTGCGGTGATTGACTATGAGCGAGTGACCGAGCCCTCTGAGTTTCCGCATCTCAGGAGGGGCGTTTTCTCTCAGCCATATCTCCCCACACTATGGGAGGAATTTTGTGTCATGCTTGACTTTCGTATTATGAGACTTGGCTGGAAGAATTTGGAACTAGTGGGCTTCATGTGGCATTACATTCAGAAGCCGCAACCTCAGAAAGTACGGAGATATGGCAAGAGCCCCAGACGACAGGCAACAAAGTGACAGATGAAGAGTGAAGTTCTGAGGGTTGAGTGAGGACTCTTGATTGGTGTTGGTCATGCTCTCATCCACATGTACTCCCAGAGACTATTATGAGTTCTCATTCTTCCCTCATTCATTTGAGCTTGTCTTTTGCTCGGGTCAGTCTGTCTGGTCTCTTGTATTGTTCTTGTTTTGATGATTGTGTTCGTATATAAATCTGTCATAGTTTTCAAAATTAGACTGACATAATTGATGCATGCATAACACCCCATAATTTTATGATTGATTCTTTGTTGTTCCGAATTAAAATAAAAGATTTCTAAGACCGGGGACCGGTGAAGATCGCAATTGAAGGGTCTCGCTCGAAGTTGGATGCACACAACAGGAAGGGATTTGCATGATTTAATTTATTTTAATTATTGCAATCACATACAAAACCCTGCGTGACAGCCTGTTGGCTTTCCGGTCACCCAAAGTGGCTCTACTGGAAAAAGCGCGACAAAAATGGCGCCGTTGCCGGGGACATGAAAAGATTTTCGTGTCCGGAACGAGTCTGGGTCATCATCATCATCTTTGAGTTTTGATTAGGACGTGAGAACTGTTGACAATATTGTGAGCTTCATATTAATTTTATTATCTTTATTGAGTCATGATTCTCTTGAGAATGATAGCTGCTAACTGTGTCTTACTCCTTCCTTGTGTAAGGTACCACTCTGGATCGGAGAAAGGAGATTGATATTATTGACTGGAGAGAATCAGACTTGAATTCAGATATGCCTCATGAGTCCCTGATGCCTTTTGAACACTGAGAAGGGAAAAGAAGAATTAAGAGCCCGAGGAATTCATCAAGAATGCTAACTTCTGATACACTGAGAGAACTTTCGAAAGTAACTACCAAAGAAATATTCCCCTATCAGTATGAGCATTGTTGGGTCTACCGTTCAGGCAATTCGGCCATCAGCGTAGTGCTGACTCGCTTCTTGGAGGGAGATATTTATGATATTCGTCCCTACGTCAAGAAGGGAGACTGTGACGACGGTGAGATCTTCAACTGGCTATGAAAAATTGCAATTCGGTCTCTTTATGATGAGAAGACATAATTAATTAAGCAGAAAAAGAAAGTAGAATGGGGTTTAATGTCAGTGACATATGTGACTGTTTCGATTCCTCCTATACCTAAGAGCTATTGCGATGAGACTAACTGGCTGCCGATAATCAACATGGTATTGACAAGGGAGAAAAAAAACGGTGGTCATGAAAACAAAAGAGATTTTGGTAGAATAAATCAGACAGAGAAGGCAAAAAATCGGCAGAGGTTCAGGCCCGAGTCAGGAGGAAGTTAAGTGTCTCCTGAAGTCACCGAACACTCTAAGTAAGAAAGGAGCGTTCCCATATGAGGTTGTCAGATATGAGATGATCGAGAGCGGATGAGAGCAGAAACGGTTATATATACTGACATTCTATTGTACGGAATTGAATGTGTATGATGTAAGAATCTATGTTCCAAGAGAAAGAAGTGTTGATGCAGTGTATGGGAGATGCTGAGGATTTGCTGAAGAAGCAATATTGAAAGAGAAAAAGAGGTTTGAGAGAAAGAATAAATGCTTCATTGGATCGACTCGATTTACTGTTTTTTATGAACTCCCAGTCCCTCCATTACCTGATATTAATTTATCTAAAGATAACTGGTATGTCATGATAAAGTTTGCATGGAAAGTGAAGAGAGTTCAAGAAGAATACTCTCAGTAGCCAGAGTGACTACTGTAAGGGGTAAACTCAATGAGGTGATAGGGTGTGATAATCCTTTTGTGATCCTGAGATATGAAACTTGTAAGAGAGGACCCATAATATTTCACATCCTAGTGGTCAAATTCCTAAAGAGAGGGTCCATAATATTTTACATCCCAGTGGTCAAATTCCTGAGTACTGGCAGCCTGAACGTACGGATTTGTGTACTGGCAGGCCTAGAAAAGGAAGACGATTACTTGAAGTGTCAGACAAGAGCTTATATTAGTCTCATAACAACCAAGGAGTGGCTTGAAAAGTTAAAGAGAAAAGTAACCTGGGGGAAAAAAGTAAGACAATTTGAGAAGCTTCCTGAGTTTTTAATTGCTAAGGGATTTGAAGTCATGAGAGATTGGATGTCTCTGAAGGAAGCCATTGCCGAGATTGGTAGAGAGAGAGGAAAAGACTCCACTGTGATGATAAAATCCCTACTTTTGAGTACCTTTGAACACAAATTCGAGATCTCTAATTATGTCCAACTTGAGATCTACCTTTCAGATGTTGTTTATGATGCTTAACATTGCCCAACTTGACGAAAAAGCTGACACTAGGAATTGTATTGGAAGGTAGAATAGTCAAGGTAGAAGGGACTCTTTGGATCTCTGACAGAAATCTTTCAACCCTAGATGAGCTTGAATTTTTGTAGCCTTTCTTTGATCGCATGAGCGATTCTGCCTTGGGAATTATCAAGGACCAGACTGAGATAAGCTATATGTTAAGGGTGGTGAAAGTGGAAACTGTTGAGAGAGTATCATATCACACTTTTTAGGAGCGGGTCTCTCTTGCAAGAATGATCAATAGTGGGCTGTAAACGATGCAATTTGATTATGAGATTGTAGACCTGACTCGATATTTTATGATTCGGGGTACTGTAAAGGGGTATGACAGAAGACTGAATAGGGATGATGAGAAATAATTGATTGAAGATTACATTGGAAGACTGAGAAGGATTGCACTGCCCTTGATCACTACCCAATCAATTATTCCTTATACCCTATATGTACAGAACTCTCAAGGGGTAGTGCGAAGAAAGAAACGAGCATGTATCCCTTGCTAGAAGAGTGAGAGACTGAGGGGCAAGGAAGAAGAGGACAAGAGTGACAGAAAGGGAGAGAGAATATCTGGGAAAGACATATGGTCAAGATGGCAGGACGAGGAAGACCGAGTACATCAGCAGGATCCAATTAAGAGGCTTTGGTTGGAGTTATACGGTAGTTGGTTGAAAGAGTTGATACAATAAAAGGAGGGTCAGATATTGCAAGAGGAAAAAGACCAGATGAGAGAATACCATATTTTAGAGGGTCAAAAGTTAATGACTTCCTGGACGAGTATGAGTTGTTTGAACTCAGTTATGGCTGGACAGATAAGCAACGACTTAAGCAACACCTTCTATCTTATTGTGATACAAACTCAAGGTTGGCCGTTCAAGAACTAATGGAAGGTGCCATTACATGGGAAGAGGTCAAAGAGAGACTGAAAAAGGACTTTGAGAAAGATTCAGTTTCAACCACAACTAAGGATTTACTCAATATCAGAAGAGCTAAATATGACACTTTCAATGTTTTTTTTCAGACCTTCATCCGAACAGCAAGAAGAATTTCATATTTGGATGAAGCTCAGAGATGCCATATATTTTTGGTTAATTTTACTGGCACTGATAGGCAAGCAGTTCTTAATCAAGCTCAACATTATCCTCTCAGATGGGATGAAATGGTTGCAATTACAAGAACTCTACCTACTGTGTCCCATAAGAAATGGTCACTGGATCAGATCAACACTTTGACCAAAGATTGAAAAACTGAGAATAGAATGAATAGAGGGAGCAATCTGACCGCTAAGAATATTCTTCAAAAAGTGATGGCTAACTTTATGCCTGCAAGACCTGCAACGCATGCTGTGGATGATAGAGGAAAGAAAAAGGTTGAAAGTGAGGAAGATGATGACGATAATGATGACAACGAAAGTTGTAGTAAGAAAGGGGATTCATCCAGATCCAAGAGGAATGGAAATAGTGGTGATGGAGGAAACAAAGAAAGAAGGGAATATGATGAGCGTCCTAAGAGGAGTTTTACCTGCCACTACTATGGTGAAGGGGGTCACACTACCACATATTGCAAGCCGCTTGAGGAGGATGTAAGGAGTGGCGTGGCAAAGAAAGATGCAATGAGCCATGTCTTTGATAATTTATGGAATAAGTTGGACCCCAGACATCGAGGAGGTATGAGGCTCCTTGCTCTTAAACATGATGAGAAGATGAAGATTAAGAAGAAGGAAAAGGTCAATGTCAATGTCCATTTTCTCATTGGAGACTTACCTAATACGCTAGTACAAAGAGCAAGTGACCCTCATACCACAATTGAGTTATCTCTGCAGTCCTTAGCATTGGCAGAGTGTGAGCCTAGCGAGGCATCTACAAGTGAGTCTCCATTAGGAGAGAATCCTACTTCTCAGAATCCTTCTCAATTAGTAGAGTCCTCTTCCAATGAAATGACTCATCTCTTGGCTAACACGATGTCGTTCCATGGTGATCTACCCCCAGAACTTATCATGAAACTCAGTGTCGGGGTTGGTGAAGTGAGGAACCACCAAACTCGTATGACACCTCAAATGATAGAAAAAAAAAAAAGAAAGAAGGATGAGGAGTCACTTATTAACATCCTTGATGACCCTGAACAGGAACGTTCACAGAAAAAGAATAAACAGGGGAGAAATAAAAAAATTATTCTCAAGAGTGATTTGGATGATGAGACTGTGATTTCTGATGTAATTGCTAAAATACTGGAAGAAACGGAAGTGACATTGTCTTTCAAGGAAGCAATGACACTGACACCCAAACTGAGAGAAGAGTTGAAGAAGTTAATTGAGAAGAAGAAATTGGAAGTTAATTATTTAAGGTCAGTCTTTCCCAACCAAGTGAATAGATCACTACCAGGTTGAAAGATGAGATTTGCAACCATGGGTTGTGGGCACCTTACAATTCGCATTAATCAAGTGAAGATTCTAGCCCTAGTGGATTCTGGGGCAAAGATGATACTTCTTTCACGAAGAACGATGGAAGCATGAAATTTGAGTATTAATAGGTCTGCCCAAAACGTACTGAGCAATATAGCAGGGGAATTGTTTGTGGTTGGGTTTATAGACAATTTGCCTATCCGAGTTGGGACGATGACTGTGGAATTACTGGGTTTTGTAGTGCCAGATCTGAACCATGACTGTATTCTGGGAACTCCATTCTTGCATAGGATGGAGGCCGTCCAATTTTTCCGTCATGAGGGGTCATCTTGGATCGGCCTACAGGATCCTGAGACTGTCCAAGAACAGACCTTTATGGTCTATACAAAGAATGATTTCAAGCACCAACTATCTGCTAATTCAATCCGAAGAGAAGAATCTGCCGAAAGGGTTAGGAGACTAAAGAAAGAAGGAAAACACGCAGCAAAAAAAGAGATTTCGGTGGGAATCAATCAGGTTTCGAAAATGATAAAAACCCTTGGTAAGCTCGAGGATGAGGACGGGAAAATTGAAGCCTTGAAGAAAGCTGTAGAGACTGCTAAGGGAGGAAATATGAAATTGAGATTTGCATCGACTCACCCTTTTCTAGGAAAATAGTCACTGGGTCAAAAAGAAAATATAAGCCCAAGGAGGTGAAGAAAAACTCAGTGGCAGTCTTAATAAAAAAAATTATGATGAAGCATTGGAAAAAGAGAGGAAAATTATAAGAGCATTGAGGGAATCAACAAAACTGGAGAATACGGTCACCAAAGAGAGGTTTGACACAATAAAGATAGACTCGGATCAGTTTATCCTGCCTAAAGAGAGAGAATATATCTTCAGAATGTGTCAGGAATTCTCTGGTGCTTTCTCATTTAATGATGAAGAGAGAGGGCGATTGGACGTGGACATGATCAAGATGACCAAAATTTGGAGAGTTGATCATGTTCCATGGAATGATAGACCAGCCAAGTATGCTCTGAGGGAAGAGATGGAAGTTGTGAAGTATCTTGACAAAAAGATTGCATCTAATGTTGCAGAACCTGCTGATGGACCGTATGCTAACCACTGGTTTTGTTTCTGGAAACCAGGGGCGGGCTAAGATGGATACAAAATCTTCATAAGCTCAATTCTGTGACGGTACGTGATGCAAGTAGTCTTCCTAATGCTGATCTCCTCTCTGAATCCTTTGCTGGTCGATGTATTTATTCTTTAGTTGATCTGTATTCTAGCTATGATCAGTTCCCTAGTGATTCCACTAGCCGACCAATGACTGCCATGCATACGCTAAGGAGGCTTGTTCAGATGTGTGTGGTACCTCAGGGTTGGACTAACAGCGTGGCAGTGGTTCAAAGGGATATGATCAAAGTCATGCAGGATATTTTTCCTGAGATAACCAGTCCTTACATTGATGATAATCATGTAAAAGGACCTCTGGTAAGAGATGAGACTTTGGTCGTAGGGGGAGTTAGAAAATTTGTCTGGGAACATGCAGAAGGAGTTAAGATGGTCCTAGAAAAACTTCAGAGATATAATCTGACTGCAAGTGGACCAACGTCCCTTCTCTTTCAACTAGAGGTGGTAATCTTGGGTTTCAGATGTTTCTCAAAGGGTAGGAGTCCGGATCCCAAGAAGATAGACAAAATCTTGAACTGGTCTCTGTCTCTCAAAAGAGTGACAGACGTCAAGAGCTTCTTGGGGTCTGTGGATTCTGGAGGATTTTTATTCCTCACTTTTGCTACCCTCGTAGAGCCCCTGAGGAAAATGGTAAGACAAGGGGCTAACTTAGCATGGAATGATAAAAGACAGGCTGCAGCAGAAACATTACAAGAAAAACTAAGAGATGGTGGTGTAGTACTGGGAGTGTCATATTATGATGATGAAGAGGCAAGACCTTTCATCATTGAGGCGGATGGAGGACCAGTTGCTCAAGGTGGAGTGCTTATTCAGAAAGATGAAAATGAGAGAGAAAAACCTCTGAGATTTGAGAGCAGAACCCTCAATTCTACAGAAAGAGACTACACCCAATTCACGAAAGAGCTACTGTTAATCATCCATAGCCTCAGGTGCTTCAGGCACTACGTTTTAGGAAGGAGATTCATCATGAGGACTGATGCATCTGCTGTGATAGGTGTCATTAAAAAACAGCGACAGGTAGATCCAACAGCCAGCAGGTGGATCACTTTCATCTGGACATATGATTTGAAACTGGAAAAGATCTCCACTGAGAAAAACAGAGCGGATGGCTTAAGTCGGATTGAGTGGCGAGAAGAGGAAGAAGAGGATGTGAATGGAACAGTTGAGGAATCTGCCTATGTTGATAATTTCCTCAATGGAAAAGATGACGAGGATTATGAAGCGCCATGCTCTTACCGGTGGAGTCTATGGCCAGAAGAGAGAGACGGCTGGGGAGAAATCACAAGTGCATACGTTTATGAGTCGATTCTAGGGAAAGAAGAAGAAGATGAATCAAACGATTTGGATGCTAGAGTTAATGCAGCAGCAGTGGCTGCTCATGAGATTGGGAAAAGTTCAGGTCCAAAGGAAGAAGAAGAGAGTGAAAAAAAGGAAGAATAGATGTCTTTATTCTTTGAAGAATATGATGAAAATTATCAAGAGATTGACAGAAAAATGAAAAAAGAGCAGCTAAAAGAATATTACTGTAAGAATTCAAGGAATAAATTCAGACTAAAGAGAGGACATCTCTTTGTGGATGGTAAGGGAGGCTTACCTTCACTAAGAGTGGTCTGTGGTAAAGAGAGGCAGTTAGAGACAATTGCTGCCCTGCATGAAGGGGTTGCTGGTGGCCACATGGCTGCTGAGGCAACCTATTCCAAAACTGTCAAACTCTAGTTCTGGCCTGGCATGAGAGACATGATCTTCAAATACTGTTAATCATGTGTGTTATGTCAGAAGAGGTCTACCACAAGAATGATTGATTATTTATTTCCGACTATCTTGGTAGAGTCAGGTAGTAGAGTTCATCTGGATCTCATCACTATGTCTCCAGGCAAGGGTGGGATGAGATACATACTAAACATGAGAGATAATTTCTCTGGGTATGTTGAGGCAAAAACTCTGAAAAGGAAGACAGCCGAACAAGTGACTGACTGGATAGAAGAAGTCTATCTTAGATATCCTTTTATTAGAGAATTTGTTTCAGACAGAGGATCAAAGTTCAGAAATGAAATTGTCAAAAGAACCACACGCAGATTGGGTGTTGGAATTCGGTATGTGACTACTTACCATCCTCAAGCGAATGCACCTGTTGAGAGAGGACACAAAACTTTGAAAGATTCACTGGCCAAGTGGTGTGAGGGAAATCTCAGTAACTGACCGAAAGTTTTAAGAGCTGCTGTATATGTTGACAACATCACAGTCAAGAAAAGTACTGGCTATGCATCATTTACTCTGTGGTACGGCCGATATGCTACATTGCCAATTGAAAGTATTGTCAAGACATGGTCAAGTCAAGAAAGTGGCAGAGACTATTCTATTTCAGAGCTTTTTCAGATTCGGATGAAGCAAATATCAGAAGTTGATCAGACAGTGATGGATGCTGCAGAAAGGATGACATCCAACATGCTATCAGATCAAGAAAGATGGAACAAGAAAAGGTATATAAGAAAAGAGAAATTGAAGATTGGAGATGTTGTCCTTCTGTTTGTTAGTTCTCTTGAGACACAATGGACTAAAAGGTTGGAGCTTAGATAGCTTGGTCCTTACAGAATCACGGGAGAGGCAAAAGGCAAGGTTTATGAGATTTCATAAATGAACGGATCTAGGGTCCATGACATGGTATTAAGTTCTAGACTTCGTAAGTTTATATTCAGAGACCCAGATCTGATTCCTACAGTAACTTCAAGGAGAGGGAAGAGGGGTCAATTATCTAAGTAAGAGAACAGTTTCATAGAACTAAGAGAAAATGTACAGTGAGATAATGAGACAACAAGACTGAATTTTCAAGAGGCTGTGATCTTTCATGCATAGTCAATTCAGCATTTCGGATTCAACATTTCAGTTTCATAACTTCAGTTTCATCATTTCAGTTTCGGTAATTTAATTCCAGTCTTCAGTTTCAACATCTCAGTTTCAGCCTTTCATTCAGTATTTCAGCAAACAACTAAGTCAGGTCTTTTGATGCAGTGCTACAGTCGTTCCATGACTTCGTGAGTGTCAAGTCCCTGAGAGTGGGGAATAACTGTAAAATCAGTTTTGTACGTATTGACACAGTGTCAAAGATTTGAGAGGCTCATGGTTGTGGCACATCAAAAGATATGATCAGTACTATCTTAAGATAAAGGGAAGAGCGTGGTGCGCATGAAGAAGTTCAGTTTTGCCTGACTAAGAGTTATCAGCAGAAGAGCTTCGTGTCTCTGAGTAAAATGTTCATCCAAGAGATTCAGATGAAGGCAGACATAAAGAAGTTCAACTTTACTTGACTGAGAGTGGTCAGTAGAGGGACTTCGTGCCTTTGGTTAAGGGTCTGTCTTTGCTCGGATGAGGGAAGGGACCTCTCTGAGATCAGCATTTCAATACTTCCTTGAGACTGACGGGACGTCTTTTGGAAAAGAAAAGGAAATTCCCAGCTGAGGGAAGAGACCTCTCTGGGGCCAGCACTAAGCATCCTTCTTGAGATTGAAGGGAGGTCTCCAGTAAGGGATTGATGCTGTTTATCATGTTGCTGTTCAGTGCCTCTTGAGACTGACGGGACGTCTCTTGAGAAATATTTGTTCTGTTATGGGGTGTGAACAGTCTGTTTGTGGGTTATGATATGCTTGTCTGATTGTCTGTGCCTGGGGTTTTCTTCTCTAACATGAGGATGCGTTGATTGTAGGGGCCAGCCAGAGCCTTACCACAGTAGGTTGCAATCTGGTGGGGTCAGCAGGTCCCCGACGCGAGTGTCGAATTCCGTAGTCGACTGAGGCCAAGGCTCCGGGAGTCTGGCCTATGAGGTTGACAAGGGTCAGCTGGAACCTTACCGCAGTCAGAGGTTGCAATCCAGTGAGGTTAACCAGAGCCTGGAACAGCGGTTAGACCGGGTCCCACGTTCAAAAATTTGGGCGGGGCAGCCAGCGCCCTTGGCCAAAAACTGGTAGGTGAACTGGTCCCTGACCGCAGTGGTCAAATCCGGGTTTGGGACAGTTTGACCGATGGGACGTCTACTGTCATAGGGTGACCAGACCCGCTATGCTCTGGGTGTCCTGGCGAGAGTGCCAAGGGGTTGTCATGCTCGAGTAGTGGGTATGCTGGTCCTGACCTGGAGGCAGGTCAAGGGGGCTGTCAAGACAAATGGTCTGACTAGTCCTGGTCTGAGGCGGGCTGAATGAGGTATGTCAGACTGGCGGGACGTTTGGCATTCCTGACCAGTGGTGGGCCGAAACCAAGACAATCAATAAACCCTGGGTATGAAGAGTTGTTATGTGTTAATTGTTATTTGTTATTTATTATTTTATTTATGGGTTTTATTTTAATTTGTTAATGTTTGACTGCTGGTTGTCAGAGGGTCTACTTGCTGGGGCATGGTTGTTGTGTGGGACTTGCTGATTTTGCAGGTATACAAATACTTATTTGAAGTTCCCTGACCAGAGAAAATGAAAAGGGTTTGGTATCCCCTCCCTTTTTATCTGAGAAGTTAAGGAGACGCCTCACTCAGACCAGAGAAAGAAAACAAGGGTTTGGTATCCCCATCAGGTGCTTGAGAAGCTGAGAGGACGCCTCACTCAGGCCAGAATAGAAAGGAGGGTTCGGTATGCCCTATTTCCAGCATGGCAGACTGAGCAAGTGTCCCAAGCGTTGATATCAGACTGACAATGTGTTCGATTTTCAGCCAGGATGATAGTCGAGGTAACTTTTCTCTGATATGAAGTTTAGACTGAGAACAGACCCCAAAAAGACAAGAGATCAAAGCCAGCAAGAAACATAATCCTTCTTAAATTTATTTGGTGGCCGACAAGCGGCCTGGTTCACAAGGGACCTGCATCCCCGGCCTTAGGGTAGCCAAACTCTCAGGCCTGGAACGCTATGAAGTGGACTGTGAGTTGAAAATTTTGTGAGTCAAGCTCATACTCAAAGAGCTGAAAAAAAATCATGTTTGTATAAGACATAAAAGATGGCCATGAGCTACCACGATGGTGGCAAGTGGCGAAGGTAAGGTCGCGGATGAGCACCATAGCCGCGTAGCTCGTCCTCCTCCTCTTCAGAACTATAATCGCGCCACGCACGAGGAGGCGGCTTCTCCCTAGCCTTACCTCCTCTCCTTCCTCTTCCTCTACCCTGTCCACGACGTGCTTCAGGCATGGTGCTGAAATGAGATACAGACATATTACTAAGAAGAAAAGGGAGGTATGTTGCGGTAGGATGAAACGGGAGCGAGACTGATGCACAACAAAAGAGAGCGGTAGGAGGCAGTGTAGGCCGAGAAAAGGTTGCTGTGTACTTCGAGATGAGAGCGCGAGTAAAGTGGGCGTGTGGGAAGCCAGAAAAATACAAAGTTATTGTGCGAGCGTCGCCGCAAAAAACGATGAGTGAGTGAGTCTACTCCTAGTCTAGACTGTTTTTATACTGGTTGATCGTGTGTTCCGACCCAGCGGGCCAGCGGGGACGCTGGGTGGGGGTTTGGTATTATGTCGGTGGGCGTGGTGTCCCGGCCCTCCTCCGTGTACCAAGTTCCTACTTGGTACCACTCTTAGCTTTAGTACTGCGATCTGAAGCTACCCCCGAAACGCTATGANGTGGTGTCCCGGCCCTCCTCCGTGTACCAAGTTCCTACTTGGTACCACTCTTAGCTTTAGTACTGCGATCTGAAGCTACCCCCGAAACGCTATGACATTTGGTACCTGGGTTGTACCACAGTGTGGACCGGTTCTGTTTGGTGCCTGCCTCAGCAAAAAGGTGCGCCGCAGGGCTTTCCATTGGTCCATGCAGGCTCTGTGCTCTACTGTACAGCAGAGCACAACAGGCCTGTGCCCGTGGTAGCCGCCGGGTTCGCTCTGGGACGCAGAGGTGAAAAGACCGGCGCGGCCTTTTCTACTACGCGCCGAGTTCCTTCTAACCGAGTTATGAGTTAGGTGCACAGAGCAGAAGTCATTGTCAAGAAAGAGAGAAAAAAAAAGAAATAAAATGCCGAATTTGAACTCGCTTCTGGTTCGGGGAAAAACCCAGTGGCTTCCAACCACTGTGATGTTACAATTTTCCTTACCTTTTTCTGATTTTGCTGCTATTATTATTATTATTATTATCGTTACTTAATTTTTCTGTTTCACTTTTCGCCTGTTGGCCTGTCATTTCGCGGGAAGGCCAACGACTCAAATTCTGAGTTCGGGCGGTGGTAGTGCGGCCTAGGCAGGCCCAACCCTTTGTGTATCACAGTACTGGGTCTGCACGTCTAAGCTCCGCGCGGTGAGACCCCCAACAACTGTATTGGGGGGTAGATACAGTGGGGTCTGAAGAAGGGTTTTCCTTTTCTTTCTGCAATTATTATTATTATTATTACTATAAACTTGTCGATTTTCGGGCGCGGCTTTTCCCCTTTTGGGTTCTGTCACGTCGTAGGGAGAGGTCGACGGTTCGTTCTTATGAGTTATGAAGACAGCCTGACGATCTAGGCTGGCCTGACCCCTCGTAAATTTGTTTGTGCTAAGCCTGCCTGATCGGGCGCTGCGCGGCGGGACCCCAAAAGAAGGGCGACCCGCGGCCGCATTGGTAGGGAGCCTATCACCCCCGAAGAAGGGTCATAAGCCCCCTCCTTGCCATCGAACACGGGTACCCAACGGGGATAGGCCGCAATTGTATTTTAAAAAGGGGAATGTGATCGATGGTATCCCGTTATGGGACCATCACCTCAGAATAGCAGTCACTTTTAAGTGAGACGAAGCGACAGGGACCAATAGCAGAAGGCCTGTGGATATCGCGGCCCTAAGTTCTTTTCTTTTCTTTCCTTTCCTTTGGTTTTCTTTCATGTAAAATAACAGTTTTAAAATTATTTTGTTTACTTTCAAATTTTTGTTGAGTCTCGAAGCTTTTCATTTAGAGCACACCGGGGTCGCACTCGCCTGTAGCTCTATAAAACGGAGGCTGTCCCTATTGCGCTAAAGCCTTGATTCCTGGCACCAAGGACTCAGCCTGGCTAAGTGCTGTGAGCAGGGATAGTGCGGACTGAGCATTGGCGCCGACTATTGAGAAAGAGTGGCTATGGCGCTGCATGGCTATAGGCCTGGGTACTGGTATCGCCAGGCCCGCTGGAAGCCCATGTCTGGGGAAGGGCCCTGGATCACAGTCATGTTGAACTACGATGGGGGTGATGAAGTAAGGATGAAGATTAACGTGGAAGGGGCAAAAGAGGTAGAGATGCGGACTGATGAAAAACTACAGGACGCGATCACGGAGGCAAAGGACCGTGTGGAGAGGCGTTGCAGGAGGGACGGGGTGACTACAAGGCTGCAGGTAACGGTCTCGTATCATGAGACCGAGACCTCAATGGACACAGCGAACCTGGAACACGCCCACGTGGATAGGGACTCAGGTGGGGAAAGTGAATGAGCGAAGTTGGAGACCGGGAAACGGACTCAGATACTGGAATAGGCCAGGCGAGATCCAGAGGCACCACCGAGCGATGAAGCCGGTGGAAGAGGGACCCGAGGCCAACTCTCGACAACTGACGCCGAGGGGCCGCGGGACGGGAGGAAGACAGAACAGGGGGAAAGGACGCGTGTGAGAGAGCAGCGTCCAGAGGTCAACACGTGCCGTTCGGAGAAACGGGGAGTGAGCTACTGGGCGGTTACGCAGTTGCACGAGAGACACACGCAACAAGGTCGCTGAACAGGGGGGGGGGAGCTGACGTCAATCGTCGTGCGTATGCTCACACGACGCCCTGTTCCTACTGTAGTGACGGAAAGGGCAAAAGAGAGAGAGGTCCTGCCAGGAATGGCATAGGTAGTAGTCATCAAGAGAGAGGATTTTGGTTGTGAGGTAATAGAAGGTCGCCATGAGATCAGCTTGTTGTGTGACAAACATGACATCTCCACCGTCGTGGATACAGAGCTGCCGTTATTTGCTTGTGTGTGTGTGACTGCAGTCGCCAGTTGGCCGGTGTGTAATTGGTGAAAGCCGAGTCAGTTCCATTGCAGGCAATAGTATTAGTAGTTTACCCCAAGTTGACGTCACCATTGTTTTCTTGGAGTGAAAGGGGCGAAACCCTCTTCTTCCTGAGAGGCGTGTGGACTATCACGTATGACCTGAGAGCATGTCTTTTCACGAAGCAATGAGGTTGACTATGGCAAGCTAACAAGAGCTAGTTGCGACACAGGAGAACGAGAGTTGTACTGCAGCAGCGACATGACGCGAAGTTGACCTCCTCCCTCTTATCATCACGACTGCAGCGGTTACCAGGTTTGTGCGAGTTTTTCGCCACGTATACGCCTTTCTTGAAAGAGTGAATGTGCGGCAAGAGACTCTGCGGGATTTGAGTGCAGAGGAGTCTTGTGGGAGGTAGGAGGGACTTAGTCTGAGYTATTTTGGGTGGTAGGTAATGTTAAATGGTGATATGACAAGGTTGGTTTTCGGTAGAAGATGAGAAAGACGTAGGAGAAAAGTAAGAGCAGCGCTGACGCATGAGAAGTGGGTGTGTGAACGAACATGGTCCACCGTTAGAGAGCATGTAGATCAATGTGGTCAGGCATGAGAGGCGCCGTTAGTTTTCTTACGCTTCCCCAAGTATGCGTATATCGGCTCAATCCTTGTCGGAGAATGTTTCTATGCATCTGTACTGGTGAAAAGACTAGCTCTGTGGTGGACAACGCGCAGAAGAAAGAGGAGTGGAGCTAGCTGCATCTTGATTTCGATCAGCACCTGCCAGCCGCGAAGAATGATCTTTGAGAGACTATTGACGTCCCTGCCGCTAGTGTGCGATAGCAACTTCACCCTCTTCTTGGTCTGGTAACACGAATGCCATCCTTGTGATGAGTTAAGGTGGGTATTAGTTTTGAAAGCCGAGTATAGCTGGGGGGAGTTTACGGGGTTGAGTAGGAACGAAGCTAAGTAATCTTTAAGATTGTTTAATCAGAGTCGTTACATTTGTCGTGTGGTTTAACGAGTCATGCTGCTCGTTCTTGTGTGCGGTAGCTGCTCGTTGAGTCATGAGTTAAGAGGGAAGTTTCGAAGTAAGGATTATCATTTTTCTCGAKCAATGATCGACGGACAAGCGTAGGGATTAATAATYASTGTCRCTRTAGAAATCAAAGTCATTCCACTTTAAAAACTGTGTTTCTTTCTCTATTCCCMCTGCTTMCATTTTCCTGCTTAGACTCTCACATCCGAGAGGGTGAGCGGGTCTASGCCCGGAAATGGCCGAGATTAAAAMCCCAGATGATGACTACGCATCTCTCACGAGTGGGAAGCGTTGACGAAAGTAGTTCTGGTGTAATTAGAACTATTCGATCGTCCCTTAGGAGGACGTAAGCCTGGTATCAGAGATTCGGTTTGGGGTTGCTATGGGTTCTATGGATTAATGTCTACTTGTGTTGGCGCCTTATTCGATAAATGGGGAAAAAGAAACTAATGTTGGGACGAATTTCCTATCTTCTTGCAAAATTTCTACTTGATGGTGACTGAAGGGAGATATTGTCTTTGTGAGTGAATAACTATTAATACACGTCCCTGATCCGTATGATTAACGGACAAGGGGGGAGTAATTTCGTACGGCTGGGGCTTTGCATCAACAAGGGCTGGGAACGTACGGCTGGGGCTTTGCATCAACAAGGGTTATTTCGTGCAAGACCCAATGCTATAGGTAGGAGGAGAACATGTGCTGAGGAGTGAACGGGGCACAGTTTTCTCTGTGTGAGCAGTTTGTGCTATTATAAATGTCGGTTGGGACCATGCTCCCRGGGCCATGTTTTCGTGTGAAAACACGGGGTTTGCCTCACAAGCAATGATGTAACGATTAAATCACGAAAGCCCTCACGCTCTTGRGAATGCCTGAGACCCATWGCGCARAGAATAGAGTTGCCCTGCAAGTCAACCTAATGAGTTAAGTGCTCCAAACTTTTAAAAAGTATGATTGGTGATGAGCTCTGAAAAGGCGTGAAGAGTGCAGATTGAATCATACCGTTTGAGGTAAGGGTGGCCAGCGTGACTGATTGGTGTGTTTCCCTTTYTAAAACGAAGTATCTTGGACAGTACTGAGATGYGTGAAGGGGGCCTAAAATATCAATCCCGGTAAAATCCCAAGGGTACCCTCCCATTCTAGAATAAATAGCAACCTGGGTGGAGCAGTGCCCGACATGGTTTGTGCGTGCTCGCTACTTGGAGTGTGCCCTGTGTGACTTCCTAGAGGGCAGATCATTGCTGAATCAGTATTAAGATCAATCAGTGGGCGACCCTGCAAAACACCTATCATCAAAATTCAGGAAAGATTCTCAGTCTTTGTACATATCGCCCACCACTCTGAGGGAAACCTGCCGGGACTTGGGCTACTTAAGAACAGTCGACCTGTGAAAATCACTGCAGTGGTTTGTCGATGGGCCGGTACTACACATATTGTGGTCGCAGCCAAATGCAGCATGTTTACTAACTGTCTTGACGCCCGGTGATCTGTTCAAAGGTAAAAGTGGGCACTAGTCATAGTCTTCTGATCACCCAGAAGTCTAGTTAGAAAGGTTCAGAAAGGTGAAAAGAGGAAACGAGAGGAAAAAAAAGAAAAGGGAAAGGGGTTYGCTCTCTGCGTGGTTAAAAGGACAGATCTGCGATCGAGCACGTGAAGTACCGCCAGAAGTCAAGACTGTAGGGCTATTACACGATTACCTTTTTTTTTAAGCTCTGGTGAGCAAGTGGCGGGCTATTGCACAGAGAGGGAGATTTTAGTGGTGAAAAGCAGATTAGACAGAGGTAAGAGCGAGGGATGGGAAGATGAGGCATGCAAAGACATGAAATTACATAGAAAAGTTCAGCGTGCGTACGCAGTTCAGGCGGTGAAAGGTGAAGTGTACATTGAGTATGTGGTCTACTTCTATGGGGATAACGACAAACTACACAGTCTCAGCTCCACACTGGAGACAGTGGAGCAGGCTAGAGCTAAGCTCGCCTAAGCTTCCTGATACTTGAATTACTCTCATTACAATTTATCAAGGACGAAGCACTCAGCGAACAGTCTGTAGCCTTCCTTATCGCGCTATGCCACGTTGACCAACAATTTGGTAGCTCAGTGTAATTACACTCACTCAAATGGTACTCGGATAACACTCAATTAAGCATTCACTAAACAGACAAGCATCTGACAGTCAAGAAGCCAGTTAGTATCACTGTCTTCTACGATTCAGTATCCAACTATCCGTGTTACGTGGAATTCTCTGTCAGCAGTTATTCAGTAGTAATCGGTTTTCTGACCAGTGAATCAAACAACATTCAGATGCAGTGTCCAGAAACAGCAGTCAAGTCCGTTTTTCGATTAACACTCAAAACAATTCCCTGATCAGCAATCCATCAGCAATTAATCAATATCTAATCAGCATTCAATCAGAAAGCCAGTCAGCCTTCCGACAACAGTCAGTCAGCCTTCAGACATCATTTAGACATCATTCAGACAACATTCAGACAGTATTCAGACAATGTTCAGTCCCATCATCTAGAAACAGCAACCGGAAACAGCAACCGGAAACAGCAACCTGGAACAACATCTGGAAACAGCAACCGGAAACAGCAACCTTGAACAGCATCCGGAAACAGCACCCGGAAACAGCAACCTGGAACAGCATCCGGAAACAGCAACCAGAAATACTAACCGGAAGCAGCAATCAGAAATACCCGTCAGGGACGGGGGTCAGAAACAGTATTCACAACAGTATTGAAAAGGCACCCAAGCGGCGGACGCCTGTCAATCAAACACAGTCACTTCCCTCTCTGTTAGGGAGCGACACACATGAGAGAGATTGAGCCCATCACTGTTGATCAGTCGGTCCTTGACAGCCTCAACCTGATAGCTGCCAGGGAGAGTTTCCCCTACAGGTATGTCAGAATCGATGGATTCAAGCATGAAGATCTGTCTATCTTCATCGCACTCATTGAGTTCGCTGAAGGTACAGTCAGTGATTTACGGATCTTTCTGAAAGGGGGAATGAGACACACCCTCATTTTGACGCAGTATGGGCAGCAGCAGCCGGGTATGTGCAGTGGAAAGCTGAGAGACTCGAGGGTAATACAAGGCTGGTCTACAGTTTTGGACCTAAGCTTTTCACGAATTATCCCAAACCCCCTGTCCCCTACTATCTTACTGATGGATCTTATTGGGGTGGTCTGGTGGATCTGGCCAAGAGATACATATCATCTGTAGTGATTGACTATGAGGCAGTGACGTAGCCCTCTAAGTTTCCACATCTCAGGAGGGGCGTTTTCTCTCAACCATATCTCCCCACACTATGGGAGGAATTTTGTGCCATGCTTGACTTTCGTGTTATGGGACTTGGCTGGAAGAGTTTGGAACTAGTGGGCTTCAGGTGGCATTACATTCAGAAGCCACAACCTCAGAGAGTACGGAGACATGGCAAGAGGCCCAGACGACAGGTAACAAAGTGACAGATGAAGAGTGAAGTTCTAAGGGTTGAGTGAGGACTCTTGATTGATGCTGGCCATGCTCTTATCCACATGTACTCCAGAGACTATTACGAGTTCTCATTCTTCCCTCATTCATTTGAGCTTGTCTTTTGCTCGGGTCAGTCTGTCTTGTCTCTTGTATTGTTCTTGTTTTGATGATTGCGTTCGTGGATAAATCTGTCACAGTTCTCAATTTTAGACTGACACAGTTGATGCATGCATAACACCCCATAATTTTATGATTGTTAATTGCATGATTCTTTGCTGTTCCGAATAAAAATAAAAGATTCTTAAGACCGGGGACCTGCGAAGATCGCAATTGAAGGGTCTCGCTCGAAGCCGAACGCACACGAGAGGAAAAGATTTGCATTATTTAATTTATTTTAATTATTGCAATTACATAAAAAACCCTGCGTGACAGCCTGTTGGCTTTCCGGTCGCCCGAAGTGGTTCGACTGGAAAAAGTGCAACAACGCGACATTGCCTCACAGAAGTAACAAAACTTGTAAGGCAAAGAGAGGAGAGACGAGGACGAGAGGGGAGAAAGAGGGCCTCCAGAATTACCTCATCGCCCATTGTCACTTGTCACTTCTTAGCACGTGGAAGGATGGTCACCTGTCCGTACTGCGGCCCACTGACTGGTTCCGGTTCTCTCAACGGGACGATTTCTTCCCCCTTGGTGACCTTGGTCGGTCGGTGCAGTCGTGTCGGCCCGTCCACGTTCTCGTGCCTTTCCGTCTTCTGATGAACGATGTCGAAATCGTACTCCTGCAGCCGCACTACCCAACGTCCAATCATGCCCGTGTAATTAGTGAGTCTCTTGAGAGCCAACAGGGGCTCGTGATCCGTGCCGAGGAGGAATTTCTGTCCGTACAGATACGGATGGAAGTGTTGAATCCCCAACACCACCGCGTAGCATTCTCCTTGAGGTGCCCAGTCGTTTCTCCTTTCGTCTGATGCTCTCCTAGATGTGTACTCGATGACTGTGTGTCGTTTTAACGGGGAATGGGGGAATTAAACTCCTGTTCAATCCCGTTAAATTCAAAAAAATTCCGTTGAATTCGCGTTAAACGAGAAGATGGGCCGCTCCCCCGCTTTTCGGAAAACCGGAATTGATGCGCGGGGTCCGAAACACGTGGCCCTAGGCAAAAAAAAAAGCCCCTGAAGCACCTCCTATCCGCCCCCACATCCCCCAACCCCCAACGCCCCAGTTATGTGTGTGTAGGTGTGTTGTGTGTGCGCGCATGTGTGTATGTGTGTGCGCGCATGTGTGTATGTGTGTGCCTGCGCGTGAGAGTGTGTCTGTGCATGAATATGAATGTATGCGTGTGTGTTTGTGTATGTGTGTGTTTGTAAGTGTGTGTGTGTATGTGTGTGCGTGTGTGTGTGTGTGTGTGTGTGTGTGTGTGTGTGTGTGCATGATTGTTAGCGGGTGTCCATTGTTTCCCTTTTGAGGGATGTAGTTTTTTCCCGTTGAAAACTGGGGGCGGGCGATATGGGTTTGGACGGGCGATTTGGGTCTGTTTTTTTTTTTTTTTCTCTCTTTTACTGCATCTTCCCAGAAATACAGTATCCAAGCATTCTGCTGTTTGTTACCACATAACGAAATCTAGAACGGACTGCCATGCCTCGTTGGCAGGGCTTACTAAGAAAAGAAAAGAAAAAAAAAACGTACGTACCTTTGCCATGAACCTGGTAGAACATAGGCAGATACACTGCCAGTAGTTTAGAGCTTGAAATGTCATTTTTCCTGGCCGCGTGTGGGGCGACACAACCCTCAGTAGCTCGCTATTCGTTTTTCTGTTTTTTTCTTTTTTCTTTTTTTTCCCTCTTGTGATCCAAGAGTCTGGGCTCCATCCATCGGCCTAGCTTAGTTGATTAGGCACGCAAGTGGCATTCGGGAGGTTGTGGGTTCAATCCCCGCCTATGGCACTCTCGATGCCAACCAACTGAGATAGTCAGCTGGATCCCCCCAGTCTGTATCAGTAAGGTCTTCAGCCAACACGGCTGGGAGGCACCTCCTGTCCCTACTATCCTACCTTAGTGTGACCAGCACTGAGCACCATCACCCTACCAGTATTGAGGGCAACTTGGACCACATAGTAGTGACAAGCACCAGGGTTGGGCCAACCTCCCAGCCCTAATAGAAGCGGAGGAGGACGAACCATGCCGTATGGGAACTTCGGACGCCAGACTCATGCAATCTGCTACAGGCCCAATTTTGTGTGTGTGTGTGTCTTTTTTCCTTTTTTTTTATTTTCTTTTTATGGTTTTGATTTTTTTTTAAATACACAAAGTTCTAAAAAAAAAATAATAAAAAAAAATGTTGTACATCTTTGAAAGATCTACAAGCCTATATTTTTTATTTGTTTTTCTGTTTTTGTTTTAGCCCTTAAAAAAATTGTGTCAAATCCAAACAAAAAACATTCATTTCATTTTAGTCTTTGTTTTTTCATTGTGTGTTTATGTTTTTGATTTTTTTAAAAATATATGTAAACATCAAAAAATAAAAATAAAAATATAGGGTTGTAGTCCTAAAAAAACCCTACAACCCTTTTTTTTTTTTTTTTTTTTTTTGGATAATGTTTAGCCTAAGAAACAAATCATCGCGCGTCCAACGCGCATTTGAACGGGAGTTTAATGTGAATTCAACGCGGGTTGAAATTTTCAACGCGGAAGCTGCGTTGAATTCAAAATCGGACACACTACTCGATGATGTGCTCGCGGCCGTCCTTCCCCTTTTGCGCCAAAATAGCGGAGATCGCCTCTGGTTGCCAGTTCGTGATGAGTACAAATTGCTTCTCGGGGTCAGGCCGGATCAAAATAGGAGCCGTGGCCAAGGTTTCCTTTAATGTAGCAAAGGCTTGCTCGCACTCAGCGTCCCATCTCAACGGCTGGTCCTTTCGCAAGAGGTTCGTCAGGGGCTGTGCGATTGCTTCGTAACCCTTGATAAATCGTCGGTAGTACGAGGCCAGCCCAAGAAGGCTCGAACTTGCATCAGCGACGTGGATGTCGGACTCAGTCGGAGAGTCTCGAACTGCCGCGACTTTTCTCGAATCTGGCCACAAGCCCCCTCGCGTCACCACGTACCCCAGAAACGAGATTTCCGGCAGGAAAAACTCGCTCTTCTCCAGAGCAATCTTGAAGCCCGCATCTCGCAGCGCTCCAAGTATCCATTTGATGTGTTGCGCATGTCTGTGAAACAATTTCGAATACACTAGGATGTCGTCCATATACACAATAACGCAAAAGTTCACCATTCCCTGCGTTAGCCGAGTCTTGTTAACGAAATTCTGGAAGGTCATGTTCATCGCCCTTTGAAACGTGGTCGGAGAGTTTCAAATGCCCATAGGGCATCGAACCCATTGCCACGTGCCTTCGAACAGTACGAACGTCGTTCTCAGACGATCCTCTTCCTTCACCAATATGTGGTGGAACCCATGGTGAATATCGAACTTACTAAAGTAGTTAGCACACCCAATCGCATCCAACAAATCATCAATCCGTGGGAGGGGATATACATCTTTGATCGTGATATCATTCAGTTTCCAATAATCGATGCAAATGTGAATGGATCCGGTCTTTTTAGGGACTAAAACCACGGGGAAGGATCACGGTCCGGTAACGGGCTCGATCCAACCGTTGGCCTCGAATTCTCTGATTCGTTCTAGGGCGGTTCGTCTTTCGACTAACGAGTACCGGTATGGCTTACAATGAATCGGCGGGTGGGTGCCAGTCTGGATCTCATGCTGTATGACCAGGGATAGTCCTATGTCTGTGTCCTCTGTACTAATCGCTCTTTGATATTCGGTTACAATGTTTGCGATGAGTCTGTGTATCTCGTCCGGTACATAGTCCGGCACACGTAGTTTGTAGTGGCAGTCTCGTATCGCCACCGGTAGCTGTTTCGTCTTGGCCACGTGGATCTTTTTCGTGGGTGGAGACGATATAAAGGAATGGTCGGAACGCCAGGAGAAGATCGTGGCAACCATCTGAGCTTCCTCTTCCCTGATTGCCACGTGTTCCTCTGGGGTGATGCCGTCTTCGATATCCCGGAGGTCCACGACCTTCTTCTCGATTTTTAGTCCAATATCGAATGGGGCAAGGTTGTACAACCCAAGGGGTTCCGAAGTCCAGTTTTCGGCGCCCCTCTGTAGCAAATCGGATCTCTTTTCCTTTGTTGAGCAACGAATCAGGAGAGATTTTTGAGATATATCACAGAAGGACTGCTTATCCTGCTATCTGGGTAACAATGGGGTAGTCGCCTCTTACATGGTTCGAGGGGGTTCCCAAGAATCTGTCAACCGGGATATCAGAATGAGCGGTTCTCCCATGATTAGTGCCCTGGTTCGCTGCGCGTCCCTTGTGAAATCGAAAGTTTCCGCGACTTTCTGTCGAAGTGGGTAGCAGATTCTTTGTCGTGTTAGCTCGATAATTTGAGGATCTGCATCGTCCTTACTCTCGGAGGTGGACGATGATAGTGTGGGTTTGACGTCAGATTCGTCTGTGGATTCTTCCCACCTTATCATTTGTAGGATTTCGCAGGGTCCCTGTCGTTGTCGCTCAGACACCGAAGTTGTCCGGAGGGTGAGGCGCATTGGAACGGTGTATGGCTTTCCTCCGGTGTTATTGACGATAACTGCCTGCCGTTCAAAATCCAGCATGGCTCATAAGGCTATGAGGGCTGGGAATCTGACGAGGACATCGTACGTGGTCACGTTTAGGACCACTACGTCGCCTAAGGCGTGGAATTTACCTATTGGAAAAGCGACGTTGGACATCCTTCCTGCAACTCAGATCTTACCTTCATCGGCGGAAACGAAGTGATCGCCCTCCGCGAGAGGAATCATATCTTTCCATTGGCTGGCCCGCTCGACCACATGTAGTGAGATGGCCAGGACCGCGGCCCCGAAATTAAGGACCACGTTGTAGGGGTTTCCCCAGACTTCCACGTCGCACTTCGCGGATCTCCACGGCAAGGCTTTGATCCGTAGGAAGTGATCGTCTTTCCGAATTAGGCCCATCCGGACGGGTTCGAAGGTGCTTGGCTCCTCCAACTTCGAGTCTTTAACGAGAGCCTTTCCTTTTGCGGTTGCCAATTTGGCGAGGGTAAATCGCTTCCGGTTCACTTTGCAGTGTTGTTGCATCCGTTCGTTAGCCTGTTCGGAGATGATTTGCAGGTGTCCGATGGGCAAGGGGATGCGTTGATCCAAGGCACGAACTATATCTAACACATTGATTTCTCCTGTAACGAACGCGCGTCCTCCGGATTCCATTTCCCTCGGGGAGGGCCTCCATTCTGAAACTTCGTTGTCGTCGGGGGCAAGTTGGATGACCCCTATCATGTTGAGGCCCGTGTATCCCAACGATATGTATTTGTCGAGCGGGATAAGCTTCACCGCTTCCTCCGTGACCCCCGACGGGCTTGCCCCACTGGCGGTTTCTTTTACCATTGTGGCCACCCGGCCAGGTCCACCGTGAGACAGTGGGAACAGTCCCGGGCTATGTGCTCGGGCTGATGATACGTGTAACAAACACTTACGTTGGCTGCCGCCGCGCCCACCGCTGGAGCGGGGGCTGCACCTGGCATCATTGGTGCTCCTTTGAGTGCAATGGGGTGCATCGATCTCATCAGTGATTCGATCCAAGCATTGTGCTCGCGTTGTTCCTTTTTGCTTTCTTGCATTAGGCTAACCAGTGTTCAAGTTAGTTCTAGTATCGCATTTGACTCGCTGGGCCTTGCAGGGGCTTCTGGGGGAGGCGGAGGCAAGGCCATGACCGGTAATCCTGAGGTTGTCTCAGGTACCGATCTCTTGGCTGCGACCTGTTCTAGGTAAGTGATCGGTCTGGAGACAAAACCCATATTTTCAAATTTCAACAGAAAAAAACCTGTGTTAATTTTCAGATTGGAGCAACATTTGCCATGTTCGAGCAACGTTCAAATTAACGTTAGTGTTAAAAGCAACATTTCATAGGCCGGTTAACGATTCTCTATGGATGCTATCATGACATAAATGTTGCTCGAGTGTTTCATTAACGTTGGCTAAAGTAAGTACCTAATTGTCAGAGGAGAGGGGCTAGAAGTACAAGGACCTCAGAGAGAGAGAGAGAGAGAGAGAGAGAGAGAGAGAGAGAGAGAGAGAGAGAGCACAAATGGGCAGTGATGAGTAGGAGGAAGATCACGTGGAGTGGCAGCGTGGATAATGACGGTGTTGACGTGCACGGGTACTGGGTATAACGGGATTTCTCATCTTCAGTTGCGGCACATATGCAGTTTTCCCGTCTTTTTGCTGGTGGTGCAGGGCGTTTTCAGGACTGTTGAAGAACAGCAGGGGGACGCAAAAAAAAAAAAAGGGTCCCCCCTTACTGCCCACCAACACCATAAATAAACGAAGCATAAAGAGAAAAGTATCAGTGCAGGTGTGTCGGTAAGGCACACAAGCGGCATTTAGTAGGTCTTGGGTTCAATGATTCAATCCCATAAGTTGTTCTTGAGTGCGGCCAGCTCGGCTTTCGCTCTGGCCAGTTCCGAAGAGTCTCCATCTTTTGCGTGATCCCCGCTTTCTAGAAAGCAAGCAGCGAATTTCCGTTCCATTTCTTCCGCCCCATCCATAATCTGTTGCATCGTATGGTTGATGGGGGGAAATTGCTTCCGCAACTTCGCCCTCATCGCCCGACTACGAAGCCCATCGATAAATAGATCCCTCCCAACCTTTTCATCCCTCTCAGATTTGACAAACAGTCTATACTACATTGCACGGCCGGTCACGGCCGGGGGCAAAAACTCGGCCGAGGCCGTGCCCGGCGGCCGAATCCGCCAGGTTCGGCCAAGGCCGAACGACCGAGTTTGGTGCATGATTTTTTTTTCCGTATTTTTAGGGCAAAAAATATATATATATATGGGCGTGCGGGGCTGAAAAAACCCTGCACGCCCATATTTTTTTTGTTTTTTTCTGATGTTGCTGGTCGCGAAAAAAAATGCAGAATGAAAAAAAAAAAAAAAAAAAAAAAAAGATCCGTGGGCCATTTCGGGTGATTTTCGGCCGTTTTAGCGGTCCACGACCGTGTGGGCCGCAGTGCCGCCGCGGGGCAACTCGATGGGGGAGGCCGGGTCCAGGCCCAGGCAACAGCAAGGCTGTTGCCGTTTCAGATTAATGCAAACATTACTCTGAAACGGCAACAGTTCGTGCTGTTGCCGTTGTGCTGCTCACGGCGGACCCTAGCGCTGTGTGCTGGCA
>BFEA01000695.1:481188-510876 GCA_003427395.1 Chara braunii | reverse complement strand
AAGAAAGAGGGACGTGCAAAAAAAAAAAAAAAAGTTAGACATTTGAGCCTGTGCAACGCGGCTGAGAAGGTCAATTACGACGATGACGTGGACGTACTTAGCGGATGTGTCAAAGCGAGCGCACAGGCGAAGGTTAACATCAATAACTCTCCTGCCCTGTCTGCACGAGACTGAGACCGTCTGGCCTGCACGGGAGTTAGATTGGGGATAGGGTGGCGAGGTTGAGGCCACGGGTAGTGAGCGCGCGATGGAAGTCGGACGAGACACACGCTCCAGAGTGCAAGTGTGCACGGGAAGCAGAAGAAAGGTTAACGTAGGAGCGGTGTGTGTAGATGATAGAGCTGCTTGGTCGCGGGTGACGGTTGGCGCTGACCATTGGATACGTTGAATGTCGCTGTGAAGGGTTCAATGAAGGGGTTGCGTGAGAGTGTTGGTGAAGGTACTGCTCACATTGTTGCGCTAAGGAGTCACACGATTGCCTGTTTGAAGGTCCCTCGCAGAGTCCATTGGAGCCGACTCATGCTCTTGGTGACTTACACTCCCATCCAATACGTTGAGATTGATGGCGCTTGTGCAAGGAAGATGAGCAATAGCGAACTTCAGCAATCAAACAACATCATACATATGAGTCCAGATAGTCGTGACCTCGAACCAACAGCCGAAGTGCACCACGAGAATCACCAAATAAGAACACACCAAGAGTTCATAATCTACAATGCTGAAATAGTCCCATCATCATCAACGAAGAACCAGAGTTGATATCCTATCTGGCGCTCGGCGCCCAGACTACATGTGGCAGATCCTATCTAGCCTACACTACGATGCCGAAAGATGACGTCAACAACTTTCCTGAAGTACAAGCATACAACAACCAGTGTCGCATGCTTCCAGCACCAGGTATGTCTCTCGCCACACTCACAACCTCGTTCCCCAACACACAGATGCCACTAGCACCCAAGGACCACCCTGCGCCTCACCCAGCTTCAGCAGCGCAGCTCGACTATGGCTGCGTGCTCCTTCCCTGCTCGCCCGTGAGAGCATAGGCGCCAACCAGCAAATAGCGCAGCAGCGCTCGCGCAACATACAGCCAGCACCCGAATGAGGAATGTGGAGGTAGGCCCTTTGCTATATCGAAGTGGCCTGCCTGTATCCAATCCCAGGAAGCTTGCAGTAGGCCTCTGTAGCCCGAGGCCCAGCACGACGAGAACAAGCCTTGGGCCTGAGGTGGTTGCATCCTGGAATTCGCTCCAACTCGAAGTCGAACATCCAGATGTAGGTCAGCCACCTGGCGATAGTTGGATCTGAAGGAGCGAAGTTTTTGAGGGAAGCCAATGCCGTAGCGTCCACCCTTAGTACGAACCTGCTGCCGAAGAGGTAGTTTATGAAGATCCTCAAACAGTGAAGAACTGCCAAGGTTTCGCGCTTGAACTGAGAGTAGTTCCTCTCAGACGTATTAAGCGTCCGACTCTCGAATCTTAATGGCTGCTCTTCTCCGTTGGGGTCTCGCTGGATCAACACTCCTCCTAACGCAGTCGGCCCTGCATCCGTCTCCACAATAAACGGCCTGGTCATCACCGCCGCATGGTCCGGTACCCCCAGTACTAGACCTCCTTCCTCGAACTCTTTCTTCAGGGCTTCTATCACCGATTTTTGTTGGTCTCCCCACTCCCAATCTTGTCCTTGACGCACAAGTTTCCTCAACTGTTCAGTTTTTGCCGCAAATCCCTTAATAAAGATCCTCCAAAACTCACACGTGCCCAGAAAACTTCTCACCTCCGTGATAGTCTGGAACGGTGTTGGCCAGTCGAGAATCTTGTTAGTCTTCTTAGTATCTGGCCGACGACCTCTCTCGTCGCATACAAATCCTAAGATAGTGGCACCACTCATGCAGTGCCTCGATTTTGGCCCACTGGCAGTGAGGTTATGCTCCTTCAAGAGGTCCAGGACCTTGCATAAGTCTTGCACATGATCCCACACAAAGCGCCTGATCCCTGGCACCACCTCCTGCTCGTCCTTCTCTTTGGGCCCTTTTACGGCCAGATCATCAATGAAGGGCTGCGTGATGTGAGGACTTATGGGTTGCATCGCCCTCACCATGTGCCGCTGGACCATAGCGACCGCATTCGTCCACCCTTGCGGTGCGACGTTCATGTGGATCAGCCCTCGAGGGGTATGCATGGCTGTCATAGGCCGGTCAGACGGGTATACAGGGAACTGATCGTAGCCTGAATACAAGTTAATGAGTGATATGATGGTCCTCCCAGCGCATGCCTCCGAAAGCGCATCAACGTTGGGGAGACCCCCTGCGTCCCTCACCGTCACAGCATTCAGGCGCTGTAAATCCTGTACCCACCTCAGCGTCCCATTGGGTTTGACAAAACAAAACCATGGGGATGCATACGGTCCGCTCGAGTAATCTGCCACATGAGTGCGGATCTTCCCATCAAGGTAGTTAACCACCTTCTCTTCGTCAGCGGGATTAGGATACCGCGCACCTCGCAAGTTCCACGGTTCGTGGGGTACGGTATGTATCCTAATCATTGGGATAATATCCACGTCCAGTCGGCCTCTCTCATCATCACTGAAGGCATATGCAGCATGCCTTCCTCTTATGGTGTCCACCACAAATTTCTCCTCTTGCGCCGTAAGAAAGTCAGGCTCCCCTATGATCAGCACCTTCTCTGTCTCGGCATTGATACGGCATGGTCCACTTTCCGTCCTTTCTCGCATTTGCCGTATCAACTCTCGCTCCCGCTTGTAGTATACCTCCTGTTCTTTAGTAACGAGTACGGGAACGGGGCGGCACTTTTGGTCTACCCTTTTGTACCGCCTTTGGGCGCCCTGCTTGAGCCCACCCCTAAAAAAGGCCGAGTTGCGCTCTGGGGTTGCGCTCCACTCTCTCCACCTGTCTGACCAGGTGTTCGATATACCAATTTCATCTCTCCTGCACCCATTTGCTCCACTACCTTCTCTCTCAAGGCCTCCACAGCCTCAGGATCCGCCATCCCATAGGTCGATACTATGTCCATAGCGTCGCCTATGTTCGCCAAGCTTAGAGTCAGCGCCTCTGGCTCCCTTACCTCGTCAAGCCTGCTGTTCTCAATCCTTAACCCTTCTTCTTCTGATTCTTCGATTGTGAACGAACCGGGGTTAGGCCGGTTCCTTACACTCTTGGGTCCTGTGTTCTTGCAGGTGATGACCTCGTAAGTCCCACATACGGGGTCGCACAGGACGAGGAACATAGTTCCGTCATATTTATTGAGGATGACCGTCTCAGTGCTGCTCAAGAACGATCTCCCAAGTAAAATAGGGTGGTCCAAGTCAGGCATCACAAAGAAGCAACTCCTTGCTTTCACCTTTCCAATTTCCAATATTACTGACGACACGGTCCCAATTAATATCGATCGGCTATTGGCCCCCATTAAAACCCCGTTGTCGGAGCGGTCTATCTCCATTCCCAGCCGTACGGCATGTTCCTCCTTTATGAGGTTCATTTCCGCTCCACTGTCCACCATTGCGGTGCATGTCTTCCCTCTTACCACAACGTCGAGGCAGCCACAGGCGACAAACTTCCAGTCCATCTTAGTACCCGTTTCAGCCCACTCCGCCTCCTTAGGGATTATAGTCCCCAATCGTATGCTGGCTACCATCTTCCTGGATAGTCTTGGTCTTAACTCATCCCTAAGTTTAGGCGTTGAGGCTAGTACGTCCTTCAGGTTCATAAGGGGATTATGACCCTCTAGGATTCTGTCCATTATCTCTTCCACATTGAAGCCTTCCTCCACTCGGACAGCGTATTTCTTCTTCTTTACTTCTTGTGCCTTGTCTGTATCAGGCCTGGCACCCCTCTTCTTGACCCTTTGCTCGGCCCTCTCATCCTCTTCCTTCCTCAACCTATCATCTTCGTCATCCTCTCCTTCTGGAACGTCCACTACCTCTTTCTCTCCACTGGGTTCAGGAACATCCTTGGCTGGTTCTTCGGGACTCACTGGCTCTTTAGCCCTTGTCCTAATGGCATGAGGCGCCCTCCCTGTCCTGGAGGGTGGTCTAAAGGTCATTCCGAATCGAGGCGTCGCTCCTGAGGTCGTGACGTTTGGTAGATTCTCGGACCCTCCTTGCGACCCCGGACCTAAGTCGTAGAGGTATACCGATGGCTCCTTACCTTGCCACCCCTTGACTTCTTCGCACATATCAGCCAGCTTTTGTTGGTATCTCCCGACTTTGTCTATCAAGTCCTCCATTCTCTCCATTGTCTGTCGGGCCGTTCTCCAACAATCTTCCCCTGTCTCAGCATGCAGCGGCCTGTTCTAGCAATCTTCCTCTATCTCATCATCGGACTCCACTGTGATCGGTTCTATCTTAGTGGTGCCCGCCTTCTTTTCTTGCTCCACCTCTGCGTTCTCTCCTACCTCCTCCACCCTGACGTCACTACGGACCTCTTTCTTCTGCCATATCCGAAACATGGCTGGAGGTGCGGGTGGCTCACCAGCCTCAACCCTTCGCAGGGCTTCCTTCCTCGCACCGCCTGGAATCTTTGGGTCAAGGTGGTACCCCCACTTGTCATGTCTCCATCATAGTTGGTGCTAATTAAAGCTTCGTCCTCGTCGTTCCTCCTGACATGGCAGAACTTGATAGTGTGGCCTTTCTGCCCATAATGCCAGCAAATGGCATTTCACCAGTCCACTCTCCCTCTGCCAGCACCTCTTCCCCCCTCTTGACCGCCTTGACTCCCGGATGTCGTCCAACCCTCGTTTCCGCCACCTGAAGTGTTACCACCACCATTCCCTCTACCATTTCCTCCACGGCCACCATTCCCCCGTCCTCGGCCCCACCCTTGGTTCTGTCCACGTCCACCCCCTTGATTGCCTTGCGAACCTTGTGGGGCTGACTGTTGGGGCTGGTTTGGCGGTGTGTTTGGGTGGCTCACTTGTTGCGCTTGGGGTCCCGAGCAGCCACAGGAAGCCGCGCTCACTGATGGTCCGACGCACGACCCATGCGGCCCGCTCATTGGCCACGGGGCATATGAACAGTGTCCATGCCAATGACTCGAAGGTCCACAACCTGGCCATGGCCCATGGTGAGCTAGTGCAGCCTGACTAGGCGACTCAGGAGGTGGCATGGCTACAGCTTGCGGGACCTGCCCCTTTCATGAGCCCTGCCCCCCTTGAGCCAAGTTCCTTGCCTTTCTCTGAGCCTTGGTCAACTTCTGTGGCTCAGGCTCCTCTTCCTCTTCCTCTTCTTCTTCCTCCTGCACCACTGCTTTCTTTGCCTTCCCTTGGGTCTGTGGTGCCGCCATAGTTTTTCTTTTTGCCTCTTTCTCTGTATCGAGTTGGGCCACTGCATCTTCTATCAGTTTCTTAAAGTCTCGCTCGTCGCTCGTCGTGGCGTCCAAGGCCTTTCTTTTCTTCCTAGCCTGTGCATTTGGAAGATGTCTACTTGGTCTAGCTCTCCTTCTATTACGTCCTCCTTTATGGCGGCCCAAGTGAGCTTCTTTCCCGGCGCAACCTTCTCGGTTAGCGACGAGGCCTCCCAATTCTTGAAGTGCCCCAGGAAAGTGACATATTGTTCTTCTTCCGCCAATCCGGGGACTTTCTTGGCCATCTTCTCAAATGCCGTTGCGAAAGATCCCACCGTGAAGAACTCGTCCTGCTGTAACATCTCCAAATCTGTCTTCGTTAACAAGCCATCCCCTAACTTGAACCGCCTCTGCATTTCTGCCTTAAACTTAGCCAGTCTCCTCCTGCTCCAGCAGCCACCTTCATCACCTCGGGCCGAGTTTCCCACCAGACGTACCTGGGTAGGAACTTGAATTTATCTGCCTCAGGCACCTCGGCCGTAACCTGCTCCAGCAGCTCCAGCCACTCGGATACTTTGTCCCCATTAATATGGAAGATGTTAACTTTCGGCACTTGAAGTCGTGCCAACTCTCTTTTCTCGAGTGCCTTGACGAAATCCTCTGGTGTAGCGGCTGGGCCACGCTCGATTTCATCAGCGTCCGGGATCTTCACCTCTTTTTGCTAACCAACCTGACACGAGTAACAAGGGATAAATCGATAAGCAGTTCGTCAAGTTTAGAGGGTCTGCCCTACGTCCTTCTTGACCATCCCACCCTTAAGTTTAGCTACCCGCTCCACCATTAATCATTCACGCCCTTTATACAACCTTTAATTGCATACCATATCACTCAGTCTTATTATGACGTCATATACAACCCTCCTATAATTTTTTGTCGTTTTACTTATCATCAGTTTGCACTTAACCTGGGTTCGTTCTCTTAAGGACCCCGGTAGGCAGCCGAGATCCTCGACAACGGCGCCACCTGTCGAGCGCATCGGTCCCGCACGGGGACCCACCCGGCCGCGTCACGCAGGATTATGCAGGACTTGTCGCGGGGAGCGTTTGCCGCTCCAGCCGAGTGCGCCAGCCGTACCTCTCGCGAGTCCCTACGACAGGACAGAGTCACGCGAGGCACCTCTACCTCCACCTGCGGGAGCTGTCATCATCCCTTAGGCCGGCGTATCCCTGCCGAGCTACTGAACCACATGCGAAAGCTTTTCATATGCAATTGCAGAGGTGGCACAACCGAGGGCGTTTCTCGTTCGCTGTAGCATAGGGGGTACGCGCGGTCGAATGCCCGAAATCGAACCCGTACACGGGTCGTTGTACTGGGGGGCTGAAGTCCCAGACATGATTCGGCGCCGGTCCACTAGGACGCACTACATACCCACGCATTACACTACAACACCCATGCTTACCCATGCATAACATACGGACACACACACACAGCAACCTCCACAAACAACACCACAACACAACACCACTCCTAGTCCCTTCAGTATCCGACCCATAACCTCTAGCGCGGGGATCGACGAATGCTGTGCGCAAGGACTTAGTATAAGATCGCACGGACGCAGTACCCACGCATACCAATTCACTATGCAGCTCTGCGTGAGTATTCGCGATGACGGCGCATTGTGTGGTGCCCATACCCAAAAGGCCTCTTCGGAACCATGGGGTTACTTCCGACGCTCAGGCGTTGGCTGAAGCGCGCGCTAAAGGGAAGTAACCCTTTAGTAGGCGCAAAACCGGCCTGAGGGTCTTTCCGTCTTCTAAACCGTGAGGTGTCCCAAGGGGTGTGGGGTAAGACGGCCCCTAGGGCAGGAAGGGATTTGGAGCGGTGGTGAGATGTCTGGCGCATCACCAGCGACAGGCTAACCTTTCCGCTCGGAACTTTACCGTTCCACCAAAATAAACCCTCACGACAGTTGTGTGGTCTGCCCATCTGAATCCACGCAATACCACTCAACGTGGATCAATCGAGACTTTTCCATACATACCTGCAATCACACCACGCTATCAAACAAAGATTCACATGCTACGCGGGGTCAACTCCAACCAACCTCCCCATCGCCACCTCCGCGTGCTTTCTTCCGACAGTACCTGACGCAAACAGCGCCTAGGTTCTCTTTGTTGCGTCCTTCCTCTCTTTCTCTCTCTCTCTCTCTCTCTCTCTCTCTCTCTCTACCTGGCGCATAATCGTGACCAGGTGCATTCACTTTCAGCCACAGGCCGCACTTCACCACCGCTGTGCTGCTGCTATCAGCCTCGCCGCCTCTAACCCGTCACCTCACTGTGGCTCACCACCCTCCTACCTCTCTCTCCATCTCCATCTCCATCTCCATCTCCATCTCCATCTCCATCTCCTCTCCGGTCCGATGCCCCCACTCCTTCGCCCCCGCTGTCTGCCTTATCTCCCTAGCGCCTCTCCTCGTTTGCTCTTCTTCACAGGTTAGTGCAGCCCACCAGCCCGTAGCTCCCTCGTCAGCGCAGCGGATCGGTACAACAACTCACGCTATCCTACCACAACCTTCAGAGGGAACAGCAACTGGCCAGTGTGATTAGTCTTCCGTCCCTATGCCCAGATCCGTCTCTCCACCATTCCCAACTCTGAACGCACCTGGTGCGAAAACCCGCCCAGGTTCGTTCCCCTCCCGTTCTACTGTACTAGCGCTCTCTCAGCGATCCGTGTTGCCTTCTCCTCTCGGAAGGCACTCACAATTAGCAACCTCGAAGAGAGGTGGCTCTCTCTTTTTATACAGTTCAGCCTTGCTCCGGGGCCATGCTTATCTTCTCCATATCAGTCCCAATTTTAACGGATGTCTCGAAGGACTGTACCTTGTGCAGGGACCCAGGAGCGACGGGTCGGCTGCCTTGGCGGTCTCGGACTCAGTGCTGTATCCCAATCAGTTCAGTGGTGTATCCACTGAACGATGCCGCTGGGCTGTTCTGCAGGTCCCGACACTGGAACATGAAGAAAAGTTATAAAAATTAGGAAAAATAAAAAATGATAATAATAATAAAAATGAAAATCTTAGGCAGTTAAAAATAAAATAAAAATAAAAACCGGGTGGGGGGCCGTTGGTGCTGGGTCCTCGGCCCTGCCTTGTGGGCCCACCGTCGGACTCCCCTGCAAAAACCTAGGGGGGTAGTCCCACAGGACGACCCTTGAGCCCCTGGCCCTCCTGCGCTCCTCCGCTGCTCCGCTCTGGCCTTGATCCCAAGATCTGCCTGGTGAGAACTCAAGGACATAACCTATAGGGCTAAGCCCCAGCTTAGCATAGCTACATGCTAAACTCATTATGAGGAGTAGTTGCTGCTGGGCCGGCCTGCAGCAGCGTACTATAGGCCATCAGTTTAACTCATTGCCTGCTCCTCAGGCCTTGTAACGCCGCCCTCGGTTGCCTTGGGCAGAGCTCCGCGCGGGCCACCATGCACGCCCGGTCCACCGCGGCATGGCGGTGTGTCGAGCCTCTCATAGCCCGCCTCCGATACCATTGCCCAGGAACCCCTGGCTCGTGCTTTGTCTGTGCCGCTCTTACTTGGTTTCAGTGGCGGCTCCTCCCATCGGTAATGCCAGGTCAAATTGGTGTCTACGAACCTGATACGGTGTGATCCCAAGCTGCCAGCTTTTAGTAAGTCGGGCGGCGCTTCCCTTTAGTCATAATCCCACTAGGTCACATTATGCCGTTCGAGACCTTGCTTGTGGGGGGGGAGGTTGCGACCTCCCCAGAGTTCCTAGCGTTACACTCCTTCGTCCCACCGACGTCTCATAGTATTTCTCGACCCAGACTTGGTCGGGCTAACGCGTGCCCACAAAGTGCACGCTCACACATTTCTAATCAATACAAACGGGATGCGCCCTCAGATATCGTCAGACGCGACCTACCTGCGAGCTGCAAAAGCGTGCCCAAATACCCTTGTAAGGGTATTCGGGCCGACAGCTTTCCGGACCTTATTAAGCGACGTCCCCGTCGCGTCGGACTATCAAAGCTATAAACACAACCACAATTGCTGAGAAGGAAATGCCAATCCAGTTTACCGGCCCAACTCTGCTCGAGGTTGTCTTATCAACCTGCTCCCGTCACGATGTTCCACTGCCAGGGTTTCAACCTGGGTCTCCCACGTCCTGGCCTCCAAGCTAGAGGATACTTTGCTCCGTACTAAAGTGTACTATCCGCTCCCAGGTAGTAGGTTGATAGTCCTCTCCCTTCGTCGTAGACATCTGTCGGTTCGCCGTTGGGTATCCTGTTTAGTCATCGTCCCACGAACGGGGTCATTACTTAGGACGCGGGCCCTAACCGAGACCTCTCAAAATATAGGGCGTATTTAGCCGCCCAAATGGTATTGTTTACCATCTCAGTCCACAACGAACGCCCAACCTGGAGTCTAACACAGGCGGCTTCAGGTCTCCATCTTTGCCCACCATGGACCGGTCGATCACGCCGAATCCACGGCCCACCGCGTTGTTATGTAGCGGTGGTGCCCTCGTTGGTTAGGCAACGATAAACAACTTTCCTAACTTGGCACTCCGAAGGGTCCTGACTCTTTGACCTAGTCGACCTCAATGGCCTTCCCTCCGGCTAAACCTCTACGGGTGACCGACTCTTCAAGACTTAACTTTCAGTAAGTCATGGTCCTACTGCCAGGTTGTGTCGGTCAGCAGCCCTCGCTGGGAGTTAGGTTCTACAGTTCCAGTGATGCTAAGTATAGCCCCTTAGCTTGGCCTCACAACACGTCCCTTAGACTAACCCATGTGGTCTGGCACTTTCTTTCACCACCACAATCAAAGGATCACATACCGCTGCCCACGGGACTACGTGGAGGGATAATGCCCTTCTCAATGTTTCATCCAAAATCCTCAATAGTTCCACAGGGTCGTGTCTCTCTTACTTTGATCAAAAGCAGGTAAGGTCACACGTCTCTTAGGGATACTCACAATATTTTCCAAGCTCCAACATAATTGCCAGAAATTTCTAACCATAATTCTCATACAATACCTGGTCTTTCCTCGTCAGTCTTTTACATACGTGCAAATATTATTATCACTTATAGCAACTCTTCTGAGTGCTCTCACAAAATTTCATCCTTTTTAAGAAAGTCCAATCGGCCACTGGACTTCCTCCTCTCATTTCTGACTCATACACAAAAAGCACAACTTTAGTTGTGACCTCTCCATTCCTCACCAATCCAGCTGGGTAAAACATGTCATCACTGTCTCAATAATCTTAGAGCACTCCTTTCCCTTACACTTCCGGCTCCGCTCGTCATTAGGACAGGGATGCGCAAGTATAGTGGAAGGAAGCGCGAATCAGTCCACCTCACAACATTCATTTCATCATGTCATCACTCATATGGGCAAATCCACAAACCGAGAGTGAGTGCGACACACCACACATAACACAGAGACAAGGGTTGAGACTCACATATACAGTCAGGGCATGGGGCCTTGCAATGAACAAAAGGCCCCTGCCCTTATTATTGAGCTTAAAGTATTATATAAGGAGTTCAGGTATCCTTTAAAGAACCAAGGTAGTCAAGCGTCGAAGTATCGGAACTCGACGGCCGCTCCACACTCATGAGCATTATTCTATAAGGACGTTAACACTCTACATCACATTAGAGAAAAAAAAAGAAAAAATCGTCAATGTCATACTTAGCGTTATCTTATGTACAGGAAAAGGTTCTCAAGTCTATAACACGACGTAACACCTCACTACTGGCTCAGTCTACTGATGTACATGGGTCTGATCCAACCCTCCACGTATCTCTCTATATACAAGTAGTCACCAGTCTGTAAATCAGAGAAGTCCCGCACATGTCAGACTCAGACCTTTCCGGACCTTATTGGAAAATCCTACTCCTGATCACTCATGATCTCCTGCAACTGCCTATACAATTGCGCCCTTACCCCATCACGAGTCTTAGGGACTAGGTTTCCATTTCTATCTCTCCATACCCCAGATGACTCCCTCGTACACAATTCATTTGACTCGTCCTTGAGGCTCTTGGGGCAGTCCTCAGACCGATGTTTGCCCCTCTTGCAATAAAAGCACTTGCCAAGTTTCTTCTGGGACATATTGTCTCCTTCCAGCGAGGGTACAGATGACGAGGTTGTTGAGATCTTGCTCGTAACCTCCTGCTGTGGGACCCCTGAGGAAGCGGGGCAGGCTGCTCTGTCATCTGCTGGCATCCCCAGCTCCCCAACACGCCCCTCTGGCCCTGACCCAGTGGCCCAAGATCCCAGTACACCTCGCAAATTTGTAGCAACTGGCACCTCCTGAAGCATGGTTGACTCCTTACAGTCCCTCAGGTCCACTCTCTGCTCAGTCCCAACCATGGTCTGGCCCACACTTTCCTGACCCTCCTGCTGTCCCGCAGCCTCTTTCCGAATAGTAGGTGGAACCTCCCCAACTCTCATTGCCTCAACTGATGGTCCCTCCTGTGGTACTGCCGGCTCGTGTCCCAATGTCAGACCAGTAGGTAACCTCCACTCAAACTCTCTGACCACGGCACCCTTTTCCACAAGCACTCCTAGCTGCTCCAACATCTCTTTGTCGATCAGAGGGATCTCCTCACCCTCCTGCTGGTCCGCCATCTCTACTTCCTTTTCCTTCTTGAAGACCTCCTCTGCATGTTGTCCCCTGATTTCGAACTTTTGGACCTCTGTCCAATCCACCACTCTTGTGGGAGCTTGCTGGGTATACTTGGCTTCAGGGTTTCAAATTATTTTCTCCCACTCAGTCTCCTTAACCTGGAAGAAGGTCAGTTGTATACACAAATAGGCCCTCAGCGCGTCAGTGACCTTGTTAAGGGTCTGGTTGACTTGTCTAACGGCCTCGTTCTCTGTTGAGACTCTCTCCATGTCCGCCTTTACTGCTGCCAACTATTTGCCCTGTCTTCCCAGCTCCCTCTTCAGACCCTCAGCCTCTCTCTCCCAGTCCACCCTCTGGCCATAAGCCTTTTGTGCCACCTTTGTCAGCCTGTCCCCAATCTTCTGATCTGAGGTCCTTGCTGCAGCGAAGCCTTCTCTCATCACGCTCCTTAGGTTGAGCAGGTCTGTAGAGACCAACTTAACCCCCATCTCCTGATGTTGTCCACTTGATCTTCCTGTGGCATCCATCAGCTTATCGAAGCCCATCCAGACCTCTGAGAACAGAGGAGGGTCCTCCTCCTGAGTGCAGGTACCCTTTCCTTTTTTGTCCTCTACCTCCTCAGGCGTCTTTCCTTGCTGCATCCTCTCATGCAGTTCTGTCACGTTCTTCTTTCGGAGTTGAGTCTTGATCTCCAGCTCCCTTGCCGCCCTCTCTTCTCTGTCCAGCTCCTTTTCATCAACAGATGGTTCCTCCCTCAACTCTTGCGTATGCGGCTCGTGAGGGATGTTTGGCTCTGCGTCAGGCATGGGGCCATCCATCTCCCTCTGAGCAGGTTGTGGAGGTGCGTCTGAACCATCGGACCCCTCTGCTCTCTCATATCGGTGGGACTTGTGTTCCTTCTTCCTTTCCTCCCTCTGAGCCCCTGGTGACGCGCCCTGCTCAAAGGTTCCCCTTACCTCTGTCTTAGGTTCCCTTCTCCTTTTTTTCCACACCTCTCCTCTCACTTGCCTGACGAGCTGGAGTATAATAGTTCCATAGCAGCTTCTTGCAGTGCCCCCAGTTCATGGCTGATGCCACCACGGATCGTACGAAGGGTCTGATATGGTGTCCTACAAACAACAGGAAGCTCCCCACTCTCTGTTCTCCTGGGATATAGAGCTCATCCGCATATCGATCATACGCCCATAAGAACTCCCCCAGATTAGTGGAGTCGAATCGAATGGGCTGTCCATCCCTTCCCAGTGGTGACGGATGCAAGCCCTCCATCCTCCGTCCAAAGTCTTGCCAGCTCAGCGACTCTCTGACCAGTTTAGCAATAGGGTCCGCCCACTCGCCTGTGCCTCGCACCTCTCTCAACATCCTGGTGCTGTCCCATCCAAACTCTCTYGCATGCCRCTCGAACTCCATCAGGAACAGCTCAATGTTCCCTCCCTAGAAGACTGGAGGYCTGTCCTCTCTCCRGGTCCTCATYTGCGTCCTYTGTCGGGTTGCCCCCAAAGGGGTTTCCACTGGCCCTGCCCCTCCCCTCCCTCTTGGCATGGCTGCCCCAAGCGGTATCAAGCCTGCACAACAGGGAAGAGGCGAACAGAAGCACACAGAGGGTAAGCGATGTCAGACAAAACACAACAGGAGACAKACATAACCCTCCCACACCTATCTCAACTACCTACCTACACACACACACGCATACATAGTCATACACACATGCAAGTCTAACCACAACCTATCACGCTATTCTACTGAGGGCAGCACCCGAAGTAGCTACTAGATGACTCTAAGTGGTGGGATCCCTGCTCACCTCGCCTTGAGCCACAAACTTCTTTAGCCTCGAGCTCGACACCCAGTCCTTCCATGTCGTCCCATTCAGCTCTTCGATTTGGTAGGCACCATGTTCACCACATCTGGTGACCCTGTAAGGCCCCAACCACCTCTTGTCCAATTTCCGAGACCACTGCTTCTCTAGGGACGAGTCATACAACAGTACAACATCTCCCACCTTGAGAGGCTCCTTTCTCACTCTTACCATCGCTTGTCCCACCGGAACTTGTCCTTGGTACGGCTGTCCGCGGTTCTACTTGCTGCCTCCTCAATCCTGTCCTCAATAGCGCCGATCTGTCGTGCCCTAAAATCCAGCAGTTCCTCAAAGGTCAGATCAGTCTCGAGGTCCTGTCGCCTCCAAGTTTTCAGGAAGCTTTCAATGGGAAATGTCGCATGCCTGCCGTACCATAGCGTAGCCGGTGCATAGCCAGTGCTCCTCCTGATAGTGATGTTATCCACGAAAAACACGACCCTTAGAAAGTTTGGCCATAGGTTGGGTCTGCCATCGGTTCACTTGGCAAGAAGATTTGTGATGGTGCTATGCCCCCTCTCCACAGGTGCGTTGGCCTGAGGGTGCGCTGCAGTAGTGTACTCAGCGATTACCCCATACTTCTTCAAAAGAGCCTTCACTTCTGCACATGTGAACTCGGACCCTCTATCCATCACGAATCTAGACACAAAGGGGTAGCGAAGATAGTACTCTTCGATGCATCGGGCCAATGTCTCTCCAGTCTTCGTGCGAATGGCCCTGCCATCCACAAACCCCGAGAGGTTGTCCCGTGCATCAAAGATGAAATTGCAGTTCCCTATCCCCAACGGCATTGCCAATAGATCCAAGTGCACGACTGCTCCAACCTCACGAACGTACCTTGGGTGCAGCGGCTCCCTGGGTCTGAGAGCAGACCGTTCTTGGCATGGCACGCAAGATTTATAATAGTTATCAATCATCTGCACCATGTCATCCCAATAGTACAACTCGTGGATCTTCTGGTATGTCGTATCCGCACCTCTGTGGCCACCTGCCATACCGTCGTGTAGTGCCGCCATAATGTCGATCTGGCGAGCGACGCCACAGACTACTCTCCTGGGGTCCCTTCCTTTGCTCCTCATGAACAGATGGTCATCCCTCACCACGAAACTAGGCCTCATCTTCAGAACTCGCGCGCAGGCATCCCTTTCCCGCATCTCGCACGAAAGAAGCATGCCGAGTTCAAGGTATACCCCCTCATACTCCTCTGCTCGAAACGCTTCCTAGATCTCCCCCTCTTCGAAGTCACCATCTTCTCTCTCGTGGATCACGTTGTCACCTCCTCCCGGCTCTATCTCCTCTTCCTGGTCGAGTACCGTATTTCTGACCGTCTCTTCCTGAAGCAGCGCATTTGCCAGCAGGTACACCCCACCTATCATCTTCTCGTACTTACCCACGTGTAGCGCCCCATTTTCACTGGAAGCGGGTCTTCCTGCAGCTCGTACTTGCCTGCTAAGGCCAGCTCCATCATCCAACCTATACCCGACATTCGCCAAGAATCTTCTTCAATATAGGGTTTGAGGACCAAGTCTGGCCGTCGTACATGTCCCGGAGGCTCAAGCCATATAGGTCGCCCAGGAGGAACGTACTTACCCACGGCCAAGCGAGGAGAGTGATCGGGAGGTGCGGACCCAGTCCTGGCATGGACTGGACCAATGGCGGCAGGACCACCCGACCGCTGAGCCTGTAGAGGACTGACCCGAGGCCAGCTCAAAGAAGGGGAGAGATTGAGACCGCGGGGCGGTTATGAGCGATCGGGGCGAAGGCCCAAGACACAAAAGAAAGAGGGACGTGCAAAAAAAAAAAAAAAAGTTAGACATTTGAGCCTGTGCAACGCGGCTGAGAAGGTCAATTACGACGATGACGTGGACGTACTTAGCGGATGTGTCAAAGCGAGCGCACAGGCGAAGGTTAACATCAATAACTCTCCTGCCCTGTCTGCACGAGACTGAGACCGTCTGGCCTGCACGGGAGTTAGATTGGGGATAGGGTGGCGAGGTTGAGGCCACGGGTAGTGAGCGCGCGATGGAAGTCGGACGAGACACACGCTCCAGAGTGCAAGTGTGCACGGGAAGCAGAAGAAAGGTTAACGTAGGAGCGGTGTGTGTAGATGATAGAGCTGCTTGGTCGCGGGTGACGGTTGGCGCTGACCATTGGATACGTTGAATGTCGCTGTGAAGGGTTCAATGAAGGGGTTGCGTGAGAGTGTTGGTGAAGGTACTGCTCACATTGTTGCGCTAAGGAGTCACACGATTGCCTGTTTGAAGGTCCCTCGCAGAGTCCATTGGAGCCGACTCATGCTCTTGGTGACTTACACTCCCATCCAATACGTTGAGATTGATGGCGCTTGTGCAAGGAAGATGAGCAATAGCGAACTTCAGCAATCAAACARCATCATACATATGAGTCCAGATAGTCGTGACCTCGAACCAACAGCCGAAGTGCACCACGAGAATCACCAAATAAGAACACACCAAGAGTTCATAATCTACAATGCTGAAATAGTCCCATCATCATCAACGAAGAACCAGAGTTGATATCCTATCTGGCGCTCGGCGCCCAGACTACATGTGGCAGATCCTATCTAGCCTACACTACGATGCCGAAAGATGACGTCAACAACTTTCCTGAAGTACAAGCATACAACAACCAGTGTCGCATGCTTCCAGCACCAGGTATGTCTCTCGCCACACTCACAACCTCGTTCCCCAACACACAGATGCCACTAGCACCCAAGGACCACCCTGCGCCTCACCCAGCTTCAGCAGCGCAGCTCGACTATGGCTGCGTGCTCCTTCCCTGCTCGCCCGTGAGAGCATAGGCGCCAACCAGCAAATAGCGCAGCAGCGCTCGCGCAACATACAGCCAGCACCCGAATGAGGAATGTGGAGGTAGGCCCTTTGCTATATCGAAGTGGCCTGCCTGTATCCAATCCCAGGAAGCTTGCAGTAGGCCTCTGTAGCCCGAGGCCCAGCACGACGAGAACAAGCCTTGGGCCTGAGGTGGTTGCATCCTGGAATTCGCTCCAACTCGAAGTCGAACATCCAGATGTAGGTCAGCCACCTGGCGATAGTTGGATCTGAAGGAGCGAAGTTTTTGAGGGAAGCCAATGCCGTAGCGTCCACCCTTAGTACGAACCTGCTGCCGAAGAGGTAGTTTATGAAGATCCTCAAACAGTGAAGAACTGCCAAGGTTTCGCGCTTGAACTGAGAGTAGTTCCTCTCAGACGTATTAAGCGTCCGACTCTCGAATCTTAATGGCTGCTCTTCTCCGTTGGGGTCTCGCTGGATCAACACTCCTCCTAACGCAGTCGGCCCTGCATCCGTCTCCACAATAAACGGCCTGGTCATCACCGCCGCATGGTCCGGTACCCCCAGTACTAGACCTCCTTCCTCGAACTCTTTCTTCAGGGCTTCTATCACCGATTTTTGTTGGTCTCCCCACTCCCAATCTTGTCCTTGACGCACAAGTTTCCTCAACTGTTCAGTTTTTGCCGCAAATCCCTTAATAAAGATCCTCCAAAACTCACACGTGCCCAGAAAACTTCTCACCTCCGTGATAGTCTGGAACGGTGTTGGCCAGTCGAGAATCTTGTTAGTCTTCTTAGTATCTGGCCGACGACCTCTCTCGTCGCATACAAATCCTAAGATAGTGGCACCACTCATGCAGTGCCTCGATTTTGGCCCACTGGCAGTGAGGTTATGCTCCTTCAAGAGGTCCAGGACCTTGCATAAGTCTTGCACATGATCCCACACAAAGCGCCTGATCCCTGGCACCACCTCCTGCTCGTCCTTCTCTTTGGGCCCTTTTACGGCCAGATCATCAATGAAGGGCTGCGTGATGTGAGGACTTATGGGTTGCATCGCCCTCACCATGTGCCGCTGGACCATAGCGACCGCATTCGTCCACCCTTGCGGTGCGACGTTCATGTGGATCAGCCCTCGAGGGGTATGCATGGCTGTCATAGGCCGGTCAGACGGGTATACAGGGAACTGATCGTAGCCTGAATACAAGTTAATGAGTGATATGATGGTCCTCCCAGCGCATGCCTCCGAAAGCGCATCAACGTTGGGGAGACCCCCTGCGTCCCTCACCGTCACAGCATTCAGGCGCTGTAAATCCTGTACCCACCTCAGCGTCCCATTGGGTTTGACAAAACAAAACCATGGGGATGCATACGGTCCGCTCGAGTAATCTGCCACATGAGTGCGGATCTTCCCATCAAGGTAGTTAACCACCTTCTCTTCGTCAGCGGGATTAGGATACCGCGCACCTCGCAAGTTCCACGGTTCGTGGGGTACGGTATGTATCCTAATCATTGGGATAATATCCACGTCCAGTCGGCCTCTCTCATCATCACTGAAGGCATATGCAGCATGCCTTCCTCTTATGGTGTCCACCACAAATTTCTCCTCTTGCGCCGTAAGAAAGTCAGGCTCCCCTATGATCAGCACCTTCTCTGTCTCGGCATTGATACGGCATGGTCCACTTTCCGTCCTTTCTCGCATTTGCCGTATCAACTCTCGCTCCCGCTTGTAGTATACCTCCTGTTCTTTAGTAACGAGTACGGGAACGGGGCGGCACTTTTGGTCTACCCTTTTGTACCGCCTTTGGGCGCCCTGCTTGAGCCCACCCCTAAAAAAGGCCGAGTTGCGCTCTGGGGTTGCGCTCCACTCTCTCCACCTGTCTGACCAGGTGTTCGATATACCAATTTCATCTCTCCTGCACCCATTTGCTCCACTACCTTCTCTCTCAAGGCCTCCACAGCCTCAGGATCCGCCATCCCATAGGTCGATACTATGTCCATAGCGTCGCCTATGTTCGCCAAGCTTAGAGTCAGCGCCTCTGGCTCCCTTACCTCGTCAAGCCTGCTGTTCTCAATCCTTAACCCTTCTTCTTCTGATTCTTCGATTGTGAACGAACCGGGGTTAGGCCGGTTCCTTACACTCTTGGGTCCTGTGTTCTTGCAGGTGATGACCTCGTAAGTCCCACATACGGGGTCGCACAGGACGAGGAACATAGTTCCGTCATATTTATTGAGGATGACCGTCTCAGTGCTGCTCAAGAACGATCTCCCAAGTAAAATAGGGTGGTCCAAGTCAGGCATCACAAAGAAGCAACTCCTTGCTTTCACCTTTCCAATTTCCAATATTACTGACGACACGGTCCCAATTAATATCGATCGGCTATTGGCCCCCATTAAAACCCCGTTGTCGGAGCGGTCTATCTCCATTCCCAGCCGTACGGCATGTTCCTCCTTTATGAGGTTCATTTCCGCTCCACTGTCCACCATTGCGGTGCATGTCTTCCCTCTTACCACAACGTCGAGGCAGCCACAGGCGACAAACTTCCAGTCCATCTTAGTACCCGTTTCAGCCCACTCCGCCTCCTTAGGGATTATAGTCCCCAATCGTATGCTGGCTACCATCTTCCTGGATAGTCTTGGTCTTAACTCATCCCTAAGTTTAGGCGTTGAGGCTAGTACGTCCTTCAGGTTCATAAGGGGATTATGACCCTCTAGGATTCTGTCCATTATCTCTTCCACATTGAAGCCTTCCTCCACTCGGACAGCGTATTTCTTCTTCTTTACTTCTTGTGCCTTGTCTGTATCAGGCCTGGCACCCCTCTTCTTGACCCTTTGCTCGGCCCTCTCATCCTCTTCCTTCCTCAACCTATCATCTTCGTCATCCTCTCCTTCTGGAACGTCCACTACCTCTTTCTCTCCACTGGGTTCAGGAACATCCTTGGCTGGTTCTTCGGGACTCACTGGCTCTTTAGCCCTTGTCCTAATGGCATGAGGCGCCCTCCCTGTCCTGGAGGGTGGTCTAAAGGTCATTCCGAATCGAGGCGTCGCTCCTGAGGTCGTGACGTTTGGTAGATTCTCGGACCCTCCTTGCGACCCCGGACCTAAGTCGTAGAGGTATACCGATGGCTCCTTACCTTGCCACCCCTTGACTTCTTCGCACATATCAGCCAGCTTTTGTTGGTATCTCCCGACTTTGTCTATCAAGTCCTCCATTCTCTCCATTGTCTGTCGGGCCGTTCTCCAACAATCTTCCCCTGTCTCAGCATGCAGCGGCCTGTTCTAGCAATCTTCCTCTATCTCATCATCGGACTCCACTGTGATCGGTTCTATCTTAGTGGTGCCCGCCTTCTTTTCTTGCTCCACCTCTGCGTTCTCTCCTACCTCCTCCACCCTGACGTCACTACGGACCTCTTTCTTCTGCCATATCCGAAACATGGCTGGAGGTGCGGGTGGCTCACCAGCCTCAACCCTTCGCAGGGCTTCCTTCCTCGCACCGCCTGGAATCTTTGGGTCAAGGTGGTACCCCCACTTGTCATGTCTCCATCATAGTTGGTGCTAATTAAAGCTTCGTCCTCGTCGTTCCTCCTGACATGGCAGAACTTGATAGTGTGGCCTTTCTGCCCATAATGCCAGCAAATGGCATTTCACCAGTCCACTCTCCCTCTGCCAGCACCTCTTCCCCCCTCTTGACCGCCTTGACTCCCGGATGTCGTCCAACCCTCGTTTCCGCCACCTGAAGTGTTACCACCACCATTCCCTCTACCATTTCCTCCACGGCCACCATTCCCCCGTCCTCGGCCCCACCCTTGGTTCTGTCCACGTCCACCCCCTTGATTGCCTTGCGAACCTTGTGGGGCTGACTGTTGGGGCTGGTTTGGCGGTGTGTTTGGGTGGCTCACTTGTTGCGCTTGGGGTCCCGAGCAGCCACAGGAAGCCGCGCTCACTGATGGTCCGACGCACGACCCATGCGGCCCGCTCATTGGCCACGGGGCATATGAACAGTGTCCATGCCAATGACTCGAAGGTCCACAACCTGGCCATGGCCCATGGTGAGCTAGTGCAGCCTGACTAGGCGACTCAGGAGGTGGCATGGCTACAGCTTGCGGGACCTGCCCCTTTCATGAGCCCTGCCCCCCTTGAGCCAAGTTCCTTGCCTTTCTCTGAGCCTTGGTCAACTTCTGTGGCTCAGGCTCCTCTTCCTCTTCCTCTTCTTCTTCCTCCTGCACCACTGCTTTCTTTGCCTTCCCTTGGGTCTGTGGTGCCGCCATAGTTTTTCTTTTTGCCTCTTTCTCTGTATCGAGTTGGGCCACTGCATCTTCTATCAGTTTCTTAAAGTCTCGCTCGTCGCTCGTCGTGGCGTCCAAGGCCTTTCTTTTCTTCCTAGCCTGTGCATTTGGAAGATGTCTACTTGGTCTAGCTCTCCTTCTATTACGTCCTCCTTTATGGCGGCCCAAGTGAGCTTCTTTCCCGGCGCAACCTTCTCGGTTAGCGACGAGGCCTCCCAATTCTTGAAGTGCCCCAGGAAAGTGACATATTGTTCTTCTTCCGCCAATCCGGGGACTTTCTTGGCCATCTTCTCAAATGCCGTTGCGAAAGATCCCACCGTGAAGAACTCGTCCTGCTGTAACATCTCCAAATCTGTCTTCGTTAACAAGCCATCCCCTAACTTGAACCGCCTCTGCATTTCTGCCTTAAACTTAGCCAGTCTCCTCCTGCTCCAGCAGCCACCTTCATCACCTCGGGCCGAGTTTCCCACCAGACGTACCTGGGTAGGAACTTGAATTTATCTGCCTCAGGCACCTCGGCCGTAACCTGCTCCAGCAGCTCCAGCCACTCGGATACTTTGTCCCCATTAATATGGAAGATGTTAACTTTCGGCACTTGAAGTCGTGCCAACTCTCTTTTCTCGAGTGCCTTGACGAAATCCTCTGGTGTAGCGGCTGGGCCACGCTCGATTTCATCAGCGTCCGGGATCTTCACCTCTTTTTGCTAACCAACCTGACACGAGTAACAAGGGATAAATCGATAAGCAGTTCGTCAAGTTTAGAGGGTCTGCCCTACGTCCTTCTTGACCATCCCACCCTTAAGTTTAGCTACCCGCTCCACCATTAATCATTCACGCCCTTTATACAACCTTTAATTGCATACCATATCACTCAGTCTTATTATGACGTCATATACAACCCTCCTATAATTTTTTGTCGTTTTACTTATCATCAGTTTGCACTTAACCTGGGTTCGTTCTCTTAAGGACCCCGGTAGGCAGCCGAGATCCTCGACAACGGCGCCACCTGTCGAGCGCATCGGTCCCGCACGGGGACCCACCCGGCCGCGTCACGCAGGATTATGCAGGACTTGTCGCGGGGAGCGTTTGCCGCTCCAGCCGAGTGCGCCAGCCGTACCTCTCGCGAGTCCCTACGACAGGACAGAGTCACGCGAGGCACCTCTACCTCCACCTGCGGGAGCTGTCATCATCCCTTAGGCCGGCGTATCCCTGCCGAGCTACTGAACCACATGCGAAAGCTTTTCATATGCAATTGCAGAGGTGGCACAACCGAGGGCGTTTCTCGTTCGCTGTAGCATAGGGGGTACGCGCGGTCGAATGCCCGAAATCGAACCCGTACACGGGTCGTTGTACTGGGGGGCTGAAGTCCCAGACATGATTCGGCGCCGGTCCACTAGGACGCACTACATACCCACGCATTACACTACAACACCCATGCTTACCCATGCATAACATACGGACACACACACACAGCAACCTCCACAAACAACACCACAACACAACACCACTCCTAGTCCCTTCAGTATCCGACCCATAACCTCTAGCGCGGGGATCGACGAATGCTGTGCGCAAGGACTTAGTATAAGATCGCACGGACGCAGTACCCACGCATACCAATTCACTATGCAGCTCTGCGTGAGTATTCGCGATGACGGCGCATTGTGTGGTGCCCATACCCAAAAGGCCTCTTCGGAACCATGGGGTTACTTCCGACGCTCAGGCGTTGGCTGAAGCGCGCGCTAAAGGGAAGTAACCCTTTAGTAGGCGCAAAACCGGCCTGAGGGTCTTTCCGTCTTCTAAACCGTGAGGTGTCCCAAGGGGTGTGGGGTAAGACGGCCCCTAGGGCAGGAAGGGATTTGGAGCGGTGGTGAGATGTCTGGCGCATCACCAGCGACAGGCTAACCTTTCCGCTCGGAACTTTACCGTTCCACCAAAATAAACCCTCACGACAGTTGTGTGGTCTGCCCATCTGAATCCACGCAATACCACTCAACGTGGATCAATCGAGACTTTTCCATACATACCTGCAATCACACCACGCTATCAAACAAAGATTCACATGCTACGCGGGGTCAACTCCAACCAACCTCCCCATCGCCACCTCCGCGTGCTTTCTTCCGACAGTACCTGACGCAAACAGCGCCTAGGTTCTCTTTGTTGCGTCCTTCCTCTCTTTCTCTCTCTCTCTCTCTCTCTCTCTCTCTCTCTCTACCTGGCGCATAATCGTGACCAGGTGCATTCACTTTCAGCCACAGGCCGCACTTCACCACCGCTGTGCTGCTGCTATCAGCCTCGCCCCCTCTAGCCCGTCACCTCACTGTGGCTCACCACCCTCCTACCTCTCTCTCCATCTCCATCTCCATCTCCATCTCCTCTCCGGTCCGATGCCCCCACTCCTTCGCCCCCGCTGTCTGCCTTATCTCCCTAGCGCCTCTCCTCGTTTGCTCTTCTTCACAGGTTAGTGCAGCCCACCAGCCCGTAGCTCCCTCGTCAGCGCAGCGGATCGGTACAACAACTCAGGCTATCCTACCACAACCTTCAGAGGGAACAGCAACTGGCCAGTGTGATTAGTCTTCCGTCCCTATGCCCAGATCCGTCTCTCCACCATTCCCAACTCTGAACGCACCTGGTGCGAAAACCCGCCCAGGTTCGTTCCCCTCCCATTCTACTGTACTAGCGCTCTCTCAGCGATCCGTGTTGCCTTCTCCTCTCGGAAGGCACTCACAATTAGCAACCTCGAAGAGAGGTGGCTCTCTCTTTTTATACAGTTCAGCCTTGCTCCGGGGCCATGCTTATCTTCTCCATATCAGTCCCAATTTTAACGGATGTCTCGAAGGACTGTACCTTGTGCAGGGACCCAGGAGCGACGGGTCGGCTGCCTTGGCGGTCTCGGACTCAGTGCTGTATCCCAATCAGTTCAGTGGTGTATCCACTGAACGATGCCGCTGGGCTGTTCTGCAGGTCCCGACACTGGAACATGAAGAAAAGTTATAAAAATTAGGAAAAATAAAAAATGATAATAATAATAAAAATGAAAATCTTAGGCASTTAAAAATAAAATAAAAATAAAAACCGGGTGGGGGGCCGTTGGTGCTGGGTCCTCGGCCCTGCCTTGTGGGCCCACCGTCGGACTCCCCTGCAAAAACCTAGGGGGGTAGTCCCACAGGACCCTCAAGCCGCTGGCCCTCCTGCGCTCCTCCGCTGCTCCGCTCTGGCCTTGATCCCAAGATCTGGGATGGCAACTCAAGGACATAACCTATAGGGCTAAGCCCCAGCTTAGCATAGCTACACGCTAAACTCATTATGAGGAGTAGTTTCTGCTGGGCCGGCCTGCAGTAGCGTACTATAGGCCATCAGTTTAACTCATTGCCTGCTCCTCAGGCCTTGTAACGCCGCCCTCGGCTGCCTTGGGCAGAGCTCCGCGCGGGCCACCACGCACGCCCGCTCCACCGCGGCATGGCGGTGTGTCGAGCCTCTCGTAGCCCGCCTCCGATACCATTGCCCAGGAACCCCCGGCTCGTGCTCTGTCTGTGCCTCTCCTACTTGGTTTCAGTGGCGGCTCCTCCCATCGGTAATGCCAGGTCAACTTGGTGTCTACGAACCTGATACGGTGTGATCCCAAGCTGACGGCTTTCAGTAAGTCGGGCGGCGCTTCCCTTCGGTCATAATCCCACTAGGTCACATTATGTCGTTCGAGACCTTGCTTGTGCGGGCGAGGTTGCGACCTCCCCAGAGTTCCTAGGGTGACACTCCTTCGTCCCACCGACGTCTCATAGTCTTTCTCGACCCAGTCTTGGTCGAGCTAACGCGTGCCCACAAAGTGCACGCTCACACATTTCTAATCAATACAAACGGGATTTGCCCTCAGATATCGTCAGGCGCGACCTACCTGCGAGCTGCAAAAGCTTGCCCAAATACCCTTGTAAGGGTATTCGGGCCGACACCGTGTGTGACAGGTAGGAGTGTATGCTCTTATCATCACTCCTATCTATTATGTTATGAACCCTGACTGGAAGATACTCGTCAGAAGTCGAAGTACAAGTTGACTCGGATCTAGACAATGTCTCTAATAATCATGAAAATGACCTCTGATACAAGGTCTCATTACCAATAGACGAAGAGAAAGGAGGGAGAATGGACAACAAGAGGGTGGAAGAGATAATCAATAACCACCAAGAGAGTAGCCTAACATTACCCACTCCTTCTCCGGGTTTCCCCTCGTCTCCATGTCATCAAACAGTATCCTGTAACGAGTTTGACATGTCCTGATCACATAGAAGTGCTACATGGCAGTGTTCTCTCGTGAAGAAAATGGAGACAATCAATTACACTCAATGTTGACGTCAACCTCAGGTAAGTATCTCATTCCTCAATCATCCACAGATCCCGATCCTCGTCCTTGTCGTGACCAATCACCCCGTGTAGACAGCGTGACCAATGCCACGTCAGCGATGTAGACAGGTGGCATGTGCCACATCAGCAATGTAGACAGGTGACATGCGCCACATCAGCCAGGCCGGCGCGCAGGCGCCAGCATGTCGCCACAATCCCGCATCGCCGTCCACAGTGCGAGCGCACAGCCAGCATCAAGCCAGCGTCCAGCCAGCATCAAACCAACATCAAGGCAGTAAGGACTTTTAAGAACAAAGGGGGGTAGAGGTTGCTCATGGTTTTCTAAATTCGCATGGATATTCTTAGTTTGAAAAAAAAAGGGGGGAGAGAGGAACTAGTGTATAGCAGCAGGGATCTGACACCGGTTTCAGGGTGAAGAGGTTCCCCCCTCTCTCCAATAGCCTGCTTAGTCAATCCCTTGGATCCCAGGGTAATCAATGCTGGTAAGAACCTCACACAATCATGTTTTGATATACTCCAAAATCCGTTTGTATATGGGACGCTGGACCCCTTTTCCAGCAGGTGATGCTCCCCACCAATAGATGRAACCTCTCCCCTGGTGCTAGTGGTGTCTGCTCTTACCAGCACCGCTAACACTGGCAGGGGCGTGTTAAAAAAAAAAAAAGGCAGCATAACAAGACTGAATGTTGACCTCCTGGAAGCAGCGGCTTATGTAACCTCTGACCAAGTTGACTTGCTTCATATCACTTCCCCATTGTGCCGGACCCACCGGGATGCCGGTCCGACAGGATGGAGAATAACTTGAAGAAGGGGTTGAGGAAGGAGGAAGTGGGGATGGAGCTGGAAGGGGCAACGCAGCTCCAACGTGGGGATGGAGCTGGAAGGGACAGCGCAGCTCCAACGCAGACTCAACACCGCATGTACTCTAACAGTGCAAAAATGAAGAAGATGAAAAACAGACAACAGCTGGGGTATACCCCCCGCGGACTGACTGGACTGGATTGGACTGGCCTGGTACCGACAGTGGTACCGGGCAGGACGGGACTGGACTGAAACAGTGCACGGCCTGGTCCCACAGGCCGAAATGGCAAATAGCCAAATAGGCCCTGGCTGTAGGCCAGGGCAGATGAAGGCCCGTTGCACGATCCTTAGACCTGAAATGGATCGCAAGAGTCATACGCTATCCGCGAAAGCAGCGAAACTCTGCGATAAAGAAAGCTGAGAAATCTAGGATGCGGAGCAAGCTCCATGCAGAGTCCATGCGATGCACCCTAAGCTACATAATGTCAAATGAAAAGCAAATGTCTGGTATACATATCTTAACTAACAGCATAAGATGAAATATAGCAATATACAATCCTAAAATCATGGAGGCAATTGCCTCAGTGCAGAAAGGAAAGAGAGCAATATGACACAAGATAATGTCATGTCGCTGAACCACTAAGAGTGGGATGGTCTCAGAGGGGGTGAATGCAGCCTAAGAATTGAAACTCCTAAGGGCAGTCACACATGAAGGTGGGATAGGTCATCAGGCTCAAGGTGGGAGAGTGGTAGCGAAACAAAACCAAGGACCCTAACAGATAGACCATCAGGGTGGGTAATGCTCGACAAAAAAGGATGACACCATGCAGGGTCGACCATGACAAAGGGGGAGCCTGAGATAGGGTGGAGATATGCCTAACTGAAGGCATGCAAGGGTCGGGACTAGGGTGATGAGGGCAGTGGGTGAGGGAAACATACACACAACTCACCGACTGGGGGTTGAGGGAGCTAGATCTGGGAGCGGGGAAGCCAAGATAACGCTACGGTCTCAATGCCTATGCGATACCAACGGAGAGCACAACTCAAAGAGACCCAGCTAAGTGAGAACCATGATGCGACAGATGCAAGGGAATGTACAGGGTAGGGTGGTGGCGTGAAGTAGTCACGTCCAAAATAGTTGAAGCCGATAAGATGGCTAGAGTCGAGAAGGTGACTGAAGTTGTCGAAGTGGTCGATGACGTCGATGAAGTAGAAGTCGAGGTCGATGTCGAGGCAGAGGCACAAAACACTGACATCCTGAAGAAGAGCTGATGATGGAGTACCTGATGGTGTGAGTCAGTGCGGAAAGATAGAGGATAAGAGTGTCAGTCATCGTAACGCAAAGGGCGACGATGAGTGCGTTGTGGACGCTCGGAGGCGACCGTCTGCGGCTGAGGAACAACCTCAGAGGGCGCGGACTCATCCTCAGCAATCTCCTCAGTCGGAGGAGGAGGAAGAGGGTCAGTCGGCTGAGCAGGGGCAGACATCTCAGCACGATGAGCACGATCATATGCACACATCATTATCCTTGCGTGCTGCAAGTGCTCGAGGGGCTCCCAAGTAGCCTCCTCATCAGGATAACCCTTCCAACGCACCAGGTACTCGATGCGTGGAGGGATATCGTCGGTCACTCGGCGAGATACGATGTCGGAAACGACGAACTCCCCGTGACCGTCCACCATGATAGGTGGAGGGCGCTCATACGGGCGTCTAACGAAGCGCTCGAACGGTCTGCGATAAGGACGCAACAAGGAGACGTGGTAAACATCGTGTACGCGAGCCTGTCGGAGGTAATCAGGTAGCTTCACACAGAAGCTGACCGGACTAGCAAAAGTATCAGAACCGACGGCCTGAAGGATGCGGCGTGGACCGAAGAAACGACGCCTGAACTTGCGAAGCGTATCCGCTTCGAACCGTAAGTGGCGTGCGTTGACCAGCACATCGTCACTAACTTTGAATGGATGATCCATTCGTGATCAGTTCGCTCGTGCGGCCATGCAAGTCTGGGAGTCGACTAGACTCTCGTGTGTGCGCTTCATAATCGCCGCCATGCGGGCGATCCAATCATCAAGCGCAGGACAACGAGTGTCTGGGCGTAACCGCGATGGTCGCAGGAAGTTCGCGGGTAGGCGAGGGTGGTAGCCAAGGTCGCGGTAGAATGGCGACATCCCCGTGGCTGGTGAAACAACGGGGTTGTACGCAATCTCCTCGTGGGCTAAGTGTAAGTTCCACTGCTGGTCATCCCTAACAAACTTTCGGAGGATATTACCGAGAGTTTTATTGGTAACCTCAGTCAGACCATCCGTTTGAGGGTGGTAAGACGATGAGAAGCGAAGCTGAGATCCGTACACCTCCTGTAGGCGTCGCCAGAATGTGCTGGTATGCGCGGGTCATGGTCGGAGATGATGCTCTAAGGTAAGCCGTGATCTCTCACGACTCGGTCGAAGATGATGTCGACGACCTCACGAGCGCTAATAACGAAGTTTTCGTTAAAAATGAAATGTTTTGTAAAAAGTGAAATAATGAAATTAACAAATTTGCCAGAACAAAAGTAAATTTAACAACAAGAGCAGAGGATTATATCCCAACCTTTCATAACATGAATACATCCATTCTATCGCAAAATCCAAGAAGTCATATTCAATTTATTATATTAATTATAATACCAAGCTTACACAACATGGACACATATTGCAAAACGTGAGATTCAGTGAGTGTCGGATCAAGTTGAACTTGACAATATTTCAATCAGTTTAGAATCTTATGTTCCTTGAACTTAAACGCTTACATGAAAGAACATTCTGAAAAACCTTGCATGTGACCTTAGAAGAAAATTTAAAGATCTGTTAATATTTGATAGCAAAGTGCAGCGGACACTCCAAAAATATGTACAAAAATCATGCTTAACTACAACAACACAATTAAATGAAAACACGTGCAAAAGTTCAACATTAAAAGCAATTTGAAAGCAGTGTCACCCATAAACTGTCAAAACACAAACCTTCGTTCGAATCCCGCTGAACTCGGATAACCAAATAACTCTATATTAATGCAGGACTGGGCTATTCGAACTTAGATGATGTCTCAAGGCCATTGACCGAGTAAGAAAAAAAAATAAAAAATCCAAAGCACAAATGACACTCCGAAAGTAGGCAAAACAAGCCTAGTAACTAGATCGACTTAGGGGATAAACTAATGCGATCAAGACAACATTTCAGTCTGTCCTTGTATAAGTTGTCCAATCTTCTACAATGATGGTATCAGTTTGTCCGTCAATCGTCGGATCCTTGTACTCTATATAACTTTTTATTACTTCATATTCGCGTAGCAGGAGACTTCGCAAATATTTGATGGTCGTGTCCACAAGCCCATCCACGAGTGTTTTGAGTGATGGTTGCTCCATGATCCTCCTTCGGAATTCTTGCCGTCGTCGTTCATCGATGTTGTCTGCATTGGAAACACTTGCACTTGCAGAATAGTCATTATGAATAAGGAAAGATACTTTGCATCGACCTCGAAAAGTTGCCGCTGCACAAAACAAGGTCATCACGTTGAAATTGTTGTGGCAGAATTTGACTGCTGAATAATATAATTCCGAAAAGGGTGCGAGCACTTCTCGCGGGTATGTTCTCGTTCCACAACACCTCCGACTACAAATATACAG
>BFEA01000695.1:437538-475207 GCA_003427395.1 Chara braunii | reverse complement strand
TGACAACGATCGTGTTCAACACGACGACCGTCGTGTTTGACACGACGACCAGTGTGTCGGACACGACAACGATCGTGTTCAACACGACGACCATCGTGTTCGACACGACGACGACTGGGGTGAAAGTGTTCAAGAAAACTTGTTGACGTCACGGATAAACCAGCACTGGACACGGAGACTTTTCTCTTTCTCTCGCGCGGGGGGGGGGGGGGGGGGGGGGGGGGGGGTCGTGTTGGCCGAAGCGGCACTAACCTGGAGAGCGGGGCAGTTGTCGTGTCGACGTTGGCGGACGGCTGCGCTGATTCTCCCAGAACACGAACGGTGACACAATGTCGCGGGAGCTCATGTGCGCGAATCGCATTTCTGCTCTGCAGCTGAACGTCATCCCCGCGCCTCCGCTCCGGCCAAGGGGGGAAAACGATCGCGGCCGACTGCAGGCATTGGATCGCCCTGACCGTCCGTATTCCCAGATCGGACCGTCCGTATTCCCAGATCGGACGGCCAGCAGGCGCGCACGGAGGGCCCACCCGGAAAACCACTTATATGAGGAAGGCCCACCACTCCCCATCGGAAAATCCCGACCGTCAGTATTCCCGGATCGGACGGCCAACAGGTGCTCGCGGAGGGCCCTCCCAATCGGAGCACCCCGAGTTTGAAGGATCGGACGGTGAGGACACAACCACGCAGCCCAGATTCAACCACGTAACGCCACGTGGCACTTCCGATCGTCGAGTCGAACACGATGGTGCCCCATCGTCGAGTCGAACACGATCGCGCCCGATCGTCGAGTCCAATACGATCGTCTCCAATCGTCGTGTCGAACACGATCGTGCCCGATCGTCGAGTCGAACACGACAGTGCCCGACATGTACACGGTCGTGCCCGATGTCTGATTGTCGAGTCGAACACGACAGTTGAGTCGAACACGCTCGTCGACTCGAACACGACACTGCCCGATCGTCGAGTCGAACACGATAGTCGACCCGAACACGACCGTCAAGTCGAATATGATACTACCCGATCGTCGAGTCGAACAGGATAGTCGAGCCGAACACGACACTGCCCGATCGTCGAGTCGAACATGACACTGCCCGATCGTCGATTTGAACACGATAGTCGAGTCGAACACGACACTGCCCCATCATCGAGTCGAATACGATCGTCGAGTCGAACACGATCGTCGATTGCGTTCGTCGAGTCGAACACGCGATTCGAACACGATCGTCGAGTCGAACACGTTCGTCGGGTCGAAGACGATCGTCGAGTCGGACACGATCGTCGAGTCAAACACGATCGTCGAGTCGAACACGATCGTCGAGTCGAACACGATCGTCGAGTCGGACACGATCGTCGAGTCGGACACGATCGTCGAGTCGATCATGTTCGTCGAGTAGAACACGACCATCGAGTAGAACACGACCGTCAAGTCGAACACGATCGTCGACTGCGTTTGTCGAGTCGAACACGTTCGTCGAGTGCCCTGTCGAGTCGAACACGTTCGTCGAACACGTCGAGTCGAACACGTCGAGTCGAACACGTCGAGTCGAACACGATCGTCGAGTCGAACAAGTTCATCGAGTCGAACACGATCGTCGAGCCGGACACGTTCGTCAAGTTGAACACGATCGTCGAGTCGAACACGTTCGTCGTGTCGAACACGTTCGTCGAGTCGAACACGATCGTCGAGTCGAACACGTTCGTCGAGTCGAACACGAATATCGAGTCGGATACGAATGTCGAGTCGAACACGATCGTCGAGTCGAACACGACTGTCGAGTCGAACACGACCGTCGACTGCGTTTGTCAAGTCGAACACGTTCGTCGAGTGCCCTGTCGTCGTGTCGAACACGATCGTCGACTCTAGCACGATAGTCGAGTCGAACACGATAGTCGAACACGCTCGCCGAGTCTAGCACGATAGTCGAGTCGAACACAATAGTCGAGTCGAACACGATCGTCGAGCCGGACACGATTGTCGAGTCGGACACGATCGTCGAATCGATCACGATCGTCGTGTCGAACACGATAGGCGAGTGCCCTGTCGTTGAGTCGAACACGATCCTTCCCTGTCCTCTAGTGGAACGAGAATGTGCGTGGTGCAATGTCATCGAATCGTTCATGATTGTGTGCAGTGCTATGGACTGTGCATGGGTTTGGATTAAGCTCAAAGATTATGTGCATTGTGCTGTCGTGGGGCCTGGTTTGTTCCATTGTTGGTGGGAGCGGGGTGAATAGTTCTATGCTGCTGTTGGTTGTTCTATTACTGTTGTTGACCGTTGCCCTTGTGCCGTGCAGGGTGTCTTCTCTTCACTGTTGCTTTGGAGATCTCTAATATGACCCCAACACTTTGGCGTGCACTCAAGGCACACCCTTTCCCACCTTGCGCGTTGTACGTCCGACAATGTCAGGGTAGCGTAACCTATGAAGGCACTTGTCCAGAAGACTTCGAATGCGACCCTTGGATGAGAATCCTCCCGTTTGGCGACAAACGTTTGGACTCGTGGGAGGAGTGCGAGTGGGTGAACATGATGGAGAGATGCCCGTGGGCGTGCGATTATGAGTTCGCAAACATGTCCGAATTCGGCAAACGCATTCCCGTGTCGTTCGATGTGCTGCGTCCCGTCCGCTTGCCGCTACTGTGTAAAAAAACTAAAAATAAGCCGTGTTGTGGGGGGTTTGGACTGCGAATACGTGACAACCTCGCCTCACACCTGGTGCCGTGTTATGAAACAGGAGTTACTCGATTGTGCGGGACATTCTCAGTTCATCGATCATTATCCGTTGCGATCTCCCGGTCTGTCGCCAGGAGCAGTTTCGTATTGTTGTGTGAGATTGCGTCTGGCATACTTTATCTTCTGTAGGGTCCTCAGTATTGTCGTTTCAAGCAGGGCAAGAAACTTGACCAATGTTGTCGTGTATGCGTCTAGGAACGAGTTGTCTATGTCAGGGAGGGATATGTGTTTAGTTCAAAGAAGGGTAGATGGGAGACTGAATATCGTGGTGGGTGGCCAGGTGGAGGACGTTGTCGCATGGCGCAAGGTCGAGGCTAAAGTCCTTTGAATTCGGGATGCTATAGGTGCTTCTCTCGTCGGGAACTCCGGGTTCGTGCGAATGACATACCTTTCGATGTTTGCTGAGACGGCGCAGCAGCTGACCTTCGGATCACCAATTAGCGTGATGAATGGCTGCAACGACGAGATTGTTCCCCGTAGTCGGTAGACAGCCTTCGTCATACTGGATGGTCAAAACGACATACTGAATGCCCGAAATGGCCGCAACGGCGAGATTGTTTCCCGTAGTCGATAGACAACCTCGTGGAACTCGCATTGCGATTGTTGTTCTCAATGTGTTATTTCGATAACAATACGCGGTATCTGCTGGTTGTTCTTGATTGTTGTTCTCAATGTGTTATTCGATAACAACACGCGGTATCTGCTAGTTGTTCTCGTCATGTGTCCAGTGGCCAAAAGTACACACGTTTGACGTTGTTGTCCTCATATTGTTTTCCGATTCATTGAAACCCGGGAATGATGACGTGTTTTTGGTCGGCTTTGGACACCGAAACATCGCTGTCAGCCGAGTGTTTGATTGTTGTTCTCATATTGCGTTTCCTTTCGGGAAACAAAAACTTATTGTTCTGATGTTTTGCGTGCACAAACATTCAGCAGTCAATGTTTCTCCGTGTTAACCAGTGCCTGCGATCTGTTGTCTTGTGTTCTCGTGATCAAGTGCCCCTTTAGGCACCGTTCGCCGAGCATTGTGTCGAACCCGACAAATGTCGCACAACACACCCCAGTGTCGCTGTCGTGTTCGACACGATGGTCGCCAGACGGTGCCCGAAGGGGCACTTGGTCGACTGTCGAACGGCGGACGACACTGTCGCTGTCGTGTCGAGCACGACAGTCAGCTCCACTACAGGCACCGTTTGGCGACCATCGTGTCGAACACGACATGGACACTATTATCTGGCGACCAGACGGTGCATGAAGGGCCACTTGGTCGATTGCCGCACGACAGACAACAGTGTAGCTGTCGTGTCCGACACGACGGTTGGTCATCCCGCGCAGTGTCGTCGGGTTCGACACGACAGTGACACGGCGACACCCCAATGTCGCTCTCGTGTCGGATTCGAGACGGTGCCCGAAGGGGCACTTGGTCGACTGTCGAACGGCGGACGACAGTGTCGCTGTCGTGTCGAACACGATGGTCAACTCCCCTTCAGGCACCGTCTGACGACCATCATGTCGAACACGACATGGACACTGTTATCTGTCGACCAGACAATGCATAAAGGGCCGTTTGGTCGACTGTCGCACGACAGACAACATTGTAGTTGTCGTGTCCAACACGACGGTTGGTCAGCCCGCGCAGTGCCGTCGGGTTCGACACGACACGACGACACCGCAATGTCGCTCTCGTGCCGGATTTGACGGTACTGGAGGACGTCGTGGCATGGCAGTTAAGTTCGACACGATAGTGAAACGACGACGAGCTGGCGGGCTGCGGCCCGCTTCAATTGCTCTATGTTCCTGTCTACTCTTGTTCTCAAGTGCTGTGGTGTTTGCACGTTGGCAAAGCAATGACTGCTTTCTCGCTTGTGCGTTTTCTTCAGTTGCGACTAGCTGCTGGGCATGGATCGCGAGGGGAAGCCAAGCAAACGACGTACTAGTGCTGGTTCCGGGAGCATGGAGCAGTCTTCGAAAAAAACGAAGGGGACACGGAAGACTGGCGTGGGGGCTGGGGACACACCGGGATCTAAGGGTCACCGAACCCCGGTGCTGTGGGGTGCACCTTCTACGGGCACTCCTTCCGCCCATGTTCGAGGTTTGGGACCAGATTCGGTTGTGCTGATGAGTGGTGGGGCTGCGGGTTGAGAAGATGAGGCTACTCGTCGGCAGGGGAAATCTGCAATGGATGTTGTGCCGAGGCGTAAAAGGTCTAGTGACACGTCCGCTGCAGGTATGGGAGACGAGGTGCCTGTCGTCGACCACAAAGACAAGTGTTGGATGTTGGACTGGGTGGGTGGAATAGGGGAACCCTCGGGTGGGCTGGTTTTGTACGTGGTGATCAAAGATAATATTGTTCCGATTGGCGGTGTGGTGAAGTGGAGTGGAGGAAATTCACAGTTCGCCATGTTGGAGTTGACGATGGTCCTTAACACTAGAGGTGAGCGGATTGCGAATGTCAAACGCGTTGCTCTTCATTGGGCCAAACACGCTGGGTACGGCAAAAAGCTTTATGACATTTTCAATCCGCCTGGGACGGAGAAATTGACGTTGCCGGACCTTCGATCGGTTTTCACATTCTTTGACAGACATGTGGTCGCAGGGCATGAGCCGGTGGTGCATGCTTCCGACTGCATATCTAAACCGAAAAGCATGCTTTCGTCGTCTTTGGAGGCGGGTCCGTCGTCGAAACCGATCATTATAGGTGCCCGCCCTCCGCCATCAATTCGGACTACAGTTGCTGCAACATGAGTTCCGAAATCAGGGCAGATCGGGGAGAAATGTCCGTGTCGCGGCCAAATCGTGTCGTCAGCCCCTGTGAAGTGTAGACCAACATCAACCAAGGAACCCGTTTCCTTGGTCCGCCCGCCGCGCTATGAGTTGGTCATTCCTGCTGGGTCGCATTATTTTGGAGATGACGACGAGGAGAACATCGAAGAAGAATGGGAGCGCGATGAAGAACGCGAAGAATGTGAGGAGGGTGGCGAATAAGAGGAAGTAGAGAGTGAACAAACAATCAGCGAAAGGGGTGGGCCGGGCGAGTTGGAGGGTCGTCTAGGGGCTGAGTATGAGGACGAAGGGCAAGAAGAGGAAACAACCGGCGAGGGAGGGTATGCAGATGTGTATTGGGGTTCCAAACGAACGCAGCGGCTCGCGCCGGGTCATGGGCATTGGGAAGCGGATCCAGGGCGCGGGGAAATGCACCGCGAAGTTGGGGTCGAGCCGGCGCATGACGATGCAGTACGACTAGCTGAGAAGAAAAGGAAGATGAGGCAAGAGAGGAGAAGTGCTATGGACAGTAAGAAAACCAAGCAGGAGGGGGGAGCCAAGCAAGAGGAGGTCAAACGCACGTTGAAAATGCTGGCAGTTGAGGAGGTCGTCCAACGTACGCGGGAGGCTGAGGAGGCCATGAAGAAAAAACGACAGCCAAAGAAAAAAGCAGCGAAGGGAGGTGTGATGGAAAAAACTTCCGTTTTTCCACCGGACCAGCTACAGTTGGATGAAGACGTTGTGGGCAAGACAGTCACCAGACCGCCCGGTTTGCAGATTCTGCCGCATGGGAATTCTTCTGGTCATCTGAGCAAAGACTTCTTCCTTGAGTTCGACGAGAATGGTAACCAGAGGCCGGAAATGCAGTTCATTTCTGTCAAGTTGGACAGGATTCTGGATATCCCTGATGAGGAATTCAGATATAATCAACCCTTCCTCGATCAGGAGCTTATTGATAACCTTTACAAAATAATGGTTGAGTCGGGTAAGGCAGCTATCAGAGAGAGAACGACCGGGGCAGCCGGGGTGAATGTATGTGCATTGTACGAGAAGCCTGTCCTTCTGTTGATTGGGCTACATGATACAATGCATACTAACGCTTCCGGTACGAATGTGAGGGTGAGAAGAGTGACGCCCCGCGAGTTCGATCTCCAATCCGTGCGCAAGTACTACAGGTACTCTCTCAGTGATCAACACAATGTTGTAGCGGCGAGGAAATGTTCTCAAGAACGCCCTGACATCGTCCGTGAGCTCCGTTTGGATTGCTAGACTGCAAGGCCTGTTTACTATCCGGATAGGAGCATGGAAAATTACTGCACCTTGAGCACTTTCCAAAATGCGAAGGACAAATGGAATACTTCCCCGCACCAGATTGCTATCATTAAGAACATACGAAAGTTGTGGCAAGCAGTCGGTCGTCCAGAAGCTATAGGCGGATCTGCTGCAGACGTAAAAAATAAGGATTACAGAGAGTTTGCGGCGAAGGCTCTGCGCGCGACCGGAAGTGATCATTTGGTTACTCTTTCACTTCAGCTTTGGAGCAAGGAGTGGTCCGATGTCCTCGGGCCTTACATGATATTGGCAAGGGCGACGGACGATGTGTTCGAGAAGGGTGCAACAAGTGTATTCTACTTGGGAGAGTGAACAGTTGCCGGGGAGAGATGGTGTGAAGCCTGCCACCAAACAAGATGAATCGGGGAAAGCGCCTAGACCTGGCCCCAGATTCGAGTTGGAAAAAGGAGTCAGGGTTCCAGTGCACTGGATTCAGGGTACTAGAGGACCTGGTTACCTCGTGGCTATGCACGATCTGGATGTCAGATCATGGAAGGCTATGTCTACGTTGGGGAGGCGTGAGAGGCTGCAGCTGTTGAGAGACATTCTCACGGGAAGTGTCGTACTAGCTCCAAGGCTAAGTAAAGTTGCTTACACTACAGGGAACCATTTGATGGAGACATACGTGGAAATGGTGAAGCAGGAAAGAGCAATGTTAAGAATGTTTTACTACTTCGTCTTCATTTCTGACCCTCACAAGAAGCCGTCAGAGTGGAAGGAACCATTCGTCGACAACCTTTCTAATTTGTTCGCTAGGTATTATGATCATGGATTGACATCGGAGAGGTGGATCCACCAACGACGGCATTTCAAAGAAACGAGTTGGGTGCGGTCATTTCCAACTACACTTGGAGGCGAGGATGAGAAAGGAGAGGAGGGCTTCAAGAAAACAAAATCCCTTGCAAATAAATGCCCCGAAGAGTTCATTCAATTTGTCAACAAGTTGTTGCGTAGATTTGAAACTGGGGGTTCGCATAGCATTCGTATGTCGGGACAAGCGAGATACATACATTCCAGAAACAGGACGTGACATCTGTATTCGTGTCGTTCCAGTGGGAACCGAGCGATGTTTCAGACGAGATGGATTGCAAGGAGATGTTTAGAGCCGTCAGACACCTGACGTGCCACACAGTCGTCCTGGATTTGTGCTGCCCGACCCAGATGGGTGCGTGGACTGAACAAGTGTTTGCTGGACTTAAGAAGTTCATGGACAAACTTGGCGGCGAGTATTGGACATTGTTGTGCTTCGTTCCACGCCCTTGCGAGTTCACATTCTTGAGGCGAGTCACGATGTGGGACATTTAATTGGATCTTCTCAAATGGACTCGTCTACAACAAACAAAGGGGAAAGTGTATAAGGTTGCAAACTTGCCTTTGGAGGACACAGACAGAATGGTGGTCATCATGTACTCCAACGACGGGGATTTTCATCGCAACACTGTTCCCTTGTTTGAAGATATTCAAGCTGCAGGTCCATCATCTGCCGAGCGCGTGACTGACATATCGACACTTGTGCGGAGAGAGAGAAAGCCGAAGATGTTGACTGATGTCGTGGAGAAGAACTTTCTACCATCAAAGTGGAAAATGGCAGGTATGGATCCACCGGAGAAAGTGGTCTATGATGGTATGGAAAGGGAGCCGAATGCGATGGTGGAGACATTGGAGCATTTTTGTCMTGCRGATGAGRCTGTCGTTTTCCTCGGGAAAGGTCATGCGGGATTGGTTTGGGAGCTGTTAAAGAGTCACCGTCATTGCATTGTGCTGGAAGGGGAGGGTATGAAGTTCGAGTTCCTCATTCAGTTCATTGACAAAATGGATAAAACTCGAGATTACCGCTCCAACTTTACTAAGCCGCCTCCTCGACATGATGAAGGGCATAATCTCGTCTACAAGGTTGGCCAAAACGTGGTCAATATTTGGGAGTTTCTCTTCGAAACAAAGCCGCAAGACAGAGGGGAACATACTTATGTCCTCAGAAGAAGAAAAGTGGAGAAGCTCTTGAGGGGTTATCATAAAGCACCATCGGAGAAGGAGGTTTCATTTCTCGACCGCTTGGAGACCAGGTACTTCGACCAACAAATCGGGGCGTTTACAATCGCAGGTCATGCGACTTGTTTTGTGGATGGTGAGGACTTTGATGCCGACGACTCAGAAGAAGAGAGTGTTGATGGCACTTTGCAAGCGGCTTTGGCAGCTGAGAGGCAAAGAGCTTGTAGCCCGGGTTCGCAGAGCATGGGTGTTCCAGGCACATCGTCCGGTTCTGGAGGAGCTTCGAGCATGGCGGTTTCAACGGGTCAGTTAATGACTCAGCCGCCGACTTCTTCTTGTTACGCCAACTCAGATGGTGGGCAATACGATGACGGTGGCATACGGAGGCAGTCTGGATCCGAGTGTTCTAGCAATGCTCTCCCCAGAGTTGGTGGCAACTCTGACACCATTTGCACACAGCCCAAGTACTATTATGGAATTGCTACGCTCTCGAACTCCACAACAACCTCCACCTGATGAGCTTTTGGAGTACGAGATTGGAGACACAATCCCTGCAGACATTCGACTGCTTCCGGGGCCTATAGTGTGCCGAGACGATTATACGGTGACGGATGATGCCACATGGGGTCATCACATTATATGGCACCCCCAACACTTCCAACCTGCATTAGCGAGAGGGAGGTGGGTTATGGCTACAAAAGAAGAAGGGGAGTGGCAGTTTTGCCTCCATAGATGTATGTCAGGATCAAACTTTCTGAAACATGCCAAAAATCAGATTGCCAAGCGACTCCAGCGTCTTAATCCGGAGGTTTCTCAATCAAGACTAGATGAAAGAACAGAAGAAAATTTCCAAGAGTTCAAAATATCGCAGTGGCTTAAGTATCTGGAAGAGTTTTATGATAGACAAACCAGCCCGGCTTATGGATATTATTGGCATGTCAGAGAAGATCTTGGGGAGAGGAAAAAATCAAGCAGCGGTGGTGACCATGGCAAGGGATCCGGATCGAGCGGAGGTGCGCATGGCAAAGGATTGCGATCGGGCAGCGGTGCAAGTGACAAGGGTACGGAACCGAATGACGGTGCAAGCGGCAAGGACGCAAGTCGTGGGGAATGGCCAACAAACTGAAAAGTCTAAGGGGCGTCAAGCAACAGAAGGCAAGGGATCAGCACCAAGCGGCGGTGGGCATGGCAAACCTACAAGACCAAGCGGCAGTGGTTCAACTGTCGAAGGGTCTCAGGGGCCTTAAGAAACAGAGCGCAAGGGATCAGGATCGAGTGGTGGTTCAACTGTCGAAGGGTCCCACGGTCGAGTCGAACACGACAGTGTCCTCGCATTGGAGCGTTCCCGGCTTGACCGAGCGAAGAGTCACACGGTCGAGTCGAACCCGACAGTGGGATCGAAAACGATCGCCGGTGCGACTGGCAAGGCTTAGGGACCTCGATCGGAAACGATGGCCGGTGCGACTGGCAAGGCTTCGGGACCACGGGGGGGCAGTACAACTATCGGCGGTGCTTCACCTGTCAAAGAGTCACGCAGTCGTGTCGAACACGACACTCGTCCAACAGTCACTATCGAGTCGAACCCGACAGTGGGAACGAGATCAATCGTCGGTACAAGTGGCAAGGCTTCGGGACCAATCGACGTTGTTTCACCTGTCGAAGGGTCACACGGTCGAGTCGAACACGACAGGGGTCCACTATTAGAGCGCTCCTAGCTTGACCGAGCGGAGAAACTCGTGGTTGAGTCCAACCCGACACAGCAACGGGGATCGATTGCCGGTGTGAATGCCAAAACTTCGAGATGAAAAGGCGGTGTGAGTTGCGAGGGCGTGAGTACAGCTGACCAAGTTTGGGCGACTACAATACTAGTGGGCGACAGTGTCGCGATGGAAGTGGATATTACTGGTACACTCACGGAATTGCAGATGACGTCGTCGACGATGAAGGCCGAAGTAAGCGGCACTTTCCAGGATACTTTTGAGGGCGTCAAGGAGGAAGAAACTTTCCATGTACAGGGCATCGAAGAGGATAAAGGACATATAGTACTAAGTACACCGGAGCAAGTTGTACTTGTACAACCTCAACAAACGCTTGAACAACCTCAAACACCACAGTCTGCTAACCTCATGATAGCTATCGAGGAATCTCCTATTGCGCCATTGCATATGGAAGGTGTGACAGAAGGTCGTGTTGAAGAAAAACTGAGAGTTAGCCATCGAGGTGAGCACTTTCTTATCTTAGGAACAATATCTAATACTATATGCGGATTAGTGGGTACATCACATGCATTCATCTCCCATTCTGTCAATCCCTCAGATGTATTGTTTATTTACCTGGCTTTGGAACTGTGCGTTTTCTGAAGAGAAATACTGGAATTGTTTTGTATGAAGACTTAGTGCAATTGCCATATATTTTCTATTGGTATTTATGAGTCAGTTTCAACAACGGAAAGTCGGACTTGTAACTCATTATGTTTTATTTTGTCAATCATGCAGGGCGATGAAAAGAACTGTGGAAAACGACACCTGTACATTCGCAAAGGAAGAGAGAGAAAAATATCATTCGTCGTGGCTTGCAAGCTTTGTCAACTTTGTCGTTATTGCCAAAAAATGAGAGAAGAAGTCGTACGCCCATGACATTTCTATCTGTGAAGCCCGCCTTAAGGATGTTTAAAGCTGTTGGAATAAGCCTCACAGAAGGGAAGAAATTGCATCGCGCGGGTTGCAGTTTATCTGTTATGGATAGCAGCACTGATGACGAAACAGATAGACAACCAACAACATGAGTTCATATCTATGTAGTCTATCACTTGTTTTTGTGTGAAGTCTTAGTCGCTCTATTGTTGTTTATATGTGTGTTTGTATGCAGTGCATGACCCTTCGTTCCAGATTCCTTTAGCAACAGTACGCCTTATTGTAGAAGAAAAGGAGTATCTTGAAATGGTTACCGGCAACACTGAAAAGAATGAAGAATACGGCATTGTCGATTACAAGGGGAGGTGGAAGGTGGAAAAGAAAAACGCCATGCTCGCCGCCAAAGATGGGGAATGGTTAAATGATGAAGTCGTCAATTTGTACCTGCTAGTCGTTCAGATCACCAATGACTACATTAAGAAGGTGGATTCGACATGTGCAGAAGTGGCAAAAGATGAAAGTTCTTATAACATTCTATCTGTGCATATTCTAAATTCTTTTTTCTTTCCTAGATTGTCAAAAGCTCAGTCCGCTGAAATCGCATACTCCGAAGGGACAAGATGGGTGAAGGACATAAATCTTTTCAATTTTGATTTGGTAATTATCCCTCTCCATTTCGAAAATCATTGGGTTTTAGCTTATGTCAGTATAGATCGCTCTGAGTGTAAATTCCGCCTCGTAGACTCTCTCCATCGTGTTGACTACGGACCAGCCCTCGAATTTTTGGCAGGTTTTTTCAGAGCGGAGTTTCAGCGACAAAATCTTCGGAAAAAATATCATGTGGAGGGGCCTGCATCCTACTTTGATACATCAGTAGATGCGATTCCTGCTCAAAAGGATTCTTCTAGTTGTGGTGTTTTTATATTAGGTTTTGTACCTTTGTTTTCAAAAGGTCACTTCCCTCCGTTCAGTTTCTCACAAGATAGTATTCTTGATATGAGACTTAGAATAGCATTTGACATTTTGTCCATGGTTAGATAGGAAAGTCAATGAGAATTCAGGTTCTAGGTTTGGAAAAATGAGGTTGACATGTTTACTTAGTGTGAACATTCCGGGTGAAAATGTGTATTGTAGGCAATTTTGAAAATATATTGACAATGTATAATGACATTTCCTAGTCTAAGACTTCTCATCAGTTTTTGATGAGGGCTCAGTGGGTGGGCGGAGGGGACCAATGAAATCCATCGAGATGGACTGCCAACGACCCTCGGGTATGGGTAAAGGCTGAAATAACTCATGTGGGAGGTGGTTCGCACTGTTCACCTCCTGACAGGTAGGACACTCCTGGATGTAGGCTTTGACGAAGTCCTTGGACTTCGGCCAGACGTATAGGCGGCAAATACAAGTCAACGTCTTGTAGAAGTCCATATGACCGACACCTGCCTGGTCCTGGAACTCTGCTACAGCCTGAACGTGGAGCTGTCCGGTGGAGGGAATGCAGATACGTGGTTCTAGCTGACCAGATCTGCCATGCCAGTACACAAGGTCGTTCTCCCCAAGGGAGTAGGAAGGAACGGTCTTGCCACTCCGCAGTGTCGCGTGGATGACGCGATAATCAGGGCAGTGGCAGTACTGAGTGCGATATGCGTCAATCACCGACTGATCAACAATGGTGATGGAGATGACAGCAAGATGGACAGGTTCCTGATTGTGATCAGGACGACGGAACAAGGCATCGACGACGTGGTTCGTTTCACCCTTGATGGGTTGAGTGGTGAAACTGAACTCGGATAAGTCACATCACCAGCGTGCTTGTCGAGGGAAAAACTTAGGTTTCGTGAGGAAAGCCTGGACAACTGAGTTGTCCGTGCGCACCGTGAAGGGCGCCCCGTGCAGATAATGACGCCAATGTCGGGTAGCATAAACTACTGCGAGAACCTCACGTTCATCGGCAGTGTAGTTTATCTCGGCAGGAAGTAGCTGGCGGGAGTAGAAGGCGATCGGGCAATCCCCAGCACGAGCCTCAACAGTCCCATCCTCCACGATGGTCCGACAGTAAGTAATAGGAGGACTGTCAGCGGAGGGAAGTGGTGGGAGGATAGGCGTTAGTCGAGAAGCAATGTCAACAGGAGGGGGGGGGAAATGAGGAACATGTGGATAAGGTGAATCGGGAGGAGAGGGAAACACCTGAGAAAGTACTGCCCCTACTGCAAAATCTGACGCATCAGTGGTGACGATGAAGGGGCGATCAAAATCTGGGAGGCGAAGAACCAGCGCACAAGTCACTGCCTTCTTGAGGGCGCAGAAGGCGTCCTCGCAGAGGGGTGTCCAAAACCACGACGGGTTCTTCTTGAGGAGGGTGGAGGTAAGGACGTAGGAATACCTAGCGTATCCCTGGATAAAATTCTTATAGTAGCTGGTGAGGCCTAGGAAACTGCGAAGCTGCTTGGCAGACGTGAGGACGGGTCACTCTGCAATAGCAGTGATCTTCGCGTCGTCCATGTTGAGACCCTGGTCAGACACATGGTGTCATAGGAAGTCCACTTTGCGCTGAGCAAAGCGACACTTACTAAGCTTAGCATAGAAGCCATGCTTGCGTAAGCGCTGTAGGACATCGCAGAGGTGTCTGATATGGTCTTATAAGGTACAACTGTAGACCACGATGTCGTCCAGGTATACGAGAACGTTTCTTCAAGGATGTCCTTGAAGATGTCGTTCATCGCCGTCTAGAAGGTGGCGGGTGCATTGGTGAGGCCGAATGGCATCACCGTGAACTCGTAGTGGCCGAAGCGTGACCGAAAGGCGGTCTTCGGTTGATCCTCTGTGGCAACGCAGATCTGGTGATAACCGCTACGAAGATCGATCTTCATGAAGAAGCGGTTGCCTGCCAGACGGTCAAACAACTTATCCGCGCTGGGAGTGGGATAGTTGTTCTTAACCGTGTAATGGTTAAGGCCGCGGTAGTCGATACAAAGGCTGAGAGTTTCGTCCGCTTTGCGAGCAAAGAGGACAGGTGCACCCCAAGGGGAGTTACTGGGTTTAATGAAACCCAGTCGAAGGAGGTCCTCAAGCTGACGCTTGAGTTCCGTCGCCTCTGGAATCGAGAGTCGGTACGGTGCCTGATGGTGAACACGATAGTCGGGCACGAGCTGGATAGAATTCTCAACACCGCGCATCAGAGGGATCCTGCTGTATGAGAAATATGGAGGGAAGACGTCGCGGTACTCTCGAATCAGGTCGTGAACGGCGAACTCTAAGTCCGCCGTGAACCGTGTGAGTTCCTCAATGTCTGCGTTGGCACGAGACGTATGTGTGGACTCGACAGTCGATGGCGCAGGGGCCTAGGATGTGGAGGGGGTATCCACAGGCTAACGAGTGGACCTAGAGAGAGGAGCCGTGAAGATGGAGGAAGGGTCAGGAGGATCGGGCTCCAGTGAGATGAGCTCAACCTCGGGACATAGTGGATCGTAGCGAAGAAGATCCATGACGTTCACTGAGTAGAACGTGACGTCCTCCTGTAGTATGAAGTGAGCAAATTGACGAGGAGAAGTGAAGGCGATGTCTGGGTGGGACCCAAAGGGACGAGAGTCGTGGGGAGGTAGGTCTGGAGGGGTGTCGCCCGTGGTTCCAATGAAGGGGTCTCGATGAGTCTGACCACACTTTGTTTTGAGAACGAGTGTCTCGGTCGCCCATTCGGCCTGTGCGCCACGGAACCGGCGAGACCAGGGAGTGCCAAGGATAAAGTCGTACCCAGTCTCCAACACGTCGAAGTATGCGGAGGAATGGTAGCGTCGAGGCGCCTGGGTACTATCCGGTGGCTGGAGGGTGAGGGAGAAATGGAGGTCGGGGACCGTCTGATCGAAGAAGCGCCGTGTCTTGTTATTTTCGAGGGTAACGGAGATAGGAGAATGAGACCAAGAGGTAGCTAGCCGAGCTTCCTCAACCACTCGAGGGTGAACGAAATCTCCCTGCGAGTCTGAGTCCCATAAAGCGCGGTACACCCTCGTAGATGTCCCTAGGCGAATAGGGATAGTGGGTAGGGTGCGATCAGGGTCAGAAAGCAGAGCGAGAAGACGACGCAGGACATTGACGTGTCTCGTGAGTCGCTCCTGCCGAGCCTGAAAAATGCTCAAGTCCAGGAGAGATGACACAACGTCATCGCGAGTCGCGAGCTGAGCGCTACAACGGGCTGTGTGAATGGCGCGACGCGTCGGAAGTTTCGGAGGGGAAGCACTAGATGCGGCGGTCTGCTGTGAGGCAGATGGTACCTCGACAGACGACGAGGCAGAGGGAACTGTGTCTGTCGTGTCCTGAGGATCCTCTAGTGAGGTAGCCAAAGGGGCAAACCGCGACTCGGTGGTCGGGAAGCCGGCTACGTGCGAGGCCTCAGTGGCACACTTCACCGTAGCTAGGTGGGTGGGGCTGGCCGAGCGGGGTCGGGGGGGGGACTTAGATCGACGCTGACGAGAGATGTCAGCATAGTGTCGATCGAGGGTGGTATGGTATGGACACCGTGAGGAGGTGTGTCCATCTAGGTGGCAACGAAGGCAGCCGCGACGGGCCTCGAGGGMGGCMCGCTCCTCAGGGGATAGAGCTCCACGAGGAAGGACAAAACCCTGCAGGAGGTCTATCTGAGAAACCGTGGGTGTGCAGGCGTCAGCCTGTGCAACCCGACTCCACGCACGACCTATGGCGGACATGGCCATCTGCGGGCGCTCGGCCACGGGAACAGTGTCGCCATCCAAGTGATACTGGATGACGTTTCGGAGCTCGATGTCCTCGGGGGCGTCCCCAAAGGTAGGGTCAACTCTGTCGAGGCATCCTTGCCGTACTTCAGAGAACTGTAGCGCCGAGAGAATGACGCTCCACGTCGAGCTGGTCGGCGAAACCGACTGGCGAAGGAGGATCGACTGCGCGTGGTGCCGCGTGACTGGGTGGCGGCGGCGGTGGATCGCGAAGAAGATGGGGCGTCGGAGAAGCGACTCCGCATCTTCTGGTACTGTCGAGCAGCCTCGTAAGCCTGCTTGGAGGAGGCGAAGCTCTGTCGCCAAAGCTCGATGTGGTAGTCAGTCGGAAGACTGACTACGAACCTGTTGGTCAAAAGGACCTCAGGTAGGAGTGCCTTATCGCAGATAAGGCGAGCTTCCTCAAACACTCTAATGTGTCACTCAAGATCGGCTGGTGCGGAGGACCTGCGCCACTGCGTCTGGGTGACATGATGTAGGGCGTCGGTTGCATCGTGGAGAGTGTCGTAGCGATCATGGAGGAACGCAGTGAAATCCACGAGAGTGGGGACCTCACCTGAGCGAGTACGATGGGTATAATAGTTCTCCCATGTGGAGAATACGTTGCCTCGCAATTTAGTTGCGAGTGCGGAGCACCACAACTCCTGACCAGTGTTAGTAAGTGTCAGTGCACGTGTGGCAACCTGCAACCAGTGCAACACACGCATAGTACCATCGAAGTCGGGTATATCCGAAAGACGCACAAGGGTGGGACCGCTGTGCTGGCGATGAGGGGAGAAAGGTCGAGGGGCCTGCACTGCGGCGGCAAATGTCGATGCCGGTGCAGACGTGGAAGTGGTAGCAGGCTGAGAGTCAGGGCTGTTGGTGGAAGGTCCAACAGACGTGGAGGCAACAACCGCAGCCAACTTTGACTGAGTAGCGAGGTAGTAGGGTAGAGGGGGGGAAACCGGTTGAGGGAAACGAGCCGGCAAGACAGAGGTGGGAGGGGCGGTATAAAAAGAAGAAGGGTGGGCAGCCTGTGATGGGTGAGGCTGTCTCAGGGAGACAATCTCCGCCTGGAGCTGCGCCACGGTGGCCTGTAGGGTAGCCACCCGCTGGGTGCGCGGGGTCGGAGGTGGAGGGGGCGAAGAGAGTACCCCAGCAGGAGGAGGAAGAACTCCAGGCCATAGTGCCACGACCGGTGCACGAAGCTGGAAAGAAGCACCGAGGTGGGTAGATGAAACTGCCTGGCCAGATACCGGTATCGGAGCGACAGCACATGCGGCAGTGGCCGAAGCGGCCGGGGCGGAGGGAGCGGCAGGGGCCATTGGATGTGTCACAACAGACGATATGGTATGAGCGGCAACAACATTCACCACTGCGGAGGGGAAGTGTTGGGCCTGGCATGCGGAGGAGGACGAACCGCCACGTCTCCGTCCCTGGAGTCGTGGAGAGTCGGACTCCGAGCCGGTAGGGGATGGGGTCTGAGAGTGGTGGGGAGAGCGATAAGGAGAGCCCTTGAGGTGGTGAACTTCAAGGGCGAGCGCGTTGACTTGTCTCTCCAAGGGTGCAAGCACATCGAGTCGCGCTTGTAGAGGTGCAAGGAGAAACGTAAGAACAGCGCGGAGGTCCGTGGGGTCCACAACGTGCTGTTCCTGGACCATTGGGTGGGTGGACGCCTGAGAGGTGGACGGCGCCGCGACGAGCTCCTCAGATGTAGCCCTGTCCGTGGGCGGTGGAGAAAGAGAGGTAGACATGGTGGGAGGCGGGGGGAAAGAGGGGTTATGGTATGGGGACAGGGGACCACCGGTGAGAGGGAGGGGACCGCTAGAGCGGAGTGGGTAATCGTGTGTCGGCTCGCCCCGTAACCAGGGGGTCGCACGTGAAATGGTGGCACGAATCCGGTTGAGGGGAGAGGAGCCGTTCGTGTCCAGGGTGTCCGACGGGAGGAGGCGTGGGAGTAAGGGGGGGGGGTTAGGTGAACCCTAAACATTAGAAAAAAAAAACCTAAGAAAACCCTAAGAAAACCCTAACCGAGGTTCGGGTGGTTAGAAGAGGGTAGCGACGACCTAATCAAGAAAAGAAAATAATAACCATGGGGGGGAGGGGGAGAGAAAATAGAATAAACAACGAAATTTCGAGATAAAAAAAAAAAAATAATAATAATAAAAATAAAGAAAGAAATAAACAAACAAAGTGTGAAAAAAAAAGTGATATTTATTTTTTTGGAATTTTTGGCAGCATTTTTTCACCCCACATGGGGTCAAAAATATGCCAAGAGGAAGGAAAGAGCGAGAGGAGCACATTAACTTTCAAAATACCGCAAATTAAAATTTTTAAATAAATAAATAAATAAGGAGGTGGAGAAGAGTGAAGAGAAGAACTAAGTTTTTTAGTTTTTAAAAAATTTCGGCAGCATTTCATTACCCCCATGGGGTCGAAGTGTGCCGTCAAGAAAAAGACTAAGTAAGATGGGAAAATTTGGCCAGCACTTCGCTACCCTCAAGGGGTCAAAATGTGTTGAAAAAGACAGTAAAGAGAAAACATAAAATTTCGGCAGCACTTCGTTACCCCTACGGGGTCAAAATGTGTGCCGAAAGCAAGAATGACTAATTCCTAATTTGATTTGAGGGTGCCGCAAGAAAATTCGAATTTTCAGAATAAATAAAATAGAAATAAAAATAAACCAAAAAAATGATAAAAGAAGTAGGGAATAAGATAATTCGAATTATTGGAGGAAAAGGGAAAATTTAAGTCAAAGAAAAAGAGAAAAGAAGAAAAACAGAAAAATTCGAAGTTGGGTGGGGGGGGGAATGGAAAGGTGATGAAGAAGGAGAGAAATAAGTGAGAAGAGAAATAAAAAGTAAAGTAGGAGATGGGGGAGATGATGGGGTTGTAGTTGGGGGAGGAAAGGGGGAGAGGAGGGTGGTAGAATGGGAGAGAAGGATACAAAAGAGATAGAGAGGGGTAGATGAGATTAGTGGGAGATGGTGAGTGGGGAGGAGGGGAGAGAAAAAAGTTGTAGTGGATGAGTGGAGAGGAGGGTAGGATTGGAGAGTGGTGGTAGGGGGGAGAAAAGATGATTAGATGATGGGGGGGAAAAGAGAAAAGAGGTTGGGGGAGAGTGGGTTACTGGTAGGATGGTGATACCAGGCTCTTGGGTGGCCAAGAGCAAAGTTCTACCAAGATCCACATGACCTTGGCCTTCAAGATGTTGGTGGTGTGATGCCGCAGCAGTAAAAAGATGACGATGATCTAGGGTTGGCTGAGATCTTGATCAGCCACCCTACTGCCACAGTCACACAACCCTCTTGCCAAGGTGGAATCTTGAACTGTTGCCAGACTGTTGCTGCAACAGTGAAGTAGTAAAAAACTATATATATATGTAGTTGGTGCAGCCCCCTACCCAGGGGGGTCTTCAACAGATGTCCACGTGGCACAGCAGATTGCCACGTCCGCAGGTAGCAGCAGCCACGACCGGAGGGGGGGGGGCAAATAGCTCTACCGTACGCTGCTCGCTGCTCGCTGCTCGCCGGTGGGGGGGGGGGAGTAAATAGTTGTTGTGCCACCTCTTCAACAACAACCACCCACATTATCAATTTGTACTGTGGTTGTGGCTAGTGTGTTAAGGCACTGACCACGCACGCGCATGAGCAGCAGCTGCCCAGGTTCAAACCCTGGCAGCTGCAGCACTCCCGGATTTTGATAATATATATCCGGGAGCGGGACGGGGCACGGCAGCGGGGCAGCGACAGCAGGGCTCGCGCGTGCACAGCGGCCTTGGCGTGCGCACGTGCAGTGGCCTCGTGATGCGCCCTCTCCTTTTTCGCCACGTGTCGTCTCTCCACGCCGCTGTGTCGAACACCGTTTTTCGCTGCTTTTTCTCCGAAAAAGCCTTGAAATGCCCTCAAAATCCCGCTATCGGGATTACACCATCTCCCACTGTTAAGTGCGGGGGGGGCAAGGCGGGTTGGAGCGGGGACCGTTCCCGCTCTGATACCAGTGTGTCGGACCCACCGGGATGGCGGTCCGACAGGATGGGGAAGAAGGGGTTGAGGAAGGAGGAAGTGGAGATGGAGCTGGAAGGGACAGCGCAGCTCCGACGCAGACTCAACACCGCACGTACTCCAATAGTGCAAAAATAAAGAAATGAAAAACAAACAACAACTGGGGTATACCCCCAGCGGACTGACTAGACTGGACTGGACTGGCCCGGTACCGACAGTGGTACCAGGCAGGATGGGACTGGACTGAAACAGTGCACGGCCTGTGCGGTCAGGCCACGGCCTGGTCCCACAGGCCGATCTGGCAAATAGCCAAATAGGCCATGGCTGTAGGCCAGGGCCGATGAAGGCCCGCTGCACCCACGGTGGCTCAAATTGACTCACAGCCGAGGGCCTGGATTGCATGCAGTTGCAGACTTCCACTTGGTACGAATGTTGTCTGGTTACCTGCATACAAACAATATGCGTCTGACCGGCGGTCTGGGCTGGGTCCACTTTTGACTTTGACTGTTCGGCCTACGGCAGTTGACTTTGGTCAACTGTGCTCAGGCCCTGAATCCACATACGGGTCTTTTGCTCCCCTTCGGCCTGAGACCGAGTGGTGTCAGCATGTAACATTCACGAGATAAGCAGAGACGCCAAATTGACATAGAACGCCAAATCAGACTTCAAGGAAGAAAAGAAAAAGAAGAAGCAACCGAACACAGATAGAGTCAAAGCTCATCCCGAACGCAACTTCTTCATGAAAAATAAGCTTGAAGATCATTGCGACGAATCGCTTGGCGTTTGACCGGACCGGTTTCGCGCGGCCGCCAAATCGCGCTCATCAAGGGTCTGAAGTTACAAACCGACGCCCGAAGACTTCTTATCTGTGATCGGCAAGAAAAACGCTAGCAGGTAACTCGGTCCTACGAAAACAAAAATTCAAGAAAGGTCCTAAAAGAAAAAACAAGGTACCCCCCAAAAAAGAAGAACTATTGAACTTATAAAAACCGAGTCCCTAAAATGAGGCCTCCATAAACCCCCCTTCACAGTTGTGTCCATTGAAAGGAAACAGAAAAAAAAACAAAAAAAAACGACACCCTCTCTAGCACCCCTTCCGCGTAAAGATCCTAAACACGAATTCTGACAACTTCTTCCAACCGGTCAGTCCAGATAACCATTGGCTCCATATTCCCCTGAATCTGTGCAAAAAACTAGTCAAGGCCTTATCGAACAGGTCATCCGAATACCCCCTCTTCCACAACTCATACTTCAAAGCTAACAAAAACTGCAACTCCAGGCCTGCGATAGATGAAAAGTTCTTAGCTCTATGTAGGAATGATCCAATGACAACCATCTTCTACTGTCTACTCGAAAAAGACGTATAGTCCTGAATACACTGAAAAACGAAACCCCCCGTAATATCCTTCCCCTTATTCTTTAACAGTGGACAACATACGACGCCTACGTCCCCCGATCCAGTCGTCAAATCGCATCCCAGATAACTCCATGCACAACCATTGCTTGTGCGTTCTAAAACCAGGTTACTATCATAGCACTTAACGAATCTCTGAATGATTTCCTTACCATTCCTCAAAGACCCTTCCTCCTCCACGTTGCACCGTACAAAAACAAAGACATTGTCAATTAATCTGAAACCCGAAAAAAACTTATGATCAGTTCCTAACGAGGAAAGAAGACAGAATTAATTAAAAGCGCATAACAAGCAGGCACGGGCCGGGCTGGAGGATTTGCCCATAGGTATTCCTACAACCTGATGAAGATTCTTCCCCCCCGCAGAAACAAAGGTGTGTTGCAGTTCGAAAGAGACAAAGGTGTGTTGCAGTTCGAAAAAAATTTGCTTCCACCCATCCTCGATTTTCCCTCTGATCAACTTAGCGCCTTTACCCGACTTTTTCACAGCAACCCCTCTCACATCCTTTCTTTCCCAAAAATCAATAACCCATTCAATAACATTTAAAATAGATACGTGGGGGACATTAGAAAACATCTCCTTTACGTTGAACGAAGCTCCAATCAACATCTTCATCTTACATATCTTCGAGTTAACACCCTTAATTACTTTGACCAGTTCGTCGGCGCTCCTCAAGTTCAAATGGCATTGAGCAAGTAAATTCCACAACAAATAATTCGCCGCTCGTGAAACAATTTTTCCACCTTTCGTTGAACATTCGGGATACGAGGGACAAATCGGTCTCCAGCGGTCTATGCCGTTATGCTTAGGAATGCAGTAGGTCTTCCCCAAAGAGCCTTTAACATCTCACTTCCCAACTTTCTCCAAGTCAAGATCGATATAGTCTCGACGAGCCTGTTACAAAATCGCCCCTTCTTCCCCATCGCACGAGACAAAAGCAGGGTTATTTAAGAAAAGCACTTGCATACCCTTCCTATACACGCAGCGGCAACAAACCAGAGTGTCCCCCTCATTGTGATCAATGGGAGAACAGGCCAACCCTCCCAATCGCTTACGAAAAAAAAGAACATCATCCTCCGAAATTGAGCCTGGTTTCCCCTCATCATCAGTCAAACCTCCTTTGATCAAGCATTCTTCAAGTGCATCCCGTCCCAAAAGATTTGGGTCAAACTCGAGCAGCGAGGTAGAAGAAAAGGCAGAGATAATCTGTCGACAGAGAGAGCTGGCCAAATCGGATCTACGCGGTCTCACTATGTTGCGGGAGTTCTTAATCCAACTCGAAGCTGAAACTAGATCATTCAAGCGGAAGGCGACATGCCCATCGTGTCAGGGAAATTCAACATCGGTATCGGAACATGTGCAGGGTAGAGACAGATCCCGTGAATACGGACGAAAGTTGTGAATCAGGCCTCTTACAGTCACGTTCCGGGTCCAGACCACTCTCATTCGACGAACCAACATAGCTTTTCATGCAAACCCAGTCCAAACTCGACAAAATCCTTGCACAAAGCACGTGAACTCTAGCTTTACAAATCAAATCATCGTAACGTATTCTGATAACAACTCGTTTCCTCACAGCAATTCCGAACCGCTTAAGGATACAAATCGACAAGATGCACCCGAGAGAAATCTCGATCGCTTTTCGGAAAATGTTCTAATTGCGCTGTAGGCGAACACCAAGGTATTGAAATCCCAACCAAGCAGCACCCTACGACTAACAGGTTGACTCAGGAACTTAACGAGGGGCTCTTTAAACACCAACGACTTACATAGAAAAGGGATGACACGTTCAATCTCAAAAGACACACCTCCCTTCATCCAAGCTCTAACGTACCTAAGTTCCATTCGTCCAAAAATATTCGAAACAAGGCTTCCGTCGTACGTCCTCTAAACGACCTTCCATCGCTCCGTCAACAACTCACCCCCCGTGCAGTCAATACAAACTCGATAAATATTTCTGCGCTTGCATTCGTCCAACAAAGATAGAAGACTTCTCGAAACTAAACCAAAATCGGAATGAAAAACCACCAAATCGTCGTTGTTTGAGGCGTGCTGAGTACAATCTATCCGCTTGTCATTCTTCCGATTTCTTCGCAATCTCTCTCTTCTCCCCAAACGAGACTTCCTGCTGCGTCGTAGTTTATCTCGACTATTGAGCGCAGGACACATCCGACGAATAAAACACTTTTCAACTTTCAGCACGTCAGTATCGGAACAACAATACAAAGGAATAGCAACGTAGTCACTAGCCCCTCTTTGTCTTAACCATCGATACAACTTCTCATCCCTCTTCTCCTTCCCCCCCAAGATCCCACAAGTTCCACGATATACATGCTCGGACTAGCGTGTGTGTAAGTCCCTCGTAGTACTCCCTACGTATGAGTGCTTGCACCAAGGTGAGAACAACACGTAAACTAAAGGACCATTCCATGCACCAATTACACTTTTTTCGCTAGACAAATAACGCGAGACAAACGGAATCAAACACTTCCCCCAAGGAATACTATCGGAGACCAGAAATAAATAGACAACCAAATACAACATCCGATTCAACAGTTAATTCCTCAACAGATCATTCGAGTAGGATCTAACATTAATGAGACTACGAGTAAGAGACCAAAGTGAAGTTACGCTTGAGAGAGAAGTCAAGAAGCAGCCGTATCAACCAAATCCTCTGCTTCATTGTCCTTAGTCTCCCCTGTCATCACTTCAATGACCGTATCATCCTTACCTTTACCTTTATTAAGTTCGTCTGCTCCGAACATACGTTGAACCCTCTGACAAATCACTTCCTCTTTCGTTGGTTCCAAGGTAGTCTACACCACACCTTCTTCTCGGAAGATCTTCTGCATTCCCTCCTTGTTCTTTTTACATAGATTTTTCCGTTCCTGTTGGACAAAAGCCTCACGGTCATTCATCTGCACGCCCGGGGTGAGATTCCCCTTCTTCTTAGACGAAGGACATGGTGGTTTGTACGTGGACGGCCCCGCTGCATTGTCCAGCCGGCTTCTGAGATTGGTGTCTTTCTATCTTCTTTCCATCTCCAAACGTGTCATTGCTTCCTTTAATCGTTCAACTTCTTTTTCCGCCTCGATAAGCCCACCCGCGTCCTTCAAGCGCAATTCTTTCAAGGCATCAATCTTCATTTGGTGCCTTTCGACAATCCCCTTGATAACGGAATTTACTCTCGCCTCAGTCCAAGCCACACCACTGCTAGTACCGGCAGTTCACACCCCTGGGGTACGCCGCGAACGTACCGTCGTCTGGGTCGTAGGAGTGCTAACATCGATGTTCCCACGCTTATTGCCGGGTCGATGTGCCTCCACCTTCCATAACTCCGCATTAGCCTCGGCCTCCTCTTTGCCCTTAACGAGAGCGGCAATCTTTTCTTTCATTATGGCGAATCTCCTATCTGCCACAGCTCTCGCCTCTTCATACTCTCTTTTCAACTTATCAACCACGTCAGCATCCAAAGCAGGCTTGACCACCAATTCTGTCGAGGTGGCCGCTCCTTTCTCTTGAGATAGCCTCCCGACTTCTTCACGAAGCTTAGCAATCTCATTCACGCCCTGATCTCGCCTATCGATCTTCTCGCATACCTTGGCTCACTGCTTGCTTAACTCCAAACTCATCCTAGAATAGTGTTCCTCCCTTTCTTGGCTATCTCGTAATCTCCTTTCTTCCTTGACATACGGCTAAACTTCTTTCTGTAAAAACCCGCTCCACAAAATGGAAGTTTCATTTTGGGTTTTAGCTGAAGTGACAAGAGTCACATGAAACCCACGAAGGTGTTCAAAAATTTCGAAATGATTTTGTATTTCTGGGAATAAGCGTAACAAATTCATTTTAATGGTTAAACTAATAAAATTTTTGTGTATTTTGACAGGGTAGTTATGAAAAGAGATCACTGTAACAAGTTTTTCCAAAAAATTGTACATGCTACGTCCTTGTAGGGTGCTTTGACTTATTTGTAGTGCTTTGCGTCTTTAAAATCGTGCCTGGCTGCGTGTGTTTAGAGATTTTTTACCACAAAGGAGCGAAGACGCTACCATTCCTCAGGTCGTATCACCCTTTTCCATAGAGGCTCCCACCCAAAACGATTGCAGCGAAGAATTGACTTTCAACGTAACACTTCGTTGACGGGTAAGGTAGAAAGAATCGAATATGATCCAAATCGTTCCTCTTGGATTGCCCTAGTACGCTGGTACTCTGGATCTACCCAACCCAACATCAAACAACATCTACAAGATTTACTTATACATTAGCTTGTGATAAATTAAAAACAGGTAGCCCAGTCATGAATAATGTGCATAGCTTTGGGAACCTGGAGCAATCTTTGGGAAATTGGATTTTAACGTGCTGGTGTTTTTTAACTGTAGGAATACTACTGGGAAGTTGGTGGGTTTATCATGAGTTAGGTTGGGGCGGTTGGTGGTTTTGGGATCCCGTAGAAAATGCATCTTTGATGCCTTGGGTATTAGATACAGCTTGTATTCATTCAGTCATTTCATTTCGGTTGAATTCTTGGACCTTCTTTCTAAATATTGTTACTTTTTTATTCAGTCTTTTAGGTAATTTTTTTGTTCGTTCGGGATTACTTGCATCTGTTCATAGCTTTGCCACAGATTCGCAACGAGGAATCTTTTTATTAAGTTTTTTTTTTATGGCAAACCTATCTTTGGTTCTTTTAAAAATGCATTTTCAACACTTTGAAAACTTATCACTCAAAGTTTTAGATACAACACAACATATTTGCAAGGTGCCGCATTACAAAAAAATGAAAAAATGCTTCGAAGGAATTGTTACAAACGATATTTCAAACTGTTTGGTGATAATGAATGCAAATCAGAATTTCATGGCCATACTTGAAGCTAGTCAATTAGATATACCGATTGTGTGTTTGATAGATTCCGATATTCAAAGCAAATTACAACAAAGAATTCATTATCCCATCCCTGTGAAGGATGATTCTTTAAAGTTTATATATCTTGTTTGTCATTCAATCTTTGAATTACTTTTTTTGAATTGAACATAGTTTGATTTTGTTTTTGTTTAGGTAGCTCAGTTGGTTAGAGCAAAAAACTGAAAATCCTTGTGTCAGTGGTTCGAATCCGTTTCTAAACAGGCAACATCAATCTCTTAAGAAACTCAACTTGGTCAACTTGCCGAGTAAGTAGGCTAAGGACGGATTCGAACCATCATTCGTGGATTTGCAGTCCAATACATTACCTTTATGTTACTTAACCTTTTATTTGATTGATGAAAAAAGAAAGGTGCGAAACAATGAGTTTTTTTTCAATTTTTAAAAAATCAAATTCATGTTTGATTCATCTACGTGGGAGTGTCTTACAACGTTCAGTGGAACAAATACAAGATAAGATGGTGGTGGTTGAAATAGGGTTGAAAACTCGATTCATTTGTTTGAAACATGAACTGGAAGAAAAAAAGAAAATTGAAGATGAATTCAATTTTGGAGTAGAAAATGTAGAAGTGTTTGGTGAACCAAAAATAATTTTGCCTAAACAAATAAAAAGGATATGGAAAAATAAACTAGTTTGGACTGAATTAACACAAATATGGCGAAGTGACAAGAATCGCGTAAAAGTTTTTTTTTTTAATTCAGTAAATGAAGACTACACTGTAGCAATTGCAGTTCATATAGCTTTTCTTCCTAAGAGTCTTCGAAAAAACCAAAAAAAATTTCTTCCTCAACTTCTTTTTTCTTTCATTCACCCTCTTCTTTAGCCGCGATTTCTTTCGCTTCATCCGCATCGTGCTTAACTTTGATTCGTCCAACGATGTCTTCGAGCGTTGTTACTCTAGAGCGCAACCAGGTCTTCTCATGCGAATACCCATTAGAGACAGTCGGCGCAACGGTCCCTACTCCAACCCTGTTGTTGAGTCCGGTCATCAATGGTTGAGCCGGAACAATAGCCATACTATTAGCTTGTCCTCCGTTTAGCTGCTTGTCCGAAAGCGGACAAAATCGAGAGAGATGTCATTGTTGTCCACAATTATAGCAGCTCTTGTTATCAAAGTAGCGCCCGTTAGTTTGAGTCGTCATCTTCAAAGTTCCGAAGCCACCCTTAACGTAGTACGACCTCTACGCGGGTTACTCGGTGCGTGAAAGTCAGCATGTAATATTCACGAGATAAGCAGAGACGCCAAACTGACATGGAATGCCAAATCAGACTTCAAGGGAGGAAAAAAAAAAAAGAAGCAACCGAACACAGATAGAGTCAAAGTTCATCCCGAACGCAACTTCTTCATGAAAAATAAGCTTGAAGATCATAGCGATGAATCGCTTGGCGTTTGACCCGACCGGTTTCGCGCGACCGCCAAACCACGCTCATCAGGGATCTGAAGTAACGAGCCGATGCCCGAAGACTTCTTATCTGTGATCAGCAAGAAAAACGCTAGCAGGTAACTCGGTCCTACGAAAACAAAAATTCAAGAAAGGTCTAAAAGAAAAAACAAGGTAGCCCCCAAAAAAGGAGAACTACTGCACTTATAAAAACCGAGTCCCTAAAAGGAGGCCTCCATAAACCCCCCTTCACAGTTGCGTCCATTGAAAGGAAACAGAACAAAAAACAAAAAACAACGAAACCCTCTCCAACACCCTTTCCACGTAAAGATCCTAAACACGAATCCTCACAACTTCTTCCAACCGGTCAGGCCAGGTAACCATTGGCTCCATATTCCCCCGAATCTGTGCGAAAAACTAGTCAAGGCCACATCGAACAGGTCATCCGGATACCCCCTCTTCCACAACTCATACTTCAAAGCTAACAAAAACTGCAACTCCAGGCCTGCGATAGATGAAAAGTTCTTAGCTCTGTGTAGGAATGATCCAATGACAGCCATCTTCTGTTGTCTACTCGAAAAAGACGTATAGTCCTGAATACATTGAAAAACAAAACCCCCTGTAATATCCTTCCCCTGATTCTTTAACCGTGGACAGCATATGACGCCTACGTCCCCCGATCCAATCGTCAAATCGCATCAGCGAATCTCTCAATGATTTCCTTACCATTCCTCAAAGATCCTTCCTCCTCCACGTTGCACTGTACAAAAACAGAGACATCGTCTATTAATCTGAAACCTGAAAAAAGCTTACGATCAGTTCCTAATGAGGAAAGAAAACAGAATTCATTAAAAGCGCATAACAAGCAGGCAAGGGCCGGGCTGGAGGATTTGCCCATAGGTATTCCTACAACCTGACGAAGAATCTTCCCCCCCGCAGAATCAAAGGTGTGTTGCAGTTCGAAAGAAACAAAATTCAAGGTATCCTCAAAAGAAATTTGCTTCCACCCATCCTCGATTTTCCCTCTGACCAACTTAGCGCCTTTACCCGCCTTTTTCACAGCAACCCCTCTCACATCCTTTCTTTCCCAAAAATCAATAACCCATTCAATAGCATTTAAAATAGATACGTGGGGGAGATTAGAAAACATCTCCTTTACGTCGAACGAAGCTCCAATCAACATCTCCTTCTTACATATCTTCGAGTTAACACCCTTAATTACTTTGACCAGTTCGCCGGCGCTCCTCAGGTTCAAATGGCATTCAGCACGTAAAGGCCCTTAGACATTCAACGAGGCATACTGCATGGGTTATTGAAGTTATGACAGGTTATTAAAAAAAAAAAAAAAAAAAAAAAGAAGGCTCGGAATGAATAGCTGAGCGAAGTACTAGTGGTTTAAGGGACTCAATGACGGCCACGGAGATCTCAGCTTTTCAGCTCAGCTTTTCTCATGAATTTCTCATGTATTCCTCCATTTTCTTCATGTACAAGGGATGCTGGACCTGGTTGCCAGCATGAGACCCTCACCACCAATAGATGGAGCAGCCAGCAATAGGCTTACTAAGGGAGGCTGCTCGTATCACCACCCCTAGTAGATCTGCTCGGGCCACCAGTACATGGGCACCTGGGCCGCGGGCCTGACACCTCAAATTCTAGAGGCGCGAAACGAAAACGTGACCGCCGATCAAATTTATCAACGGTGGGCCCAGCATTTGACGTTTCGGCCTCGTTTTCTTGTGGCGACAAGTTTCGGACTGCAAGGCTGAGGCCGTGTACTTGTGGAGCAGGTTAAAAAAAAGAAAAAACTCTCATTGCCCTAGGCCTGTGCGAGGGCCTCTGCTGGACGCTCCCATGCGGCTGACTAGACTTCAGTTTCCAACCACGTTGCGACTTTTCTGCTCACCCGAGTTTCAACTGCATTTGAGACTCGGGTGTTCCAAATGCATTTGCAAGCTTTTTTGTGACTGCCACATACTTACCCCTATGCAAAATCTGTCTTCCTTGCAGAAACCCCATCTGTGAGGGGTCACACCGTTGAGCTGCCTCAACTCAACGGTGTAAGTGGGACTTGCCCCCGGAGGTAACAAGTCGCCAGGCCAATGCCCAGCTTCAGTTTATCCCATTCAACTGGTGCTGCTTTCTCGTTTTTTTTTTTTTTTCCTTTTGATGCTCTGGGCGCCTCCAAAGCTCAGTTGGTAAGGCACATAAGTGGCATTCAGGTGGTCTTGGGTTCAATCCCTATTGGCCTTATGTACCTTTCTGGGCATGCTTGGCGCCCGCCACCTAGAGATAGCCCGTTGGTCCCCCCAGTTGGCATTAAAAAGCAGTCTGTGCTAATGTTCATAGGGGGAGGGGTAATCAGGTAGGCACAGCGACTGGCCACTGAGATGATGCTCGGTCCCTCTGCTACCGGCTGTACCCTGGCCGGTGTCCTCCACTGGGGGTTCCCTGAAAGCAACAGAAGGCCACCCTGGGCTGAAAAGGCCACCCCGTGTCAGATTAGACACAGAAGTTAAAAAAAATCTTCATGGCGCAGAAGGCCACCCTGGATTTGGTGGTTGGAAATATGGGATAAGGTCACAAATGCTACTTGGAAATGGACAGATGATTGGACTCTATATGGGATACTTCCGTGTGGAGAAGATGGTTACAGTACTGGTTGGGGCTACATAGCTTTGGCATGCAGAGGGATCATTCTATAGGAAATATGGAGGGCAAGAAATGCCCAAGTCTTCAATAATAAGAAAATAACAGTTCAGGAGCAACAGCATCAGATCAAAAAAGGCATTCGGCGAACTGCATTGGCAGACTGGCAGGGCTGTCAGGAAAGTAAGAGGAAGGGTCTCCAATGGTTGTTGCGTACATGGGCAAAAGACAACACCATAGTCTCAGTATCACGGGATCGTAGACTCTCCTTTGCTCAATGGTTGAAGCCACCCTGAAAAAGGGAGGACAGGGAAAGGGGACTGATACTAAATATAGAGACGGGACAACCAGGAAGGTCTGAGCCAATAGAGAGTAGAGTCGTATTAGACTCGTTAGTGCAATGGGTTCTGCTGTCAGCTCTTTGCAGTTGAAAGATTAAGCATCTGGTATTTGTTGTTTCCCCTTTCATGGGCTTCAAGTTTAATTTGGAGGAAACAGTTAGTTGGCAGTTAGCTCGCGAATTGTTAAGGTTTTGGGACTCTGGACCCGATTTCCAGCAAAGCCGATTCTGGGTAATGGCCCCAGGGTTACTTCCGGGTTGTTTGTGAGGATTCCCGGGGCTAGGTCCCACTTACACGAATTACGAGATATTGACCATAGATAGCGCAGATCAACGGTCAGAATCTGGTAATCCGTGCAAGTGGGACCTTGCCCCCGGCCTCTGTCCAACTTGGTTGCGAGGTCAACTAGCAAAGAGGATTGGATTAAATGCCTGAATCTGGACCTTTTTGCGGAAAGGTGCAGAATGCCTGAATCTGGACCTGTTTGTGAACGAGTGCAGAACACATCCAGATTCAGGATATTTATCCAATCCTCTTTGCTAGTGGGACCTCGCCCCAGCAGATTGTGACCGGCAGATATCCCCGATATATCACACATGAACAGAAAACAAATGGCAGGTAGGTAGTGTGAGGTGAAATTGAGAGAAGAATATAGCTTTTTTAAGAAAAAGAAACAACAAGACAACCACAGATCCAAACATATCAAATAGACCCAAGTTCAATGAACTGGCCATAGAGTGTGTGAAGGTGCATCTCCCCGTGTTCTAGGGAAAGCCTCATTCTCATTTTGCACAGTTGGTCAGTAGTGGTGCGAGGCCCATAGACGAAGGGCCTCCCTCCAGTGCTCACCAAATGTGCAAAATGAGGAAGAATCCTCCACCAGAACATGGAAAGATACACCACCATATCATTTTCCTTCTGTCCATATCGTGCCTAGTGGAGGGAGACCCAAAAACGAGGGCAGCTGTGTAGTTCCACGTTGTCTTTTGTGCATGGGGTGCCTAGTGGATGGAGGCCCAAAACTGTGGCAGCCATGTCGTTCCACGTTGCCGAACATCCATACTCCCTTTTGCACATTTGGTCAGCAGTGAGGAGGAAGCAGAGTCAAGCATGGGAAGTAACGTACTTATTGCATCCTGCCCTGTAGTTTTTTTTTTTTTTTTTTTTTTTTTTAAAGGGCTATGGCCTTGAGGTATTATCATGGGACTAACCAGCCCAGCTCGTTGGACGTTTTTATTTATTTACTCTGGCATCTTTTCTGGACCCCCCTTTAGTATTAGGGAGGGACCCTACTGGACTGCGGCAAATGGATTCGGAAGTCGTTGACTTCCAGGTGACTGCCCACCGCTGACGGGGATGACGGAACCGATTGGACCCCACCGCCGCCAGGAAATGTTGCTTTCACGACGCCCACGGTTACCCAAAAAGGAAAATCCAGGGTGGTTTTCCTTTTCCCGAAAGGTCGGGGCCTGGAAGGCCATTCCAGATCCCTGACCAGTTGTGTAATGGAAAGACGGCTGTAGATACTGGGCGACCGTGTGACTTCCCCCGTGCGGCAGAGATGGGTATGCAGGTAGCACACCCTCCCTGGTCCCAGGTTCTAGGCCGACCTGTGTTGCAGTGAGGAAAGCGGGTGCTTCCGATAACGGCTGTAAAGAACCGGTTCATCGTCCCAAAGGCGCAGAGCTGCTGACGCCATACCTGTTCTCTTCCATGCCCATCCTCCGCATCATCATCAACACCCGACACACACTGCCCCTGTTCCCATCGCCGGGGGTCGTGAAGCACACAACCTACCCATCCCAACATGCTTGCTTGAGTGGCTTGGGGGTTCGTCCCAGTGCAAGAAGACAGCAGTACGACTCTGCCATTGATTCAATATCCACCCTACCATGGAGCGCGGAGGAGCACAACAGCGGAGGCTGAATGGGGGAGAGCAAAATGGCCATGAAGTGCTGTGGGTGACTATCATGGCAATCATGCAGTGCGACAACACCACTTGTCTGGCCTTGTACCCGCTGGTCCAAATGAAGAACCACTACGTGTCCACTGTGCAGGCTGCCGATTTCCATCCACATGGGCCGGAGTACGCACCTGGGAGGTAGGTAAACGGACCGAGATTTGGAAAACGGGTTTTTAGGTCCACGTAGGAAAACAGGAGCCGTGGACCAAGTGGAAACGGTCGCCGGTCGTATTCCGAGGCGGAGATATTGGTCTGTGGGATCCGGGAAGTTGCCTCATGACTTCAGAAACCGGTTGCCGCCGTGATGTGGGGTCTCTCCCTTACTGTTGATGCTCCTTGCACACTGTACGCATCCTCAGGCCACACACTATCTGAGGGACTGTGACGAACTATTTTCTGTGCCGCGCGACTTTCTGCGCGATGATGACGGGGGGGGTATCGGGGTCGGATGGAGGAGCTGTGGAAAGATGGGTCTGTCGGGCAGATTGCATGGATGCCCTCGTTTCTTTTTGTTTTCTATGGGTACCTGTCGGGTCGGTGTCGGGAAAGTCCCGCTCCAACGATTGAGTAACCGCGCCTTAGCGAGTGCGACGGACAACGGTGGCCATGGCTTCTTTCTTGTTCTGCTGAGAGCACTAGGAATTTTGGCGCGATTATCGCGCTGGAAATATTGTTGTTTGAATTTTCAACTGACGAGGAGCCCCCACGGGCTCGCGGAATTGTTTTTGGTGCGCCGCGCTTCTCAAAATTTCCTTCTTTAAAATTTCCTTCTTGCAATTAGGACTTAGGCTAGGAATTTAGGTACTCTGAATTTTGCTGCGCTGCGCTTCTCACTCGTGCACATCTTGCGGCACTAGGAACTGGGCTCTGACTGGATCGCGCACTTAATCTTGTGTAAATGTCGTTCTTTCCTCTTTCTCGGTTTCCTCGTGTTTGCCCGCCTTCTTCTTCTTTGTTTTGCATGCTTAATACTCTGTTCCAATTGGCCCGAACGCCTGTATGAGCGGATCGATGCCTGGAGTGTGGCTACGACCCCCGCGCCGCGGCCTGGCCATGCAGACGTAGGCACTTCCTTTCTTCTCCTCCTAATCACTTGGGCCGCAACCTTCGCGCAAGCATGCATGCTATAAATTTGGCGAGCGCGATTAGTTTGCTCTCTATGAACTTTGGAGTTAGCGCGATCAGTGAGGGTCGGCTTACGAGTCAAGCTTGAGAGGTGAGTCGACGAGAGAGTTGGGCGATCCGGCGAGCTGGTGTCGGGTATGCGGGGTTGACGTGCGGGCCGCAACCGGCGCAACGGACTGTGGTGCACGGGCGAACCTGGCTTGCATGCCCGAACCAAGCGGGGTGAGTCGGGTGACAACTCTGTGTTGATGCGCGGCGACGGACTATATATATATATATATATATATATATATATATATATATATATATATATATATAGAGAGAGAGAGAGAGAGAGAGAGAGAGAGAGAGAGAGAGAGAGAGAGAGAGAGAGAGCAGCTATGTGTGGGATGAAGTCTTTGCTTCCAACTATCTGTATAATTTTGATTTCTAATTTTGCCGATCTTGTTGCGGCCCTCTCAGATTTTCTTTGTAAATCGTCTTGGATTTTCTTTGTTGCCTTTGCTTCGAGTGTATGCAGGACATGGATGTGAACCCTTTTTCAAGTGATCTTTTCGGATTTCTTTTATCTTGTTTTGCGATACATGTTTGATTATTTCATCACTTTCTAGTATCCATCTATGTCGAGCAATAATCCCAGGTCTAATCGAAACCCTCGCTATGGATGTTTCAGAATTTTAGCTTTTGATCGTTCTCAGATCGCCGAGAGTGCTGTGATGTACCGTCCCTCAATGTCAAGACAGTTGCCTACCCTCCCCCTTCCCTTTTTTTTTCCTTCGTCACTTGAATGGCATGAATGTGAATATAATGATTGGATCTCACCCGAGATAACACGAGTAGGATAGTTGCATGCATGTAGGAACAAATTCGGTACACCGACAAGAGGAACCCGAGTCCGATCCACTTTCGCTTATGTGCGCACTCGCGTACGACTGCGATCTCGAGAAGACCGAGTCGCAACGTACGCCCGCGTCTACATGAGTCTACCTCAAATTCGTTATGAGGGCGCGGGAGACCAAGTTCACTAATCGGATACGGCTGTGAAAACCCCCTCTTGGATCGCCGATCGTGAGAGCCTGAGGGACTTGGAGTATCATAAATACTGGGAGGGTGCACATCTCAAACGGCGGGGAAACTTGAGACACCTGGAATTCCCGTGTCTGACGGAGGATAATCGACTGTGCGCGGGAGAGTTTTACTCGGCCACAATTAACGATCCCAGGGGACCCGACTATCCGGAGACTAACAACACTCAATATAACATATCTCCGGGCTTCGTCGTTATTAGTACCAATTTCCCTCCCTTTCACCTCCTTCTTCCATATCACTAGCTCACGGTGGTACTGTGGAATTCCATAGCCCGCTATTGGCCCTGCACACCGTGCGAAAAGTACCAGCGGTACCAGGCGTATCGAGATTCGGAAATTACCTGGCAAACCCGAACCGGAGTCGAGTGGCACCAACAACTGGTCGAACCGCTCGACAACCACCACGACCCACGGGTTCACTAGATGAGAAACCGACCACAGCGACGCAACAGGCAAAGACGATCATCCCAGACACGATCTTCGCGTACCATCTTGCACCATTGTCCCTAAACTTGCCACCGGAGATCTCAGTTCCGACCTCGGACTACCCCCCCAGTTTTCTAAAATCCTTGGCACACCCCCTTTTCGGACTTCCGGGCCCCCGTCCCGCTCCGATCAGGAAGTCGTGTTGGGCGTGAGGTTGGTATCGGAGCCGACACGTGGCCGGGTTACGGATGAAAGGTGATTATACCGAACGATCTGGCGAACAGAGGACGACCGAGACAGTGGAACGCGCGGCACCGCGATCCTATAGTAACACGAAGTAGGTCGGTTGGGCGGTAAGCAGGTAATATGAATGCGAATCAGAACCAGAATCCGAATCCTGGTCCAGTCCCGGCCCCGCGAGCTCGCGCGCCAGTGGCTCCACCGGATCTCTATCTTTTTGACCCTGCACATCATCTGGCCGAGGCATGGTTAGCCAAGCTACGCGCGCAACAATACGATAACGATGAAGCTCGAATTAACATCCCCACTAGATTGGGAGGGGACGCGCATCATTGGTTTAACACTTACGTTTGGGTAGATCTCCCAACTTTTGAACGAGATTTTCTGAACCGATTTGACTACATTCATCCGGAACAAGCTCTGTTCATGATTAAGGATCGAGTACAAAAGCCACTCGAATCTGTCACGGAATATCGGAACCGATTTTATAGGATGTTTGTCAAAACCGAACGAGGAGAGCAAGTCGGGAGGGATCTATTCATCGACGGGCTCCGCAGCAAGACCATGAGGTCGAAATTACGAAAGCAATTCTCCCCGATCAATCATACTCTGCAGCAGATTATGTCTGCGGCAGAAGAAATGGAGCGGAAATTCGTTGCCAGTTTCCTAGAAGCGGAAGATTATCCTAGAGAGGGGGACTTCTCAGAACTGGCTAGAGCAAGGGCCGCGCTTCAAAATAAATTTGAAAACATGGGTTTTGTCTCTGGTCCCGTAACCTATTTGGAACACATCGTAACAAAAAAAACCGGAGCGGATGGAACCACAGGATTGCCCATGCCAGCGATGGCCGCGCCTGTACCTGTCGTACCCGTTCTTGCACCCCCTCCCGATACGACGAGTAAAGTCGGTGAGCCAAACGCGATACTAGAGTTGACCCGGACTTTAGTCAACCTAATACAAGAAAGCAAAAAGGAACAGCGGGAGTTTAATGCCCGGATGGAATCCTTGATGCGATCGATGCGCCCCATTGCTGTTAGAGTTGCCCTCGTAGCACAAGGCATTGCCCCCGCTCAACCGGTGGGAGGGATGTCAACCAATCTGTAGCATGTCATCAGCCGGGCCATATCGTCCGGGACTGTCCACACCGACCTGTGCAAGCCCGATTCGGGGTTGCCCTGTGGCTGCCACGCCAGTGGCCAACGGTCCAGGAAGGGTAGGAACGATGCTTGAAGAGATAGAAAGAGGGGGAAGCACGATAGCCACTACCGAGGAAGCAGTGAAACTCATCCCGCTCGATCAATACATCGCCTTAGGATATCTGGGGTTAGGGATGATCGGAATCGTCCGACCGGCGGATGAGCGAAAGAAAGTAGTCGAATGGAGACCTTCCCCAAACGAAATGGAGTCAGGCTATGAAACACCCGCGGACGCGTCCGCGGGGCCGCGCTCGGAGGGCGGACGTATTCACGGCCGCCTCCGCGGTCTACCGGGTCCGCGCCTCGGACCCGATTTTACCAGATTTTTCATGAATTAAATAATAGCCCCCCCCAAAAAACAAACATATGGCGTTGTAGGGAATTTTATGCCCTACAACCCCATTTTATTTTTTTTTGGAATCCGACTTTGTTTAGGATTTAAAAAAATCAAGAACTAAATTCGATTTAAAGAAAATTAAAAAAAATATATAAAGAAAAGCTGGAATTTTTTTTGTCATTTTTTATCATCAGATATATGGTCCCTGAGTTCATCTGTATTTTTTAGAAATGAATTTCTATTTTTTGTAGGGGTATGAGGTGTTTTAGAAAAATAAACATGCAAAATTAAAAAATAAATAAACAAAAAACTTGAAAAAAAAAAAGGTTTGATTGATTGATTGATATTGATTGATTGTGAGTGAGTGAGTGAGTGTGTGTGTGTGTGTGTGTGTGTGTGTGTGTGTGTG
>BFEA01000695.1:410048-422548 GCA_003427395.1 Chara braunii | reverse complement strand
CCGTTCTCTCCCCTCCCACCCACCCCACCTACATTGGTCATTCTTTTCTCTACTTTTTCTCTCTATCTCCTTCTTCTCTATTGCTGCATTTGTGAGTTGCCACGTGAGCAGGCCACGTGAGCAGGTCACGTCAGCAGGTCACGTTAGCAGTGGCAAATCAGCCACACGTTAGTGGACAACAGTCCCACGACATCAGCTGATCAAGCCATGTCAGCAGCAGCTAGTGCCACGTCAACCCCTGCCACAAGCTCCGGATCTTATGTCAGTCGTCACCCAATCACAGATGCGCGACATGGAGCGAAAGCAAGGGGAGACTAAGCAGGCCTATGTCGCTGGCATTTTGGATCGACTCGCTCAATTGAAGAAGCGAGCAGATGCGGCCACAACCGCAAGGAAAAAGAAGGACTCCGAAGTGTAGGCAGAAAAACAATGTCGCATTGCTCTGAAACAACAAGTGGTTGAAGTGGAAGACGCTAAGGCAGCAAAAAAGGCTACAGACCAGTAACTCCGAATCTATCGAGATGCACTCTTTGAAATCGAGGGCAATATCGAGGAAGCAGTCGACGATTAAGGGATGGTTGCCGAAGCAGAAGATGTCGCCGACGCTGTACGCAATATTGCAACCGTTCGCCCATGCGACCGATCTGATCACCACATGCACAACTCTGTGAGGACGTCGTCGACATGTTCGACTGTGAGCACAGGCTGGAGCAGCATCCTGAAGCAGCCACACCTACTGGACCCTCAAACCTCACGGATCGTGTGAACGTATTGGAGGTGGAAATGGGTGTCGTCAAAGACACACTGCAACAGCACACCACCAACCAATAGTTCGATCAATATATTTGTGCAACAGTCGCAAGTCCAGCCTCGTCATCTTTCGAACACGTACCCAAGCTGCGCAAGTCCAGCCTCGTCATCTTTCGAACACGTACCCAAGCTTGATGGCATTTCGATCTTTTGCGACACATCGAACACTGATCCAATACCGTGGTGACAGCAATCGGAGTTTCGGTTGCACATTGTCGGGGCGAATACCCTTACAAGGGTATCCGCCCTGGTTTTTGCAAATGACAGAAAACAGGTTGGTCTAGACTCTAGAGTTTGAGTATACCGAGCGAGTCCCGACAATGTCTATTATTTGCGCTGACTGAATGGCGGACTAGGATAGAGAGTGTGTGGGCGAGCTGATTTAAGGCGCTCGTGATCTCTTCTCTTGTTGATGATTGACGAGTCGGGCGCTTGCCGGCCAAGTTTTTAGTTCTATTTAAATTAGGATTAAAAGTTTGTCTGATGGTTAGAATGTTTGAGCGCGACATGTGCGTACATGAGGAAGACAGCGTCGACAACAATGTGGCTTTGGAATGTTTTAGTAGACCTGCGTGGTGCATAGCCCTTGCTTATATCGACGTCTGCTAATAATAGGCTCAACCTTGGGCCAAGCACTATTGGTTACAATATTGGACTTTCGTCAGGAAGATTCAGGGGTCGAAGCTAGCAAACGACGACGCAGGAGCATCGGAGCGATGCGAAGGAGACCGATGGGTTGCAGGTTCGGCGAGGCTATCCCCGTGGTTTAGCGATCCACAGGGTTGTGCAGCGAGACCAAGGCGACATTAATCAACCCCATCCCTTTTTTTTTCTTCTCCTTGCCGTGAGATTTTTGTTCCGCAATGATTATTATTATTATTACCACTACTTCTCGCTTGGTATTCCTTTCAGTACCGAGTGCGGCACCCGGCCTACGACCGATGGTGGTCCACGCGCATGCAAACCAAAGGAGTGATTAGCCCTCGAGGCAGAAGGATCTGAGAGGCTCGTGCCTTTGTGGGTGAACGGCCGACAACCACAATCTGTTGAGAATATTAAATGTGAGCATGCCCGTTGAGACCCGAAAAGATGGTGGATTGTGCCCGGACGCAGTGACTGGAAGCGGCCCGGGACACTTTGGAGAGACCACAACGACATGGCGCTAGGATGGATTATGGGGAACCCCATTCCTGCTCCGGTCTTCAAAATTCTTGTTTTGAATTTTTGCTATTACCACCAAGATCTATACCGGGGCCCACCTCACCTAAGCCGTTTTTTAGGCTCGAAAACAGGCCAGTGCACGCCCACGCGTTGAAGGGGTCGGCGCCTGGTTAGTTTGTGCGCTGAAGGGTCATTAGGCCAATTGTTGGGGCTAAACGCCCTAGTATGTGAGTTGTTACGGACTCCTTAGCGAGTTTCAGTCGTTGTGACCGCGACCCAGTTGTCTGGATTGACGTGAGCATTGTTGAGTTTGGGTTAGCTCATTACTGAACGCAGACGGGAAGAGGGGTAGGTGGAGGAAAGGGAGACTCATTGTGGGATACCTGCGGCGCTACAGCTGAAGATCGGATGTTGGAGTAATATAGGGGCGAAAGACTAATCGAACCGGCTAGTAGAAGTCATGCTTGGAGGATTTCCCACGATTGCCAGGCCGGCTGGCCATATCGGATTGTGCCCAACGTTGTCGGGCCACTACCCGCTAAAGGCTGCGCTAGTAACAGGAAGAGTCGGAGCAGCAAAAGCAGAGGAGGAGAAAGTTGAACCTGGTCACAAAGATCATGGAGGTGCACGTAAGGCAGGGGGGCAGCAACGACAGGAAAGACGACTGGAGTTGTCGACAGGCTGCAGTCGAGCACTGTCGGGTTCAGGGAAGCAGCGATGAATCGAGTGGGCAGAGCTAAGTGCGGACGCAACACAAAATACGGAAGAGTGAACCGGGATAGGGGGCTGCGACAGTGGAGCAAAGGAATCGAAGATGGCGCAGAAGGAAACGAGGCGCAACCGAAAGAGGGATAGCGCACGTGATTCTCAATAGAATCAGACGAGGGAGGAGTTGAGATAGGGGTTCTGAAGGTAGGCGACCTCAAGTCCGAGGTCATTTTTAGTGATAAGTTAGTAAAATAGAAGTTAAGTTAGAAAGTGAGTGTGTTGAGGAGTGAGATACGTTTGAGATGGTGAAAGTAAGAAATGATTAGCTCACCCAGTTCATCACGAAAACGACCGAGTGAAGATTTTGGGGGTTTTCGATATGGGCGAGTTCGATTACAGGGTTAGTTTTGGGAATGGTGGAGCAAGTTAGTTGGCATAGAAAAAAGAACTGTGCGGAGTTGTCGAGGAGAAGATATGGTGGAAATAGAAAGCAAAGTTTTCACTCGGTTCATAACGGAATCGAGTGAACTGAAATGCTAAGTGGGGGTTCTTGATTGGTGTAAGTGCAGTGGCGGAGTTGGTTTTCGTGTTGGGTCAATAGTTAGGGTGATAGGGGCGTCATAGACCGCACGTGAGTGGATAAGGGTGAATGCTCCCATGTTTTAAGAGAAGATTCATTTTTTCTAAATCTGCACAGGCGGAGAGCAGGGGAGCGTGGTCGTAATCACGTTGTCATCAGCACAACTATCTTAATCGACATCGCGGGGCCACGTTGTGGCCTTAGGTTGGTAATAAATTTGGTTATGTTCTGGGTTGAGATTCATTCTCATTCTCACATGTAGAGTTGCGGGGTCGTGCATCGTTGAATTTCCAACAGTCTTCTGTTCGTACTCCTATCGTTTGACCAGTCTTGCTCGACGTTGTCCTTGTCGTTGCCCTCTGCCCGCGTGCCACTGCTTTGTAGTCCCCTCCCTACCAGTTGTTTACAACTGACTTTGTACAAAGTTGGTCATACGGATGGCTAGCTGTGTTTCTTTAGTGGGGGAGGGGCTCAGATAGAGAGAGAGAGAGAGAGAGCGAAGGAAGACGAGCAACGGAAGTTGGTATTCAGAGTAGCAAGGGGCCGAGGCACTGGTATTCAGAGTAGCAAGGAGCAGGAGGCAAGGTTGCAGACTTACCCGTGGGTTTAGACAGTGGACACTACTTATCTATCGAATAGGAGTAGGGAGGCAATGAGCAGCAGATTGTGAGCTTGCTTACCAACGGAGGCGCTGGTCATTTCGTTGGAAGGAGTAGCTGGAGTGAGGCCAGCCGTAAGGATGCGGAGTTAGCTGGAGCACTGCTCATATTCCAAGCGTCCGCTATACTCGTTGAGCTCTTGCGATTGATGTAGCGGCAAGGGGGAGTGTCAAAACTGTGGTTGTTGTATTCCGGCAGGTGACTGTATGCAAGCGACTTGCCGCCACGTTCCACTTACTGTTGCCTTGCTGCTGCGATCGAAGGTTGTTTGCTCGCCTACTGGCTGGTCTGCAGCTCATCTCGATTGACCGGAATAGCAAGGAAACCAGCCTTAAAGATTGCAGACTTGCTTGCCGGCTGATACGTTGTTCATCCTGCCGGCTGAGGTAGCCGAAGGCAAGGCACGGGGTTGCAGGCCTTCCCATAGTCAACATACTTGGGGTCACGAGCTCGGCAGAGTGACTGAGTCTCTTGGAGAGGGATATTGTTGTGAATTGAGAGGTTGTCAAGGAGTCAGTAGTTGCCCGTTTAACTTTGATTAACCAAGCTACTATGCGTTCTGACCGCCATTGCGGGCCCCTAAGGTGCGTCAAGGCAACAAGGCCCTCTCCTGCAAGTTGAGTCAGTCTCTCTCTCGTATCTCGAGAGTCTGAAACCCCTCATTCTACCTTTTTCAATCTAAGTTTAATCTTTGGTTATGAGAGGAAGGTAGCAGACGGGATCGCAATCCGTAGGACCGCGTCAAGACTCTGTGAGCAGTCTGGCCACTGATTGCGGGAGCTCTGCCGGAACTCGAGAGGACTTCTGGAGGCAGGGAATTGAGAGGTAAAAATTTTCATCTCCCTTCTATAAACTCAGTTGTAACCCCTATCTATATTTCTCGCTACAGTTTGACTGAGTGTATTGCATGCATCTCTATTTTTGACTTTAAGTTTGACTTTCAGGATATAAACTTAATTTACGTCAAGGAAGACATGTGCAATCTCAGTTTGAGTTTTATTGACTGTCTGAAAGCAAATCGTGAAAAGGGTTTGCATCTGGGGGAAAGATGGGAGGAAGGTAGTTTTTGTTTATGTCTGCCTGCGTCAACCAAAGGTTGAGCAAGTCTCCATAAGTTTTGAGGACTTAGTGCTATATTTATTTTTGATTGCCTGAAGGACCAGACAGGTTTCCATAAGATTGGATGGTCTGGTTGCTCTGACTTGCGAGGATTGTTTGTGATTGTTTTTTTCAGGGATCACGCAGGCTTCCATAAGTTTGGATGGCTTGGTTGCCTTGTTTCATTTGGGGTTTCTTATGTTTATTGGTTTCTGAAAGAGAGTTGAACATGTTCCATAAGATTGAGTAACTCTAACTCTCTTTGTTTTATTCTGAGGGGAATTAAAGCAAATGACTGGACAGGTTTCCATTTGAATAGTATGGTCTGGAGTCACGAACATGTTGGAACCAGATGGATAAATTTATCTGTACCTTTTCAGTAGTTTTACTATCTTACTTATGAAAAGGGCTAATCATATGCTCAAGGAAGATAAAAGTTGTAGTGCCCTGTGTTTGTGTATATCCAATGGCTGAGCTACACATGTTTCCATAAGTTTGGATGGTTTAGCTTTATGCCTTATGTAAGCCGGGTATAAGAGACAAACCATTGAAAGACTATGAACTATTGTTTGACAAGGTTTAACTTTGGGGCTGGTGAGAGTACTTATCATTGTGGTTTCACCTTGTATGTGACTGAGTGAGATCACTACCTAGTCTCAGTTTGAGTTTTCTAGGTAATTGCTTCAGAGGCTCGCCACATGCTAGAGCTATAAAAGTTTGTTCAAATTTTGCATTTTCTTAGTTGATTTTTTTTACTTCGGTCAATTCGCACATTTTCTAGGATCATTTATTAAACTTTGCTTTGTATAAATCTTGGTAAGTTACTTTCTCTACGGGAAGCGCTGCCGAAATTTCTACAAATCCAATGACTTTGACAATCTGATTTTCAAAGTTCAACTTTTTGTCTAAGTTTATATCTGACCAAGTAAGAATCTGGAAACTCTTCTTTTCTAGGGGAAGTGTTGCCCAAATGTTTACTAATTCAGGGAGTTAAACAAAATTTGACTTTGCAAAGTCTGCAAATTTAAAGAGTTCGTTAAATTTTGTCTTGATAAAACTCAAGTTTTGTGTTTGAGTTCTTACCTGACTTAGTATAAATCTGGGAAGTTTACTTCTCTAAATAAGGTGTTGCCCAAATTTTTACTAATTCAGGAAGTTAGACAAAATTAGACTTTTTAAAGTTGTAGATTATTTCAGTTCTAATATTGAAACTCGTATAAATTTTGAGAAGAGCATTTTTTTTATGGGAAGCGCTGCCGAAATTTTCTTAGTTTAAAGGACATAGAATATATTTTGACAGGTGACGATTCTCGCAATCGATCCTCCATAAGGGAGATTCTGTCCTAGTTCTACCTTTTCATGGGCACTTACTTAGGGGTGGACCTAGACTTAATTAACAAAATGTTATTGAATAAGAAAGTGTTATCAAACTTTATTCCCCATACACTGATAGTTAGTCTTGGGCATTGACTTGTGTTCTATTACAGGTCTTCCTTGGATATTTCAATTCAAGATTTTGACTAAAATTAGCCCGATCCATAAGGATCATTTTCTGTTATCACTGATAACAGGTCGGTTGCCAAGTCGTCGGTTTACGATTCAACTTCACTTCACTCTCGCCAACTCAACCTAAAGGCTTTAACCCTGTGGTTTGAATTGTTTCATTTTGGTTTTCACCCGAAGTTTATTGGATGACCAATTAACAAAGATACTGAGTGTCTTTATTTATGGAAGGTTTGACAAAGATTGGGGTTTGTATGGCTAAAGTAAGGGGTGTGATCGCAAAGAATGGTTGAAGTTGACCCCTTGCAGTGTGTGGGCTTTGGTTAAATCTTTGATGTGATTGCATGTATGTTTGTGGTTCGGACATCTGATTTAACTACCTGCGGTCATATGGCTGAGAGGAGTTTTACTGTGATTGTGAGAAGTGATAATCCCATGTTATATACCCTATTTTATATATGTATATACATTTATGCCTTGAGTGTTTGTGCGGTTTATTGTGACTGCGGATAAGGGTTAAACAGATTATGCTTTGAGCGAAAAGAGAGATCCCCCTTTTATCCTTTGTTTTTTGGAGTTTTTATAGTTGGACGTTGTAGTCCGTGGCAGCTCTGAAAGTCAAACCACTTGAGTTATCTTCAGGCCCTGGATGACAGGGCTGGTCTCCAAGGCAATAAGAGACGATTGCCCCCACAGGTATGAACCTGTATACCACCCACTCTCCTGAGTCTTCACAGGGTGCAGAAGAGGGCGTGGTTCTCAATAACACTCAGCGGTTGTCTAACGTCAAGAGATTAACCCCTCAAGGCGCGCGTCAGCCGACACTTGAGTGTCGACCGCGACCCTCAAGATTATCGAGGGTCTTGTGATTATGGGTACTGCATAGTACATAGTACGCCATCATTGTGACTGCTTGTGTAAGCTTGCATTGCGAGTCGATATGAGAAGGTCCAGCCTCCGCGCGTTCTAATACTAAGTCTCGCGAGGGTCGCCTAACCAATTTCTGCTTCGGAAGATTATGGGTAGGATACAAAAGGGACAAGGAGTGTTGTTGTGTTGTTGTGCTGTTTTGGGTATGTTTTTAAATGTTTATGTCTTCAGCATGGTGTAATGCGTGGTGAGTGAGATGCGTCCTAGTCGACAGACAACGATTCCTGCTTGGGACTTCAGCCCCCCAGAGGCGTAGGACCTCGCATACCCCCTATGCTACAACGTACGAGAAACGCACTCGGCTAGCCGACCAATGCGATTGCAACTGATTAGCTTTTGTATTGTGGACTAATAGCTCGGCGGGGATACGTCTACCGAAGGGAGGTAACAGCTTCCGCAGGTGGACATAAAGTTGTACCTCACAGAGACCCTATCCTGTTATAGGGGTTCGCGAGAGGTATGGCTGACGCACTTGGCCGGAGCGGCTGCGAAAGCTTCATGTGTATCGTGAATACGACCAACTCCTGCGTGACACGACCGGGAGGGTTCCGCCCTCCACGGGACTGATGCGCTCGACAACATGTCCAACGTCCGCGACACCAAACGACATGCATGCCTCTACGATCGGTCGGCTATGAATCCCCCATGGAGGTGGTCACCCACGGCCATGGTCGCAACCCCGCGGCCATGGTCGCGTGGTGGTCAGTGGGGGGGGGTGGCAGGGTTGGGAGTTTTTGATTGGGGGCGAAACCCCAACCCCACCCTCTCGCAAAAAAAAAATAAAGACGGGGTGGTTTGGGGATGAAAATGAATTTTCAAAAAAAAATAAAAAAATATGATTGGTTGATTGATTGACTGATCGATAGGGATTTGGTTTGTTGAATCTGTTGATTAATTGGTTGATTGATTGATTGGGATTGATTGATTGATTGATTGACCTTCCCCCAACCCCCTCCCACACATGCACACACGGGCGCACGTGTATGCATGATGTGTGTGTGTGTATCAGAGGGCGCGGTGTTCCGACACTCCACGATGTACCAGCAGTTCATGAACCTCCACTGCGTACCAGACGCCAGCTCACGAACCTACTATGCGGTGTACCAGGCATACCTAGGTTGTGCTATGTTATGGACAGGACCAGTCGGCACTTGCCCTGGCAAAAGAAGGGGGTGCGCCACTGTACTTTCTATTGGTCCGTACAGGCTCGGCGCCCTGCTGTACAACAAAGCACTACCGGTCTATGGTCGTGGCAGCCGTCGGGCTCTCCCTGTGATGCGACAGTGAGAGAGCAGCGCAGTCCTTTCAACTGCACGCCCAGTCTCATTGGTCAAGTTATGGAATAAGAGTAATGGCTGCAAAAGTCCAATAAAGAGAAAAAGTGAAGAACGGAAAATAAAACAAGAGGAAAAGAAAAAGGAAAACAGAGCGCTGCATTTTCGTTCTTGTGTCCGAATCCAGAACGTGACTCAGAAGTGTCGGATCGGGTGATCCTTGACAGCTGCGGCACTAGGCATTTTTCAAGTCTTTCCCTTTCCCTTTATTATTTCTCTGAAATTTATTTAGTTGTTTTAAATTTTTAAGTTTTTCCTCCTGTCACTTCACGGGGGAACGAACGGTTCGATTTTGAACCATTTTCACAAGCGGGTGGCCAAGACTGGTCGTCACTTTGCGTTTCGTTTTACCGCAGGCACAATCTACTAACCGCAGCTTAAGAGGACCCAAAAGAAGGGCGACCCGTGACCCGCGATCACATTGGTAGGAGGCTTATCACCCCATATGGAAGGTCATAAGCCCCCTCCTTGGAGAGAAGGTTAACAACAGTCGTATTTTTCATCACCACTTCAAGATGCAGCCTGCCTAAACAGGTGGTTTTCAAGGTCTTTGGACCCCTCACCACTTAAGGATACCCTTCACCACTTCAGGATGCTACCTTCCTAAACATGTGGTTTCCAGGGTCTTCGGATCTTTCACCACTTCACGACCATTCACGATTTTCAGACTGCCAAAAACTCTCACTTCACCACTTCAGGATGCATTGTGCCTAAACAGGTGGTTTTCAGGGTCTTTGGACCTTTTACCACTTCAAGACCATTCAGGATTTTTAGACTGCCCATTGCCCAAAACTCTCACTTCACAATTTCCATTCCTGAATTTTCAGCTACCCGTTAACCGTTTGTGGACTGTTGAGGTGCAAAAGTCTGCCTAAATTACTTTGCCACTTAGTAGAGTCTTTTATTTTATTTATTATCGTAATAATTTAATTTCGTTCCCCTTTTAGTACACTTGGATCGCGGCCCATGACAATCATGCAAAAGTAGAAGTTATCGTGTTACTCGCTATTGACCAGTGGGTGCACACTCGAAGCTTCATTGTACCAACGCTGACAATTTGAGATAGAAGGGCGGGGCGGTGAGCTGTTCAGGTGGTAAGCTATGTGCGTGTGCGTACGTCAGGTACCAAACTCCGACTATTTCAAAAAGGGTGTAGCTATGACGTGCCAAAAGGGACTGGAAGGCTATAGGCCAGATTGTTGGCGACTCTCAGTACGTTGGACCTTGGTATCCGGAGAAGGTCCCTGGATCACAACGATCCTAAACTTCGATGAGGAGGATGTTAAGTTGAAGATCAATGTTGAAGGGGGTAGAGAGGCAGAAATGAGACAGGATAAAAAACTAATGACGACGATTACCAAGGCTTGGAATTGGTCGGAGAGGAGGCTTCGACGGGACCACGTTATGACCCGAATAGAGGTTACTATTGCTTATCACGAAACACAGTTTTCAACGGGAATGGCCGAGAGAGAACAACGGGATCTAGACGGCGACTCAAAGGAGGAAACTGAGGAGAGTGACGAGGGGACCCGATCTTGGCACGGACCGGATCAATGGAGATGGGACCACCTCCCCACGAGGCCGGTAGAGAAGGGCCCGTAGATCAACTCACGGGGACGGGGACACTGAACGGGGCACAAAGAGTTACGGGGTTGCGGGAGAGGGACATTCACAAAGAGGGAGCGAAGGGGAAGGGGAATAACAAGTGAGAATCGAAGCTCTCCTCGCGGTGAACATCCTGATCGGTTATGCACAGTCTCGGGTCTTCTTCGACTCTGGGATAATGAAGAGGAGAGCAAGAATACCATGTTGAGTACTAACGACAACACAGATAAGGGAGAAGGCAGACTACTGCAATATACAACAAGGGATGTTCTAGTTGACGTCATCTTATTCATTCAAGTAATTATGCTAATAATAGAGGGTCACTCTTTCGAAAATGGTTGGTGCAGATGTGACACCTGAAAGCCATCAATATTTTTGTTGTGCTAATGGTCTTCGAACTCAGTTGTTGTCATGGCTAAATTAGAGGGAATAAGCAATTAGACCACCATTAGCGACCCTGTGATAAACATATTTGCACTAACCCCGCCTCTGTAAGATTGGAAGTGATAGTTCTCATCGAGTGTAGCGTTTGTACTCGTGCCCTTGTTAGCCAAGGAAAAAGATGAGAAATTAAGTCACGAAATTGTGCATGAGATGACAAGGGGGGCACAAAGGGCATTGAGAGTTACAGACTGAGTGTGATGGGAGTCGGTATGCCAAAGAACTCATGGGCGACTGTCTTCTAAATTCTAATACATATGCGCATGAATTGAACTTTTGATAGTGACCGTAAGTACGAGACTACTCGTTTGAGTACTAATTGGGAAGTATATTCACATGTTACTACTGCTGTCAACTGCTTCTTTCTTAGTATGCATTTGTAGAGCATTGTCTTCATCCGCTGGTGATAAGGGCATTTTTCTTTTTTTTGATGATGACTGGTTTTCTCTTATGGCCCTCGTCATCTACTATGGCAAGTAGTCCTTGTTATAACGAGGCAAGGATAAACGTCATCTAGAGAGATATGGTTGGCTACTCTCTCATGCTAGTCGAGTTTGACTTCCTTAGAAAGTGTCCTTTGATAGTTTCTAGTGGCATGTTAGTACTCCAAGGTTGATGCCAACTATATACGCGCAAGCCAAGGGTGAGAGGAGTCCACAACGAATGAGTGTCTTATGGTTTAACAGAATAAGAGAGAAAGAGTGTGAGAGCATGGGAGTGTCATCTAACTTTCAAAGTGAGTTGTGCTACTGTGACAACGACCCAACTAATAGACTGAGGTTGGAGCACGGTTTTGAATAAAACGAGCATTACTGTGAGTGTTGGCTGGATATGCGAGGAGGTTGGTGTCTCTAGTCCTTCTTGTATCTTTATATTTTCGGCACTAATGAAAATAATTTTCTTTATACAGAGGACGGGAGAGAAGCAGCTTGATCTGCTCCATTGCACGTCTCATCTTTTCTTAGAACTATGTTGACTCCTTGATTGTCGTGGTTAAACAAGATCACGCAAATGGTTCAACTTGTCGTTTTTCATCCTCTGCCACGATTATTGGCCAATGATGTTCACTATTTTACGTGGGCAAACCGAAGCTTACTATCAACGATAGTGCAAAGAGAACGAGAAAAAGAATTATGCAAGCTTATGCTCCTCTTTCATTTCTCCCTCTCTTTTGCAAGTCTTGTTGATCATCACAACTCTTTTTCTTTTGAAATTGATAAACCTTTTGATCATCACTAATGCCTGCGTAGCACACCGAACGTGTTCGGAAGTTTTCCGAACGTCCGAATACGTTCGGCCGTTCGCCCGAACGGGAAGCGAATGCGTTTGCACGAACGACTTTCGGAGGTCTGCGAACGCGTTCGCCTAGCGGGCGTTACCGGCCCTCCGAAGGGTCTGGGGGGTAGGTGGGGGCCCTGGGGAGGTGTTTGGGGGGTGGGGTTGGGCGGGCGGCTTGGCGGGAAGGGGCAGTCGGGTCCCCTGTTCGAATTCGAACGAACAGTCCGGCTGCCCCGCCGCTCATCGCCGCGCAGCATTCGCCATCGGAGCAAAGAACCCCCTGGTAGGTGTGCCTCCTCCTCCTCCTCCTCCTCCTCCTCTGCCGACGCCGCCGCCTCCTCCTCCTCCTCCGCCTCCTCCTCCTCCTCCTCCGCCATATCTTCTTCTTCTTCG
>BFEA01000695.1:385657-402306 GCA_003427395.1 Chara braunii | reverse complement strand
GTGTGTGTGTGTGTGTGTGTGTGTGAGCGCGCGAGCAAGTGTGTGTGTGTGTGAGCGCGCGAGCAAGTGTGTGTGTGTGTAAGCGTGTGTGTGTGCTAAGGGGAGGGTTGGGAACACCTCCCCCACCAATCAATCAATCAGTCAATCAATCAATCAATCAATCAATCAATCAATCAATCAATCATCAATCATCAATCAATCACCCAATCAATCAATCAAAAAACAATCAAGCAATCAGAATTTATTTAATATTTATCTATTTATTTTCACACACAAAAAACGAACCTCCTGAAAATTATTTTTTTTTATTTTTTTTGGCTCGACGGGGTAGGGTCAGGGTCCCAACACCCCAATCCGAAACCCCCACCCCCAACCTCCTCTCCCATCGGCCTTGGCGGGCCGCGGCAGACCACAATCGCCGCGGTTGTGCCCGTGGCGACTGTGGCGTGGGGAGTCTACAAAACACCCACCCTATACCGATAATGTTTGTGGTGCAACAACGCCCACAAAACCGCGAATTGCCCCATGACGGCCAAGGGGAAGTCCCTTCCGGGAAAGTAAGCACCACAGAGAGTGATAACAAAGAGTGATACGGTTGCACTGTTGCCGCCTTTGGTATCGGTTGCTTCCCGGGCAACCTCCCTTAGTTCTGAGGCACATGCCGTGACATCCGGAAGTCATAAGTCTTCTTCTCTATTCTTTCATGTTCGAGGACTATGCTGCCAAGCTCGTTCCATCGCTGGGTCCTCTAGCTCAAAGAAAAGGTGTGTGTGCGGTTTCATTTCCATATGGAAGTGACGTCATTTCATCGTCTCCAATTGGTCCTTCTATGGATTCGGCATGCGAGTTCACGTGAAGCTCTTGGATCCGTTGTTGCCCGAGAATTTTGCATGGCTTCCTCTCCCTTCCACGGGCCGCTAACCGGGACCGCAATGCGCAACACTATGTGCCCATCTCAGCCATCTGCACAAGTCTTTGTCCTTCTATTCGCCATCAACTTCACTAACGGATCATGAAGTCGTGGTGGGGGACCTCCTTGCGTATATCACCAAGGTGGCCCGCGAGGTTCACACGCAGCGGTACGAACACAACAACCCACTGCTCCTTCATGTCCTTATCCAAGTTGGGAAAGCGTCCTGCTGTGCTTTGTTGGATAACGACATAACTCGCAATTTCATGAGCCAGTCCTTTATACAAAGGGCCGGCCTTGGCGCACAAGTTCGAAGGAAGCCACATCCTCATGATTCCTATGGCAATCAAGATTGCGGATGGTCGTATACAACAACTTCTTGATCGCTATATAGAGGCCGTGCCGGTTTATTTTGCACCACATGCGAACTGGTCATGTTTGACGTCTTGGACACGGACTTCGATATCATTTTCGGGATGCCTTGGCGCACAAGTGCGAACCACACGGTCAACTTCCATCGGCAAACACTTGGCGTTTGTGATGCTTCGACACCCAAATCCCGTGCACTATTTCTCTTCCGCACCCTTCGATCCGGTGCCAAGTTGTGACGACTAAGTCTTTTCGGTCCACTTGCGCTTACAAACAGACCGACGAGATAGACCTTTGTTTTTTTCGGGCCGTCGTGGTGACCGAATCTTCACCTACGGATTTGTCCACGGACCTCCGTGTGGTGCAGTTGCTTGACGAGTTCGCCGACACCTTCGAGTCTCCTACCGGTGTGATGTCAGATCAGCCGATCTCCCATGAGATCATTCTTGACGCCGGTGTCGTGCTGCCGAAAGGTTGCACCTATCGCATAAGCGAGGAAAAACTCACCGTTCTCCGCGCACAACTCAATGATTTATTTGACAAGGGTTGAGTCCGCCCTAGTAGCTCACCAGATGGTGCGCCAGTTCTCTTCGTATGGAAGAAGAACAAGGATCTTCGCTTGTGCATTGACTATCGTAAGCTCAACACACAAACCGTCAAGTATGCGGGGCCTCTTCCTCATATTAATGATCTTCTTGAACTTTTGTATGACGCAAAATATTTTCGAAATTGGACTTGAAGTCGGACTATCATCAAATTTTGATACGTCTGCAAGATCGCAACAAATCCACGTTCAAGGAGCGATACGAGCATTCTAAATGGATTGCCATGTCTTTTGGCCTTAGTGCCACCTCGCCAATGCCCCGACGACTTTCCAAGCGGCGATGGCCAACGAGTTTCGCGCGATGCTGGACCGATTTGTGCTGGTCTACTTGGACGACATTTCTCATCTATAGCCGGACCTTGGAGGACCATCTCGAGCATCTTCGACATGTGTTGGAGATGCTCCATCATGCAAAGTACAAAGCCAACCGCAACAAGTGCCAGTTCATACGTCAAGAGTTGGAATATGTGGGTCATTTCGTCACATGAGACGACATTAGTCCATTATCGGACAAGATTCAAGCCGTCTAAGAGTTGTCGGAACTTAAAAATGTCACAGATGTCCATTCGTTTCTTGGCTAAGTCGGTTACTACCAACGCTTTATTGAAGGCTAATCGAAGATTGCGTCTCATTTGACCAAACTTCAAAGTGAGGACTGGTCGTTCGACTTCAACGACGATGTGCGGGCTTCATTTTTAGCCCTCAAAGTCGCCTTGCTATCCATGAAGGTCGTACGCATCTACGAGTCTATGACCCGTTTTTGCCGACTTGTCTCACTATCGATGGTACGCCTATGGCATCAGTGTCGTCCTCTAGCAACACCTTGGCGTGAATTGGGACGTGGTCAAATACATTAGTAAGAAGGTGTCTGTTGTGCACTCAATTGACGATGCACAGAAGGAGTTATTGGCCTTCATACACGTGCTCAAGTGGTGGTGAAATTTTCTTCTTGGTCGAAGTCAATCCCCACAGGTAACGGATAACAATCCGTTGGTCTTTTCCAAGACCCACTACACGGTTAATAGTACCATTGCCCGTTGGACAACTTTCATTGACCAGTTTTACTTTTTCCTCGATCACATCCCGGGAACATCAAACCGTTTTTCAGACGCTTTTTCAAGGCGCCTGGACCTTTGTACCTCGGTCTACTCAACGTTCGAGATTAACGACGACTTGCGGGAGAAGTTCATCTGCAGCTACCAAGTCGACCCTGAGTTTCGCAACAAGTATGTGAATTTCTCCTCTCCAAATCGGGCGCCATCACATTAGTATTGGATCCAAGAGGGCTATTTGCTAGTCCACTCGCAGGGGAAGGATCTTCTTTGCGTGCCAAGTGATCCACACTTGCGTACGTGGTTTCTTGGCAAGTTCCACAAAGCTCCCGCTACATGACACTTTAGAGTCAATTGTACGATTGACCGACTCCGCGAGCACTTTCGGTGGCCCGACGTTCTTGGCAATGTCACACGCTATTGCGAGTAATGCAAGGTTTGCCGGCATTGCAAATCCCCCAAGCATCGTCCGCTCAGCGAGTTGCGACCATTACCGGTCCCCTTAGGACGACGCAATTGATTGTCATGGATGGGATTCTCACAGGTTCGATCGACTCACCAAGTTTGCCATGTTCTTGCCTTGCTGCTATCAAGGCACCGAAATTGGCCGAGGTTCTTTATGGCGGTTAGATTCGCACCAAGGGTTATCCCCATGTGCGTGAACTGACGGAGTACTTAGTGTTATTTTCCTATTGTAGCCATAAGGCTGACCGTTGGTTGACCCATGCGGAACTTCAGGCTACAGCCCCCGATGTCCTCGCACGTTAGGAACGCAAACAACAAGGCAAGCCGGCACCTTCGGCTCCACGCCGTACTCACGTCCAGGTTCCACCATCGGATCGTCAACTTCGCCCTCGACCCGGCTTCACTTCATAAGGAGGGGGGGGGGTCACATGTTGAGGCCCCCAGGCCACCTGCCCGTTCCAGGCACGCGACCTGAAGGTTGCAAGCTCAGATTCGAGGCAGCAGTTTTTTTTTTTTTTTTTTTTCATATTGATGTTGTTTGTTCTTTTGCAGGGCGACGTTTTAGACTTGCGATGTCCGAACAGACTTTCACTCTGTTCGGACCTAAGCCACTTTTTGCGCCTCCCTCGTGACTGGGCCCTTTGAGGCCAGGTTCGGTTTCATCCACTGCCAGGACGTTCCCTGCTGGATCAGACGAGTAGGCCGTTTCAGATCAGGGCCAAGGGCACACCCGCGAGGCCCAATGCTTTACGTAGCTGGGCCAGGCCAGGGCACACACACAGTTCCAGTAGCTCACTTCTTGGGCGACACGCTGCTGGAGCAGCACGACACAGCGCTGCGTTAGCGTTAGAGCTGTGGGTCGGAGGAGAGAGAGAGAGAGAGAGAGAGAGAGAGAGAGAGAGAGAGAGAGAGAGAGAGAGAGAGGTTGTGGCCATACCTGCAGCTTGGCTACTTACCTGGGTGCCATAGCCAGCTGTCGTACTGGCAACATGCATCCTTTGCCAGCGGCACATGGCGGCAGTTATGTGCAGGTGAGAGAGTGAGGAGGGGAACATCTTCTTCTTCCTTGCCCTCCACTTCCGCTTCTTCCTTTTCTTCTTCTTCTTCTTCTTCTTCTTCTTCTTCTTCTTCTTCTTCTTCTTCTTCAATCTTCTTCTTCTTCTTTCAGAGAGAGAAAGAGAGAGAGAGAGAGGTTACAGGCTGAGGTTACATCGGGCCATGAGGCCCAGGATCCGATTTGACATTTTGGGGCAGACATTGATTGGACATTCGACAGGGAGACTATTTTTGGACTTCGCCATCGTTATCGTGGTCTTCTCACCCATGATCTCCATCTTCGTCTCCCCTCGCCCCCATCTCCTCATCTGTGGTATCGCCCCATGTGCACGCTCAAGGAGGGACCTTTCTTCTATATGTGCAGTCCCTTCCCTCTCTCTCACATGTGTGGTGTATGATGGTGTGTCGCATCAGTATCCGACAGGCCAGGTCATATCTTTGAGTCGTCCGTTGCACTACATTGTGCTAATTTCGTATTGTACGTTGCTTGTTGGTGCTTTGTTGACGCTGCATTGTCCATTCGAGTCCTTTTCGTCACTTCACGGAACCTTGGCTCCATATACATAGCTCGACTGAGGATGTATCAATGTGTGAGTGTGAGTGTGTGTTTGTGTGTGTGTGTGTGTGTCCGTGTTTTTTTTTTGTATCTAATGAACCAATCAATCAATCTTAATCAATCAATCAATCAATCAATCAATCAATCAATCAATCAATCAAATTGAATCAATCAAGCCGGAGGGTCCTGGTCATGGCCGGAGAGTCCTGGTCATGAAAAAAAAGAAAAGAAAAAAAAATGTTTTTCAAAAAAATATGAACCATAAAAAATGATACGTAGAAAAATAAAAACCGCACAAAGTTTGCCTCAGGGTCACATCCAAATTCGTTACCAAATTAAAAAAAAAAAAAAAAAAAAAAATCATTGTTTTTCTTACCAAAAGAAAAACTAAACAACTTTCGTCTCAGTAAAATTAGTTTTCGATTTTAAAAAAATTGAAAACTTCGTCAAATTCAAAAAATAAAAATAAAAAAAATTGTAGAGCTGAAAAAGAACTACAACACCATTTAAGAAAAAAAAACTTTGTTGAACAGTTCTTGGCCCCCCAAACAAATTCCCGAAAGTCGCTGTCGGAGCTTGGCCGGTCACGGCCGACTTCCAGTCACGGACCCCCAGTCATGACCAGGGGTGATGCATAGGTAGAAGGACTCTATCAAAGCCGTTGATTTTGCGATTTTGCTATTATAAGGATCATAAGGGATCTCCACACCCCTCTTAAAACAGTGAAATGTTTTAAGGGATGTCAGATATCCATTTTCAAGAGTTTTGGGCGCTTGGCCACACAACACTCTTGAAAGAGTCACTCTCATGCATTAAGTACTATGCCCTTCTTAAACAAAAGACAAACATAACTGCTTGTTTTTTTTTTTCAGTTTTGTGCCTGTGCCTGTCACCACTTGAAAATAGAGGGTGTTTTCGTCCGAGCGCACTTGAACCTGGAGTCTTGCAGGCACTCACAACAGTCAGGATTGAGGCCTTTTACCTTCCACCCTTTATTTTTTATTTTTTATTTTTTTAACCAAAACCTCCATAAAATGTTAGTGATGCTGATAAAGGCAGACACCACTAACACTTGGGGAGCGGCTCCTTTCCATTGGTGGGTAGCTGCACATGCTGGAAACCGGGTCCAGCGTCCCTTGACAACTTACAAAACAAGGTATAGCTTGTGCTGGGAACTGGGCTCAACGTCCCTTCTGTTCATATGAACTGAGTATGAGAATAGAAAGAGATTGGCATTATATGCCTCTTCACCCTGAACGAGCGCCATATATGCTTGGTCACCTAGCACTTGAAACCTACTAGAGTTGAACTTGACAGCTTGCATAAAAAGGGGAATATTGGCATTGTTATTCCGAGTCCGGCATAAACCAAGATCTGGGAACCAAGGCCAGTCTTGTAGGGGGAAAGGGATCCGGAAATTCTGATAGTGGTCTCATTGGAATTGTAGGGTCAATATTACTCCAATCATTGAAGATTAGCCTGTAATTCCTTGGCGTCTCATCCTGGTCACTGTCTTGTATTCCTTCCCATTTCACTTGCCCCAACTTTCCTCCTTGTTCCCCTCCAAGCCAATTTTGATTGAATGTTTGAATGTGGTGCTTAATATATTTTTTTGTTTTAAAGAATTTGAGTTTCTCTTTCAGGACTTTCCATCTAGTGGTAATTTCTACTTAAACATGTTGTTTGATGGTTTCTGTAAATTCTGGGCCATCAAGTCGGGCGCCTTCCATCTCATAAGTACATCTACGTGTCCATAATACCCAGATGACTGCTCTTCTTCCAATTGTGAATAGATTCGATGTAAAACTATCTATTTCAATTGGGTTCCAGGACTCCAGCAGGAGCGCTTTCTAGTTCTATGGCCAAGGGAGAGGTTCCAAATTTTGTCCCACCATCGCCATAGCCATATAGAACGTGGACACTGCATGAAAATATGTTCTATAGTTTCCGGAATGAGTTTGGATGGGAATGCTGATTTGCAGAACTTACACCAGGGTAGGGTTATTCCTCTTTGTTCAAGAGAGGTTCTGTCAATAATCCAGTCATTTGTGGGTAAACAACGATGAGTAATTCGCCACTGTAGTGATGCAATTTTAGTCGGTCTATATTTTATGGTTTGGAACCATTTAATTGGGCGCAAGTCTTCGTTGCTTACATTAAGGTGCCTCATTCATCGGTCTTCTATTTTATCATTTATATTCACCTTGAGGCGAAGTATCCTGTAAGTGGATTTGACTGATAGTGTATGGAGCATTCAGGTATGAGAACAACCCTTGGCGGACTTGGAAGACCAAGTCCAACTAGCCGGATCAAAGGGGAGATGAGAAATGGGAGTGTTCGGTTTATAGGCCAACCATTTTTTTTGGATTGTTAGGACTCTGATCCTAAATAGATTATCTTTTTTAAACCATCCTGTTAACTGTTGTGGACTTATTCTCAGGTAACCATCTTCTCCCAGGTTAAATAAGGACAATAAAATGTCACCTGTAGTTCGAACTTCCTCCACCTTTCCAACTAATCCTGGTTAATCTATCTAGATACCCAGTCACATGGAATTAGTATGGGCCCTTTTTTCAGGATTCTGACCCAATCCAATGGAACTATATCAATTATTTGTTTCAAGGCTTATTTCTGATTGTGCCAGTATCTTAGTCTTTCATGAAGGTGTGCCGTTTCAATCCAGTCTTTGCCCTCTATGTTCCAGATATCCCTAATGTGTGTAATTCCTCTTTTGATCCACCATTTCCATGGTGAATCAAAACAGTTTAGGGTATAACCTTGAGAATCTCTAATGAATATGTTGTTGAAAAGTGGTTGTTGGCAAACCTCTTCCCATCTATCCGGAGCCGTCTTATCTGGGAGTGGTTGTTTCCTCCGTGTTCTCAGCAGATCAATCCAAAAGGGATCTCTAACTAATTATGCCTTGGCGGCTTGACGGTCTGAGGGTGTCAGGTTTTGGGGAGCATTTGGAGTACCTCTCGGGAGTAGCCAGCATCTGTTCTCCAACCACATGAGGGGGTCTACTAATTCTGAGGTGGGTGGGGCTAGTCTTCTTATTTGTTCACAAGCCAGCATGCTCCAAGGGGTTTGAGGATTGAATAGTAGGCGCTTGAGCCATTGTATGGACAAGGCCATTGCTTGGGTGTTGGGATCAATAATGCCTAGACCTCCTTTCGCTTTAGGTTGGATAATAGTTAACCATGCCACTCTACTAATGACGTTTTCACATTCATGATTCCGACGTCAGAGGAAGGCTGCTAACTGTCTTTGTAATACTTTTATGGTGACTTTATGCAGAGCCCATATTGCTAATTTATACCAAATTGAAGCAAGAACCACGTTATTAATCGCTAGTGTTCTTCCGAGTAGTGAAGTGTGTTTGTCCTTTCATAGTTCTAGCTTTGAGTGTGCTTGTTGCATGATCGTGGTATTATTGGAAGCAGGTTTGCCTAGCGGGGAAAGAGAAATCCCTAGGACCCTGATTGGTGTTTCAGGAGGGAACCATTTAATCATTGGTCTCTCTGGAGGTCTTTCTCCTTGATAGTGAATCCACCATCCCAGTGTTTTGTTCCCCCAGTTAACTCTCATATCCGAAAGTTTGCAAAATTCGTCCATGATTCATTGGATTGCCTTAAGATTTTCTTGTGAGGCATCAACCATCAGGGAGAGATCATCAGCGAAGAGAGAGCAGACCGGTATAGCTTCCTCTGGTATAGAGGTCACTTGTATGCGTTTTATATCTTTGTGTTGGCAGAGATTAGCGACCAAAGCTTCCATAATGATTACAAAAAGGAATGGGGCAGTTGGGTCCCCTTGCCTTACTGATCTCTGTAACACTATAGGAGGGGCCACATTACCATTGACCATGACTCTCGTTGTAGCATTCTCATGTAGAATCTTAATCCATCGCCTGGAATTTGGACCAAAATTAAATTTAGCCAGACATTTATCTAGAAAAAAACAATCTACATGATCATATGCTTTCTCAAAGTCTATGAAAATAAAAGCAGCGTTATGCTTAGATTGACGCGAGAGTTTAATTAGTTCATTGATTAATAAAATATTATCCTGAATATTTCTTCCTTGAATAAAACCTGTTTGGGATGGGTGAATTATATCTGCTATAATTTTGTTTAATCGAATTGTGAGGGTTTTTTAGCTGAGCTTATAGACCACAGTGAGAAGTGTCATGGGACGGTAATTACGAATGTTACATTTGTCTCTCTTTTTGTAGAGCAATGTTAAGACTCCTTGTCCCACAATTTCTCCCATCTGACCAGATTCCCAGACATTATGATAGAGTTGCATTAGATCCTGAGAAATGAAATCCCATAAGGTTACCCAGAATTCCTTTGGTAGTTCATCGATGCCCGACGTCTTTTCCTCCTCCATAAGCATCAGAGCAATCCACACTTCTTTCTTAGTAAGAGGTAATTTCATCTGTTCTTTTTGTGATTGAGCAAAAGCTTTGGTCATTGGTTTCGAAAATTCATCAATCTCCTTATTTTTTTGCTCCACAGGGGAGTTTCGTGTTTTTAATAAGAAGAGGTTTTGAAAAAATTATCTGGGAATTTTGGTGCACTCTACTGTAGAGGTGGCTAGTTGGTCATTTGTCCTATGGGGGTGTGAAAAAGCTTCTATAACTGTTTTTCCAATCCGAGCTTTAGTCGTGACAAAAAATCTTACATCCATATTTCCTTCAATGACTAGTTGTCTTAGTTTACCTCTGATCCCGACCCCATGTCAACGATACTCCATCTGAGAAAGAAGGTGATCCTGTAGTGTTTGAAGTTTTTGAGTTAATTTAACATTGTCCTCGTCCTTTGGATTGTCATCTTCTAAGGCTTGAAGTTGTTGGATTCGCTGGTATGTTCTTGTTTCGTTTGAATGTCTGTCGGCTGCTAGTAGCTTCAAATATTCATTGCATTTACGCCCTAGAAAAACTAGACCGTTGTTTAACCCTGTACTATCATCCTGAATAACAGCTTTCTGTTGACGCCAGAAAGTCCAGACGTCCTTAAGATATGACCTGAAACTATCTATTTGAAGGTGAGATGTGTTTAGCTTGTAGAAACCCCTACCTTAATCTGGTTTTTTCCTAAAGGAGAGGATGACTACACACATGGCGTGGTCTAGTCCTGCTAGGGGACTCTTGGGGAAAATCTCTGCGATTTGTAGAGAACCTTCCAATTCTTCTGAAAGGAGTATTAAATCGATTCGTGTTTTGGAGACCGATATATTCTGACTTTTTCGAAAGCATGTGAAAGAGCGGAGAGTGGGGTTCAATCTTCTGAAAGAATCAAACAGATTGAAGGATTGAATTAGATTGATAATTATTGCTTCATCCGCTTTCACAGAGGCAGGACATGGGTTGGGAATCCTCCATCGATCCAGGGATCGATCAGGCGCGGCGTTGAAATCCCCAGCTATGATCACTGGTATACCTACCGGAAGTTTAGGAATGAGAGATTCAAAAACATTTTGACGATTACCAATCTCATTTGGTCCATAGACACATAGGACAATGACTATTTCGAGTTCCGATATTACCAAGATATATGTCCATCTCCCTCCTTCTTTATCCACCTCCAGTAAACTGGTTCTACTTTGGAACCTGGCGGAATCCATATTGCTACCCCCGCACTTCCTGGGCGAGGTGCGTGGGCTCTGAAGACTGTGTGGGGCCATATCTGATTATGGCAATGATTATGAGTTGTTGAGTCCATTAGATGTGTTTCTTGGATACAAATAATATCAGGCCATTGTTTTTTCCCAATTCCTTTAAGTTGGTCATAAATGGTTTGTTTCTTCTCAAACTTAGCTGACGCAAGTCCATTAACATTTAAGGATCTCAAATCTAAGTCTGCTTGTCTTTTTACAGATTTTCAGGTCTTATCCTTATTGTATAAGGCATCCACTACCTGAAATTTTTTCATTTTACAGTTCTTTCCAAAATTATCCCGACAAATCAGTTGTTCTTCCCCTAAGGAAGAGGCGTAGAAAACGAGATTGTTACATCAATTGGGTCTTCCTGCCATTGGCCAAGATCCATCAGGCCTCCTAAGGTTAACGTGTGTTGACTGAGGAGGCGGACCAGTAGTGTTCCAACATCAGTTTCCGACCAGAAACTGTTTGCTTTGATTTTCATTAGCTGAAGTTTCATCAAGGGGTCCTGATTGAACCATTTGAGTTCAACGTTTTTGCAGACTTCATATTTCAGGAATACGTCCCACTCTGTTAATCGTTGTTCCCCTTCTGTTATGATGAGTGAGGCTGTACTTCCCATAGGGAGATTATCTTTGATAAAATCACATACCTCTTGCTTGATGATGGGTTCATTTTTCCCCCGATCTGATCTAGTAGCCAGTGAGAGAAATTGGGAGGTCGTGCCCAGAACTATTACTTCCCCGTATGTTGCTCTCATCGGGACAGTTAATCCTACCTCCCACGTGCCCTCCTTACATCTGACTGGGAAAAAGACTATACCAGTTTTGAATGGGGACAATATCCCTTGCCCTTTAGCCACACGGTGCTTGAGTTTCTGTCTCTTGGATGAGAGTTCAGAGTCAGGAAACGTCGACAGGGTCTGATGGATCATCAAGGTGCTTGGAGACAATTGAGAATTTTCCATGCTTTCTCCTTCAGACTGGGACTGGTTATTTTGAAGATCATCCGTGAGATCTACTATCTGTGATGTTCATTATTATTATTATTATTATTTTTTAGTTTTCCTCAGTGTTTGCAGGTTGGTTCACTGTGTCAACCTGCAATACTGCCGAAAAACTCTGAGTTGTCTGCTGCTCCTGTAAGACAACAACCCCTGGATCTTACTCTATCAAGCCTTGACTGTGTTTCCTGGGTACTTCGGGTTGTTGTTCACTAGGGATGTGCAAGTATTTCTTTTCCCCAGTAAGCTCAGAAATAATAAGTTGAAAACAGGCACGGTTGTTACCCCCATCTGGTGTCGAAGTTGTCCCATTTTTTTTAGCTTGGGTGGTTCTTCCACCATCACCATTGCCTCTTCCGTCTCCTCTTCCAGGGCACTCGATCGCGACACGTGTGGTTTCACAATCTGCTGTTCCTTTGGATGATCAGACAACACGTGTGGAGTCACGATCTGCTGTTCATGTAGAGTCACGATCTGTTGTTCATTTGGATGATCAGACAACCCGTGTGGAGTCACGATCTGCTGCTCATTTGGATAATCAGGCAATCCTGTCTGCAACATACTGGATGGGTTATTATGAGAAGTTAGGATCATTTGTTCATTGATCTGCAAATTTTCGATAATTTTCTCCTGTTCGTGTTGATCCTGCTGTTGAACCTGTTCTAGTGACTCAAGCTGAGTAGATTCCAGGGGAAAACCATTATGCCAGTGTCATGGAGAGTCGTCTGCCTACCTTTTGTGACATATCTGTTCCTTCCATTTCATCCCCTAGCAAAGACAGGGGCAAAAAACGATTGTTGAGTCCAGGTAATAATTTGGGTTTTCCTATTCTTGTGCTGTTAAACCTTGACGACACTATGCATAGCAGTCTAGCACTAATGTCCTCCCACGATACACCAATAGGGGGGCCGTTCATTAAGAAGGATACTAGACTTCCACTGTTTTGTAACATTTGCATTAAATCCGTGAAAATGTGAGGCAAGGATGTCGTGGGTAGATTAGGGTGCTGCTCTTTTAAATTACACAGTAACCAGTCTGCAATTTGGAGGATGATCGTCTGCGTGTTACTTAAAACTGATGTGTCACTACTTCCGCCAGAGATGACAGATGGGGGGGGAGCACAAGGCTGGATAGCCTCAATGTCCATAGGTTCCGAGCCAAACACCTCTCTGAGAAGATCCACTTCCATCGGTTCCGTTTCCGACTCGGTACCCAATGATGCTACCCCTTGCTCTTCTTTTCTTACTTTCATCCTCTCCTTTCCTATCCCCTCAACCTTTTGTTGTACTTCTCCTTTCTTCTTCACTTCCCTCCGTTCTAAAACTGCCCCATTTCTCTGTATATAGTCTGCTGCGTTGGGACCAACAGAACGGTCCCCTGCTGTCATTGAGGATGCATTCAGTTTATATTGCCTCTGAGATTTCCCGTTCTTTCCATCATTACCACTTATGGACACGTCTTTATTCCCACCTCCTCGATTTGGTTGAACTTCCGTAGATATTCCTTGTTTATTTACCTCCGAGAGCGCAGACTTCCCAGACTGAGAAGAGGGGCGCTGTTGCAGATGGTGAGACTGGTCCTGCGCTGAGATAGACGGTGAATGAGAGGGAGGAAGCCAGTCCTGTGGCGGGCGGGGAGATTTGTGAAAATCACTTCTCCCTTCCCACACCCATCTCACCGGTTGCCCCGCATGATTGAGTTCCTCACGGTACACCCATCCTTAATGGCCTGGAACCGCTGAAATTCATCTGTTAGGTCTTTGAGGATCCTTTTTTAGGCGTCTATCCGGGGGAATCGCATGCTGGGGGTGCTGTGTACATGCGTAGTCCGTATGCTGGTGTCCATAGGCTTTACACTTAAAACACCAAGGTCTGAATTTGTGAGCCGTATGAATCTGGTACACCTTCCCTCCCAGTTTAAAAGGAATGATATCATCTAGTGAAATTAATTGTTCTTTGGGAAGATCCAATGCCAGCATTAGATAATCATCTCGTTTGGCCACGTAGGAAGACAGAGGGTTGATGAAATCAACTATCTTATACTGGTGACCAAAATCATGTATGAAAGACGCTTGGATCTCTATTGGGATATGTCTTAATTCTACCCAATAGAAATCCTTCATCATCTGTTCCCTCTTCTCTTCCGGTCCGACCTTTCTTGGCAGCCATGGATAGATTCTAACTTCGAATCTGTCCCAAGACATTTTTTTCCATGCATCCATTTTCACTTTATTTTTTTCAAATAGGCTGAGAATCGTGAAAACTGTAAGGGTAATTGGTTGAATCAGAAAAAAATCATTTACTCATTCCGGTCCTTCTCTCAATGATTCTAATTTTTTACATATGTATTTTATCTTATCGTTGACCGACCTGTAGGCAGCGTCATCATAAAATATCCAATTGCTGTCGTGTTTGGTGTACACTTGCTCTCGTTGAACAAATTTGTTTTGAGGATAAGCCTTCATTATAGTTTTCCTTCCTCCTTTGTCTATGACTAAGTGCTCAGACGACTGAAGAAACAGGGAGAGAAAATACGCCCTTGCTGAGGACAGGTTCCCAAGAGGTACCTTCAATGCTTCTGCAGGAGATCCAGCTAGGTCAATCGCTGGACGCTGGATGATCAGCGTTTTGTTTTGCAGAGTCTCCCTCACCTTCAGCGCCCATGAAGGATGTTGTACCACTTGTCTAGTCACCTTATCTGCGTTCTTCCCATCAAGCTCTGTAGTTGAGGAAGGTGTTTTTTTTCTGCATCCTTTCGTCTTCAATGAGTATCTCATCATCATTTATTCCATTACTTCCATCATCATTTTCCCCCTCTTCTCTCTCTTCTTCATCATCACCTTCTATCATAATGATATCATTTTCTTATGTTGAGGATACTCTGTTGGTTGTGTTTCTTTCCGGCTGTCTGACTTCTCCTGTTTTTGTGTTGTCATGGTTCAAGGGAGGGAAGTCATCATGGTTCAGGGAAGAGGTATCAACAACCATCGACGACTCTTGAGACCCCTGTTCGATTGTCATCTTTCCTCGTGTGATCCGTAATGGACTAATGGCCATCAATCTCTCCTTCTGATTCTTTGTGTGACCACCCATTCCCCTCGAATTCCAAGTTGTGGGCACTACCCCAGGTCGGGTATAAGGTGTTTGACCAATCTGCTTCATCATTGTGTGCCTCATTGCTCCTTGGTAGAAGAGCAATGAACCCGACCCTTTTGCGCGTCTGAAGCTGAGATTCATTGTGACTTCCCCTTTTTTGGATCAGACAAATATAATAGTCCTACAAATGTTATTACAACTTAGCAACAATAATATCAAAAATCCAAAAAATGATGATTCTTTGTGATAACTGATAGTTGATAATTAATCGATAATTAATGATTTTTATACGTCAAAACCAGCGGAAGGAAAGCCAAGTTGGCGAAATAGTGAAACTAATTCGTTATCCCTTCTTCCTCGGCTAGTCTTGTGCTTCTATGACCAGGTATCCCCTATCTCATTATCCCATTCTGTAATTATGTTCTTCAGTGAAGTGGATTGTGTTGTTGATCAGTTGTGTTATTGGCTTGGAACCCAGAGGGTGTGTCGGGGCACCAGGGAGGATGGTGTGGCAGGGTAGTGCAAAGAAGGAGGGTATGCACGTACCAACGAAGCTATCTTCGATGGTCTTCGACCTAATCATTCCTTGTAGTGCCACGAATTCGCAAATGTCATTTCTCCCGCGTGTCAATCAGCCTCAGTAACTTCTTATCCGTTCTCCCTCGACCACTCACCCACGTGTCAGTCAGCCTCAATAACTTCTTATCTTTCTCTCTTGACCACTCGCCGTAAGCTACACTTATCCTTTTCTGCCTTTCTGCCTTCCACCAATTCTGAACTATCCGTGCAAATCTCCTCCTCTCAAATTCTTGTTTAGAGCAACCTCTATGTCTTGCATGGCCTAACTAACCACAGGGTGGCCACTTCTACCGTGACCTTCAGATATTGATTGTATTGGTGGATGTAGGCGATGGTGAATCAGTGAGTAGTCACTCCTACTGACTCCAACGTAGAGTGACAGATCCACTTCTGACTGGTAGATCCTAATCCTATTTGAGGCGGACGTATTCTGGAATTTTCATGATTACAACCAGCTTGGACGCAGATGGTGTAGCAGAACTCGCAGCTCCGGATGACGTCAACCTAAAATATGGAGAATGAAAACCAATTGCGAAGCGGATCTTAAGCAGATCTCAATATGACAAACGAAAACTGAAATAGGAAACTCGCAGCAGAGAGTCTGACTTTCGCTGACATCTTGGATTAGGTAGCCTTGTTCACGCACTTCCCTTTCTCAGGGGCACACTCCGCCTTCTCCATCAATGCTGGGCAGACAACATTACTGGGCCGTCCATTGTGTCAAAAACACGATTGGCTATGGAGAGAATTGCGGAATCCAAGGAAAAACGAAGATGAGAATAGGAATACCCTATCCTTTTCCTTCCCTTCCAAGGATTTGGCGTGATTCCACGTCAGCCTGTGACGTGGACACGCTCCAGGGCATCTGTGTTCCGGTGCGCGTGCGTTAGGCGCGGCTGTCTCAGGTCGGAATAAACTCAACTTCTCTTTTCACCTTTCACCTTTCGGACAACTCTTCAAGGATTTTCTCGCCCAATGAAAGGGGGTGTATGGCAGTGTCGTACCCCCGTTCATGAACGGGGGTGTCTGTCTGTGAAATGGATGCCGGTCACCTGTCACGAAAATAGTGACCGGTCTCCGGATATGGCCATCGAGGGGAGCGGGGAGGGCCTCTTTTAATGTTTTTTTTGCTGGTGAGTGGTGTTTTCGTTTTTTGTAGGAGGGTGGGGGTCATCGGAGGGTACCCACCCATTTTTTTATTTTAGTTTTTCTTTCTCAGGAATAATACTTTTTTTAATTAGAAAAGAAAAAAATAATCAGGGAATGCACCAACATGAGCTTTTTTTTTTTTTTTTT
>BFEA01000695.1:362034-375402 GCA_003427395.1 Chara braunii | reverse complement strand
AGGAATTGCGGACGTGGGTTATAGTGATCGGTAGGGGGTTTATTTTCGACGTGCAGGGCGGGTGGTGCTTGGTTTTTCTTTTAGTTCCATTGCGAGTGACGTGACGCGCGTCGCCAGGGACGCAGAAGGGTCATTTCGCACGTCGGGGAAGAGCGAAATGACATGCCACGTATAGCCTGGCCGGTCGCGCGTGCCACCCTTGGCGAGGCAGTTTCCCGCAAAGTGGGACGCTGTGTCGCGGGCGGTCCACCGCGATCAGATCAATTCAAATTTGCGCACCCGAAGCCGCTCGACCATCTCTACATTTGCGCGCACCTGTGCTGAAGCCCGCCGCTCGCGCTGTTCACGCCAGGCCGTGGGAGTCGCCGTCCTTCTGCCGTGCACACAGACGCCGCCCGTCAGTCTTCTCGCCACGGAGCACCGTCGTCGACGATCTTCTCTCTCCTGTCATCTCCAACCTATTCCCCGTCGAGCGCTCTCGCCACCGTCGTCGTCCTTCTGTCTGCCACGCGTCGGGTCGACCTCTTCTTCCTTCGGTTGGCAGATCTTCTGCGTCGTGCGGCTTTCCTTCTTCGTCACGGCAGTCCGCCGTGGGAGTCATTGTCGTCGTCAGATCTGCCAACTGGCAGGCTTTTAACGGCGGGCGAGTGGACACGTTGCGGTCTTCACATCGGGTCGCGAGGGAACATGTCTGCGTGAGGGGCGGGTCGTGGGAAGAAGCGCGAAGGACTGCCTGACGACAGCCAAGTGACTGGAAAAGGTCGGAGGCATGTCCCGAAGGCGAAGAGGCTGCGGTCGGACGATGAGTCGACAAGGGTACCTCTTGGATGAGCGCAAGGTTGGGTGGCAGAAGCGGGGGGTGACAACGACGACGACTTCGTGACTGACGAAGATCAGGGACAGGCGACTGCGTCTGGAGTTCGGGAGAGTGGAGGGCTACGACAATCTGATCACAGCGCGTCGAAAAGGCTGATGACCCCTCCACCCGAGACGAAGCAAGTGCGCGCCTGCGACAGGCGGACTGACGACGCTCACGTCGACGATGTTGGTGACGACGATGACGAGCCCTTGGAAAGACGCCTCCTGCGCAGTCACACAGCAGCCACCCCGCCGCCGGCGGCTTCGGGCCACGCTCTCGCTGGAGAAAAGGCAGTGACGGGTAGGCTGCCCGCCACCACGGCTGCGCCATGTCCTCGCAACATGGCTGCTGAAGGAGGGTCCGTCCAATGAGGCGGCGGTGGGGTGGTTGTGGCGCACACGGGCGCAGTTGGGGTTGAGGTGGCAGGTGCGGCGGGTGCGGTTGCGGGTGTTTCAGGCAGTGCGCCCCCAGTTCCAGCGGCGAGAGAGGAGGGAGCAGTTGTGGCGATGGCGAGGGACGACGCGCGTGGAGGGAAGAGGAATGATCGGGAGGGCGGCGAAGCTGGTTCGATCAGGCTTAGCAGGGGAGTGTTGACAAATGACCTCATAGACCGTGTCGTCCTTTGGGTCGACGACAAACCTTTCTGGACGACGGGGGAGGGGCGAAGACTCTACAACATCGTACACGAGACAAGATAGTACTTCGTCGCCATCGCCAACGGACTTCCACCGCCTGCGATCCCTCGGAGCGTTGTGATGCCCAAATCCAGCATGCGGATAGCCAGGATCGCCGACCCGTCGCAGCTGCAACAAGCGACCTCCCATGCATCGACAGTGGAGAACATCGCTCTCCGCGTATTGCACGACTGGGTTTTCAAGTCTGGGAACCGCCCAAGGGGTTACAATCTTGCATTCCAGTACGCCCTGGAGTCCGTGGCGACGGACATAGCGCGAGCTATGTGTTACGGCGAGGAGTGGTGCAACGTCGTCAGCCCAGCGGTTTGCGCACACACAATAGATCTCTCCATGGACTTGCCACTTCGAAACTTTCCACTTCGCGACGCTGGTGTCGAAGCCCACACTCGTGGCGTCCATGCATCGGTCGTTCGACCATCGTCGATCCATTCGCCTCGCCGTGAAAGCCGTCATGGAAAGGCTCGGGAAGGCAAACGCCACATTTGGAGAGCACCCCGACTACCTTCCTCATTGGGCAGACCGCGACATTGTGTTCGGACACGACGCAAGGATTGACGGGCCGGAGGAAGCTAAGAAGCTCGATCGGTTGCCTCTTTGCATGCGACCGACTTTATAGCGCTTTTGTCCATGCATCCGCGCAGCCACTTCGAAGCTTTCCACTTCGCGACGCTGGTGTTGAAGCCCACACTCGTGGCGTCCATGCATCGGTCGTTCAACCATCGTTGATCCATTCGCCTCGCCGTGAAAGCCGTCACGGAAAGGCTCGGGAAGGCAAACGCCACGTTTGTAGAGCACCCCGACTACCTTCCTCATTGGGCAGACCGCGGCATTGTGTTCGGACACGACGCAAGGATTGACGGGCTGGAGGAAGCTAAGAAGCTCGATTGGTTGGGCTCGGGTCCCGCCGATGATGACAACGACGACGACGACAAGGGTGACTCGTAGAGGGGGGCGAGGTGGGCGGTACGCGTGGGCGGGTGAGTGGGTAGGTATTCGGGGGGGGGGCTTGCTGTTGTGTGAACGCGGGCAAGTGGACACGTGGCAGGTCATGCAGTTGCCTCTTTGCATGCGACCGACTTTATAACGCTTTCGTCCCCGCGGAGGGAGGGGGGGGGGGGGGGTCTTAGCGCGTCGGCAGTGCGGCGAAACCCGGTTGATTGGTTGATTTCGTTTGTGCATCGTTTAGTGCAGATGTGTAGTGTGCAGGTCGTCGTCGTCGACGACGGGTACGTTAAAGACACTCGTGTGTTTTGTGTTTATCATCCCAGTTGGGTCGACAAGCAAATCGCAAGCGCTTTCAGCGCACCTTTTCTTTTCTCTTCTTTGTTTGTCTGCTCAATGTGTTTTGTGTTTATCATCGCAGTTCGATCGACATGCAATTCGAAAGCGCTTTCAGCGCACCTTTTCTTTAGTCTTCTTTGTTTGTCTACCCTCCACCTTCGCACCGTTGTTATCCTCTCAGCGATGGATGATCAAAAGATGTTTGCCTTGCATGCATGCACACAACCGAAGACGACGTCCCTGAAATGCGCTTTGTATTCGTTGTATGAGGTCGACCAACTATCATCAATGTTTTCGACAGCATTTTGTGAAGCTCACAAAAAAGATCGTGACAGACGAACCGACGAAAAAGATCGTTGTATGAGGTCGACCAACAACACACGAAACAGACCTTGATAGACGAACTGACGACGTAATAATTGAGACAAACAAAAAATTTTGTAAAAACATTGTAAGAAAAAAAAAGAAAAACAAAGACTCGTCCTAAAACGAAGAAAATTTCATGGTACACATAAAACTGAGGAGCCAAACAAAAGAACAACATACGAATGGCAGCTGGAAGCTCAACCCAATCAAAAAGAAAAGAAAAGAAAAAAAACAAACATTTGAAGCGACTGACAGCATGGAAAAAAAAAAGGTCGTTCCAATATTAAATGTTCGCACGTACGTGCAAACCACTCAACCCTCCACACGACGAATACAGCAAACGAAATCATCACCGACGACCATGCATCCGTCCGCTCTACAGAGCTACTTCGCTGACGACGACCGCGGGCCACGGGCCACGTCAAAATATGAATCCTCCTACTGATCGCACCGACCCACGTCCACAATCCCGACACCCCCGACACACACACACACACACCAAAGCCCCACCACGCGTCTAAGTGCTCCCACATCAAAGCCAGCCGGTCTCGAAGAGCGTCACGCAACAAGTCCCCGTCGACGTTCGTGCAACGTTGCCGCCCGCCCGCGCCGTTCCCCACAATGCCCAAGGCCACTCTCCGGCGCACACCATTCTCATCCACCTCCTACAACAGTTTTCATCGAAGTCGATCCCGGCGTCTAGGAGGATATTGTGCAGAGTGCACACTGCCACAAATTGCTGCGGCAAGGTATCCAGGTTCGTCTTATGGGTGCGCAAGAAAAAACGCCACATGCACTTCAGCCGCCCGAAAGCTCTCTCCACACACCCCCGCGCCACCTTCTGCCGCGTGTCAAACCGCTCCTCCTTAGGACCTTGGTCGATTCCTTCGTACGGCTGCACGATCCGGGGGCAGACAACAGGATAATCGTTGTCGCCTAGCAGGTAACCTCGTGTGACGACTCCGTGCGGCAGACTCACCGGAGGTGCGTCGAACAGCTCGCCAGCTTGTGCACGCCTCCATAACTGGGAATTGTGCAGGACACGGACGTCGTGCACGCTTCCCGGGTATCCGATGTGGACATCCATGATCCGCAGATCCAAATCCACTACCACCTGCGTCTGCACGGAAAACTTCTGTTTGCGGTCGTAGTAGTTGGCAGATGGTGCGCCGGCGGGCTTGTCAATGAAGATGTGTGTGCAGTCGATTGCGCCGAAGCAGTTGGGGAAACCCTTGTCACGGAAAGCGCGCAGAATCTTCGCGCGTCTACGGCCCACTGGCCACTTTATCGCGTCTGGGTACGCCTGCAGCAGTGCCGAAGTGACGTCGCGGACGGCCTGCAGTCCATTTGCTCTCCCGATGCCAAAGGCAGAAGTGCCGCTCTCGTACGTCTCTCCTGACGCCCACCTGTACAGCACGAACGCGATGACGTGCTCCACCGGCAATGGCATCCTATAGTGCGTCACCTTCTTCTCCACGTACGCGGCGCACGTGGCCACGATCTGCCTGAACATGGCCATCGACATGCGCAACTTCTAGCGGTAGTACTCGTCCGTCGCGTCGTCACACAGGCGGAGGTCCTCCCATGTTCCGCCAGTCCGTCGTTTAATCCACCAGCGCGGGGTCTCCCGCGGGAAAACGCCAGAAGACAGTGCGGCGCACAACTGGATGACTGCCTGACATGTGGCCATGCAATCTGGCGCTTCGCCAATGCGCTGCAACAGCGCTCGTCGTTTGCGGAGCTCCGCCAGCGCGTCGCGTGACGAGGACGGGTCACCGAGCATCGTGTTCACGATGACGGCAGTCACGACCATCGCCACAGCCTCGATTTCGTCATCCCGAAGACCCTGCCCGCGCCCGCGAACGTCCATATCCAAGAACCCCGTGCTCTCCATAGCTAGACGCCTGCCACAACTGCCAAACAAACGCCCGGTGCTGAAAACCTCCACTTTGACAACGCACGCCGGTGTCGAAGATGCGGCACAGGAGATGACGCACGGCACAGCCGGCACAGCCGAAGACGCGCCCGTTGCTCCACGCTTCCACAGGGCAGCGCGCACAACGTAGGTGAAGAAGCCCCCACCACGAAGATGTGGCCGCTGGTCACAAGTTGCGCGAATCGAAAGACGGATACCCACAGCGTGCACTTCGCCACCGCCGTGTTTTTGACGTCAAACGCGTCGCCTGGCCTTCCTCCGCCGCGCTACCCTACGTCCGCGAAAATTCAAATTGGAATTTTTGAAGTTCGGGGGGACCGCGCTTTTCACCCACCCTTTTTTCCTCCGCCCAAGGGCCTCTGCACTGTGTACCACGGACAACATCCAGGAGGGGATGGACATCGGCAGCGCGGCTGCGTATACGCATATGAAAACCGGCCGCGGGAGACCTTTTAGGACGATTCCTAAAATATGATTTTTAGGACTGCGTGTAACGACGACGCACGGAATCCTAAAAAACCTTCAGGACTCGTCCTAAAAGTTTTAGGATTCTTTTAGGAGTGTCTAACGAGCCCCTAAGGCTTACGTTGGTTCTCGATTTTCTTAGAAACTGGGGAAATGGGCCCGACAAGCCCTAAGCTTGCGAAACGAAGTGCAAAACAGCGTGCAAAACACACCACACACCAGCAATTCTAAAGCTGAATGTAGGGAAGGCACGTCCTTTCGTACATTCCATTGCTCATCGACCTCACCCTTACTCCAAAACAAGCCCACAAGCACACACACACACACACACACCATAAATTTTACGGAAAAGAAACCAGAGAAGGTCAAAGGAAGAAGAAAGGAAGAAAAGATCAGCTCCGACCTTGTTGCCTTGTCCCTGCGAATCTTCGCCAAATCCCGGAAGCATCCCCATCGTTGATGAAACTTGCTCTGCACCTTGGACTCTTGGAGGAGAATCCCTTGTTGAGCACTTCGAGAGACCATTCTGTCGAAATAGTATGTTTGATCCCTTGTCTAAGGGCATACTCACACAAAGACCCCAAATCCACAAAATATGCGGATTTGGGAAGGGCCAATTTGAGGTTTTGGGCATGGTTCACGTCACACTGCTGTACCTTTTCAGATGGGACAAGGTCGAGGCCATCTAGAGAAATGGGGATTTGGTACTTGGCTAGTCACACGGCGCCATCCACAAATTGCGCAAGAACATTTGTGAACGAATTTTTGCTAATTTTTGAAGAAAATGCAAAAAAAAAAAAGGGCATTTGTGGTCACCTCCAGAGGTGACAGCAAAATATCTTGCCCAGCAGCTTCCCAGGCCGCTGACAAATGAGCACAGGAATAGTAGATTTGCGAATTTGGTAGATCCATGTGACCTGCCTTTTCCCCTTTTTTTTGGGATTTTGGGATTTTAGGTCCCCGTGTGACCTACATGACCCCCATGGCCGCGGATTCTGCAACCTAGGAGGCGGCCGAGGAGGCCGAGCGGCTGAGTTTCCGCGCGGTCGCCCCAGGCCCAGGTGGGGGCGTGCACGGGAAAACGGCGTGCGCACGCGGCCGTCGCACGTTGGCCTCTACGGCCCTGTCAAAAAAAAATAAAAAATTGGGGGGGTGTTTTTTGGTGTATGAGAAAAAAATTTAAATAAATAGAAAATAAATAAATATTGATTGATTGATAGTTTTTTTGATTGATTGATTGATTGATTGATTGATTGATTGATTGATTGATTGATTGGTTGGGGAGGGGTCCTCCCTCCCCTCCCCCCGGCACACGCGCACACACACACACACACAAAGGGCGTCGTTCGACACTCCTCGGGGCATCCTCGGGCTCCGAGGATGAATCCTCGGAAAAGTTTAGGGTTTTTGTTGTCTTCGTTCCACTCATCGGGGCATCCTCGGGCTCCGAGGATGAATCCTCGGAAAAGTTTAGGGTTTTTGTTGTCTTCGTTCCACTCATCCTCGGAGCATCTGTTTTAGGACTCATCCTCGGAGCAATGTCAGAAAAATAAAAGGAAAAAAAAAAGAAAAAAAGTTGTGCTTCAGGCTTGCAGCCAATAAGGTGCCGCCACGATCAGAATTCTCGGTTGTAACGTCTCTCTACGTGCATGCCCTCTCCGCTCCGTGAAACACGGATCCTCGGGCTCCAAGCCGAGGACGATTTGGCTGGGAAATCCTCGGAGCCCAAGGATTTGTCCTCGGAGTGTTTTCATATTTCCGTTCCGAAAATCAGCTCCGAGGACAGGTGGAACGACGACGGATTCCTCAGAATCGCGTCCCCGAGGAGTGTCGAACGACGCCCAAACACACACACACACACACACACACACACACACACACACACACACACACACACACACACACATACATACATGGATGGATACACACACACACGCACACGCACAGACACACACACACATACATACATACATGGATGGATACACACACACACACACACACATATATACATAGATAGGTATAAGCATACATGTGGATGCATAGATATATATATGGGATAGCATATATTTGTTTATCTTCATGGGCTCTCTTACTATGCTTGGCGAAGGGTAGGGGGGTATGCATGTAGACCCCCAGGACCATAGGGGTACAAGAAGTGAACATCCGGGTTCTTTTTTTATCCCCAAGACGCCAGACGAAAAACCATACCAATATCTGAGCGGACCGACCTTGGGTCTACCGACCACCAAGACGGGATAAGCCACATATACATATGCCCCAAACATGAAAGAGACGCTCAGAACGGACCCAATTCATATAGGGCTACTGGGCAGAAGGCTGTCCTTGAAAAAGTGTCACTAGCCTCTGCCGGTCCCAAGCAGCCCACAGAAAGGACTTGCAATGTATGGCCCGTTTTTTTCGTTTTTTCGTTTTCTTCGAACAGATAGGTTGATTATGCACCGGGCTAGCATTATGGTACAGGTACCGATGGTTAATGTGGACCAATTGACAAACGGCTGTTCATCCGAACTCCGTTCCCATAGTTATCGAAGGAAACATCTACACGGCCCTTTCAACCTGGCCCGCCTCGAGAAATGCGGTTATCCTCCGCTATATTTACTTTCTGCGTGCTTATTCCCCCATCTCATTCGTGGTTGAATGACTGTGCTGCTTTGTACGGAGGCTCTTTGACGAATGCTGTGAATGCTTGGCCATGGCAACTTTGGACTTGGATGGTATCATGTATGCTGACCTCGCGGAGAACCAGAGCAACGAGGAAGCGGTACACTTCCCATCCTTCTCCCTACTAAGCCTTTACCTATGAATGGAAGTGTGTGGAAGCTTGGACTGTTGTCGCATGTGTTTTGCTATGAACGCAGGTTTTTGAGTATCCCTCTGATGATCCATATGGTGGCAACGGTGAAAAACGTTTTAGGGGCGGCCACACCCTACCTGCATGCAATTTGCGACTTGCTTCGTTACTTCCTTGCTGCTCATTCAAGCGTCATCATTGAGCCTCTTCGTCATGTTGTATTGGCTGCTTGTTACTCATCATCCGTTTCATCTGGAAGTCAGATCCGAGCTATCCCGTACTCTTCGCTACCTGTATTTTCCGTCAATTAGAGTAGTATCTTCTTCTCCCCGAACCCTCCCCCTGCTCCCTTTAGTCTGATCAATGGATCGATCTGTATATTAGTGAAACTGTTACAATATTCTTCCACTTCTTCCACCAATCGCCCCTTCCCATCATCGTTACCCTAGACACCTGCGGACAGATTTGGCCTAGAGCAGTGATAGCCCCACTGGTTACAACTCGTATGGAGTAGTTTTTATATCGTGTGTATGGGCGGAGGTCTACTGATACTCAGCAAATGGACTAGTTCTTTCTTGGTAGTAATAGCCTGTTCGTCGGGGTGATAGCCTGGTAGTGATAGCCTGACTACAATGCGAATGGAGTGGTTTCTAATGGACTAGTTTTTTCTGTATGTATCTAGATAGAGCAGACTTGGTCTATAATAGTGATAGCCCTACTGGTTATTTCAGCTGTGGTGTGTTAACTTACGGGAATAATGAGGATACATTCGATCAACTATGCTAGCATCTTTACCTGATTATCTTGTCACATGAAGGCGTTCCATACTTTTTTAGATGTGAACTTTTTGCGCTCCATGATATGACACTATGAATTGATTCCCTGTGGCTTTTACATCTCGAAGAGGAATTGGGACTTTCACGTCACTATGCAGTGTTTGAACTTGTGCTGTTGCGAACGCATCGTCTCTTTTTCGAACCCATCATCTTTTCTGCCTCGTCTCCTTCACTTAGAATTGATGAATCTCTGTTAGTTTCCTTTAAACGACTTATCTTCTCGCCTTACATGCTTCCTTAGCATCTGCCTCTTCTATTTCTTTGTTTTATATATACGTAGGCTAAGGATATTTCGATAACATCGTTTTGGTATTTCTATTACATATTGGACCAGCTTTTCGTTAAAAAAGTTGAGTTGATGGTCCCGGATTGAACGTAGCTGTTAAAAATATGAATGATGGATCTTCATTGTACCGGGTCGTTGGGTATGAGCAGCTTGGATATTATCTACATTAGGGAACAACAGGCTGACATGTGAGTCGCACATAGCCCACATTGTTGTGATCGACTTCCCGTAATTCATTATCACCTGGCCAGGATGGGTTTTGCGGATAGGAGGCGCCACAAAACGATGCATTCGATCAACTGTACTAGTATCTTTTTCTGATTATTTCGACACACGAAGGCGTTCCATGCTTTTTTAGATATGAATTCTTTTCGGAAGTTACTTGACCTCCGTGATATGGCACTATGAATTGATTTCCTGTGGTTTTTACATTTCGAAGAGGTATTGGGGCTTGCACGTCACTATGTAGTTTTGAAACTTATACTGATACGTACCCATCATCTCGTTTCTTTCTCAGACCCATCGTCCTTTCTGCTTCGTTTCCTTCGCCTTGAATTGATGAATCTCCGTTAGTTTTCTTTAAACAACTTATCTTCTCGCCTTGCATACTTTCCTGGTTTCTACCTCTTCTCTTGCTTTGTTCTGTATATACAGGGTACTTCGATAACGTTGTTTCGGTATTTCTATTACATGTTGGATCTGTTTTTTTCTATAAAGTTGGATAGATGGTCCCAGACGGTACGTAGTTGTTAGGGATCTGAATGATGGATCTTCGGTTCATTGGTTCGCTTGGTATGAGCAACTTGGATATTTTCTGCATTAGGGAATAACGGACTGGCATATGAATCGCACACAGCAACCGTGACTTGCTGTGATCGGCTTCCTGCAAATCACTATCACCTGGCCAGGATGGTTTTTTGGAGAAGAAGCGGCATATGAATGACGTTTGGTAATCTTGTGTTTCCTTCCATAGAATTGCTGTATCCTAGTAAACATGGTTTCCCTACGATTCACATGAATATGTGATAATATAGGGGCATGCCAGCGAGTTTAGATGATACTGTATTTTTGAACCAAACCTTGGAAATTATCGAATCTGCCATACCTTTCATACTCCTCCTGATCAATCGACCGTGTGCCTGTGGTCTTCTACTAGGTGCTACGAGAGATATTCAGAAGTGTTGAGGTTGACTCCGATCTGATTTCCATGCAGTCCCCACAATTAAAGATGGTTCCCGATTGTTTTTCTGCATCTCTCTCTGATCTGGTGGTAGCTATCCGGTAGGAGGTAATACCTACCCTTGAACGTTGGTAAGTTTGAAATATTGATGCTTAGGTAACCAATCCTGGGGCGCATCGGGACCTCGCCCCATATTATCGTTTATAATCTCTACATCCACATCTCCTCATCTTATCTAATCCATCCTTCTTATCCCTTTTTTGGTTAAAATCCACCTCCTCAACTTGTAAGGTTCTTAGATACACTTCCTGAGTATCTTGATGAACACTGTTTGCATGCCTACGTAGATCAGTTGGGCACACTATTGATAGGATAGTCGCCTGTTTAAAGATTGATGTACTAGGAATTTTGGGAGGAAATTGGGTACTGTTGGTCACCTTAGCAACCTTTGGCGTGTATTGAGTATACTCGGGAACTGGAGGACAAATGTGTTTGCTCAATGTGAGGGCGACGAATATTGTGTGGACGAATTTTTGATGGTATAATCCTTAATTTTGACGAATACTGGATGGACGAAGTTTTCGGCATGATGATTTTTGTCTTCTGATAAGTTTTTTGGATGGTATCTATGCAGTGCGACATTCGACTAGAGATGCGCGTTTCATACAATTACTGCGATTCTCTTGCTTCCTACGAACCCTTCGGTTGGTTGTTGTTGCATCTGGTGTCGAGGCCTATATGGTAGTTAGCGGAACTGGTGCCTAGAGCTTGTACGACCATCATGAGTTCGCCGAGTTTTTTTTTTTTTTTTTTTTTTTTTTTTTGTCATCCCCCATATTTTCCATGTCCTCTGCTATGGTCCCTTTGATGCTTTCCGCTATCCTTCTTGGCTACCGTACCTCTAACAAAGAGTTGCAGACTCTTTGATGTGGGACTATACCAACCCACATACCGGAGGTTAGGTATGTCACTATGTAATGTCCTAATGATACTTAATACCCATGTTCACGATATTAATGGATTTACTACACCACGAAAATATTGATTGATAGAAGAGGGTGAGCCCTGATGACAAACATACTCTTACTGCACTCAACCTGAGCTCTTCTTCTTCACTCTAGGAATCCTACTTTCTCTGATGAACCCCCTGCTCCTTCATCCAGGGAGACGGGTGAATCTCGCCCAGAGAGCCTATTTATTTATTTATTCATTCATGAGGTATGAAAACTGTTTGTATCTTGAGATTTGACTCGTGTCTTGATTGATTTGGCGGCCCTACATGCTCTTGAGCCAATATATTTAGGGACCACCATTGATTAATATGACCACGATTATTTCGCCTGGGGTCTTCCCTTACCTATGCTCATTCATCTCAGACTATACTGAATTTATCTAATATTACGGGGTCTGGTATACTGGGTGCCCTTATGGACAATGTATGGGTAATTATGGAGTAGGCTGGATGCACAGATCCGTGACATAATGCTGAAATGAGGCGGCTTAATTAGGCACATTTATATTCGCTCCATTTTTTTCAAATTTTTTGATGATCCATTCTTCCCACAAATTTGCCTTCGCTGTCACCTCTACAATACTACGGTGATATTCGGAAAATAGGCTCCTTCTGGTAAACGTACCATGACTTTATCATGATGGATTATGATGCATGAGGCATATCTGCATGAAGGAGCATGCCGGTTGGATGATCTTATGTGAATGCGACTTGGTATACGATAAAACCTTTTTTAGAAATACGTACCAAACACCAGGTAATTATCCCAGAACTTTAGTCCTTGTCCCTCTTCCAAACATGGATCATATGGACCGTGATCAGTCTATGATTGGAGAACTGATCAATCGCATTGAGAGTCGTATCACGCTTCTGATTGATGTTCTCATCAAAAGAGGAGACCCTCCATCTACTTGGAATGATACATGGTACGAGCAACCTATGGATAACGATCACTCTAAGGTCAGACAGTGGACAACTTCTGTGTTTTCGAAGATCCACGAGGAACATCATGCCCTGTTAGACCACGTTGAGACACTCCTCCGCAGAACCGATACTGATAATAATATGAAATTGGATCAGCTTATGCGAGCTAATATGACCCTGAGTATGGAGATCAACCACTTAAGGGAAGAACTACGTTCTGCCATAATCAACCATCCTAAATACCCCCATCCCTCCTTGGGAACACTTGGCATCGCACTCCTGTTCTCATCTCTCATAGTTTACTTGATATTCTCCTTCTGTGCAACGGGTGCTTGGATCTGATCCATTTGAAATGATGAATACATCGTGCATTTTTTTGTGTGACTTCAGGGGTTGGTTTGGCATCTGAATGCATGCAAGGGTCGAAAATGAGAATAAATGGAGCTACACGTAAGTCCGGATGCAGCCTGAAAGCTTTGTGGTTTGAACGGTCGTATCACAGCGTGCTGTGAGGTTCTTAGCGTATCGCGCTATGGGTAACGTACGTAACACACACACACACACCCGCGCAGTGCGCGCACGCACACACACACACACACACAACTGTGCTCTCTCTCTCTCTCTCTCTCTCTCTCTCTCTCTCTCTTCGCTTTCTCTCTCTCTCCTCTCTCTCTCCGCTTTCTCTCTCCCTCTCTCTCTCTCTCTCTCTCTCTCTC
>BFEA01000695.1:334400-353515 GCA_003427395.1 Chara braunii | reverse complement strand
TGTGTGTGTGTGTGTGTGTGTGTGTGTGTGTGTGTGTGTGTGTGTGTGTGTGTGTATCCGAGGGTGCACTCCCCACCTCCTGCTCCCGCCCGGCCCCGTATTTCACTCAGACAGAAGCAGACATAAACCGTTCTGTCACACAACCTGCTCACATTCTTATGATTATTTCCCTACTTTCGTCTTATGATTCAAAATCCGACTCGAAACCCCCCCCCCACATCAATCCTCTGTTCCTCACTCCGGCAAGACTTATTGCAGCAGAGCCACCATCTCTACTGCTGCTATACCCTATTCCAATCCTACAGCTAGCCCCCTCACTAGTAGGACGCATGATATCCCACCATCTCCTTCTCCCACTCACCTCGTTTCTTCTTTAGAATAGACCGCCGGGGTCCTAAAAGAAAATCCAAAAATCTCGACCTCCCTAACAAACCTTTCCAGAATTCCTCAAAGTTGTCTTACTCCCTGCCGAGCTCTTCCAGGCCTCACACCCCCACTTCCTGCTCGGTTACAGGGCAACACAACTCGGCCCAGCTCCGACCAGCGTCATCCCAGCAGCAAACCTTGGTTGTCCCATGAGATGCCCACCCCAAAGCATCCCCAGATCTCTCTACCAGGCCTCACGCTCCTGCTGCGTCAATAGGTTACAGGGCAACACCCCAGCACCGGCCAGCGTCGTTCTGGCATCGAACAACCGCAGATCGCTGAGTATAACAACTTCAAAGCAGCCTGGGAAAAGTTGATAGAAGCCCCAGATTCCTAAACATTCTCAAGCCCCCCTTAACGGCCATTGGCAAACAGGATAAGATTCAGAAAAAAAGGGGGGTCAAAACTAGAAATGAATAATACCAACTGTCATAAAATCCCTCTCTCAACAAGCGGACCGTCGGTCCTGGCTTTCGGTCCTCGTACTAGAACTCACCTGGTCTCATACCCCCCTCTGCTAGGGTAACAGGGCACCACAACCCACCCTAGTACCGACCAACCTAGTTCTCACGAACAGGAAGTGCCTTCCTCCCTCGACAATTCCTTTAGCGGCAAACCCCTAAACAGGTTACAGGGTCCATACCCCGGTGCCAACTACGTTGGACGATCTGGTTATGCCTTCCACCCTCGGCATAACTCCATAGACCTCAAGCTCCCCCTGGGTCACAGAGCACAGCTCCAGCACCAGCCTATGTCATCCCAGCATCGTCCTCCTGACCTACTCACCTTAACCGACATCTCCCGTCTGTTGAAAATCCCCTTTCGTTCTTTCCATCCACCCATTCTAGTTTCCCCCTAGGCAACCATCAACAGAAAAAACACCACCACAGTCGTAGATCTTTTCATCGAAAATCATATCTGTATCGTCTTTTGAGAAGTCAAATTTAAAAATGAAATCAATTAGTAATCAAGGTAATTTAGGTCATGAATTTTTGGCATCCAATTCAGAACGAAATTTCGAAAAGAAGAACTAAATAAGAAGTAGATTCTGATGTCCACACAAACTTTCGACTCTGATTTCCATAACCCTAGTTCAAGAAATCGCTCAGACTATAAATCCAAAAGTAGTAAGCAAAAAAAAAACAATCGACAATCAATTAAGAGGGAAGGTCACTCAGACAATAATCAGGAGATTCTAAGCCGAAAACGAATCGACAATCAAGACAGTAAATGAGAAGTAAAAAGTACCAACTACCGATCAAGATCTACTAAAAAATCTGCATTAAGAATGCGACATGTAAAATCAGAGACTGAGATTTTCATAAATCAGAACTGGAAACTTACAACGTGAATCAAAGTAATCCAGTTTAGTGACTACAACAGAAACCATTATACCTCATATGATCAGCGAAAGGGTCTGTCCAAAGAAAAGCAAGCTCATCCTGAATATACAACCAACAAGGTGAACCAAATCGACCACAGCGCCCTCGCACTCCGGATGCCCTTGTGACGAAACTGCAGCTGCCGCTGATGCCGCTTTGCCCTTTTTAAAAAAAAACGTGAACTCGATGTCGCCCCCAATCCTCCTCCCACTCCACGTAAGGACGCGCTCCTCCCTTTCAGCCTGCAACAACCGACCTTCCTCCACAAAACTACGCAGGCAGAGGAGCAAAGGCAACCCATATGCCAAGAATCTCATGAAGACCCGCCCCCTTTCAAAGACAGTCTTCCCTCCATCCAGCGTGCTGACCTTCAACATCACTAGATGAAGCGTGAAGTCGGAGATGGCACCCCTGTGCTTTCAAAAGGCAGGCCACACCTAGTCACGCCACGCCATCTCTACCCTCCCACTATCAAGTCTCTCGCACCACAGCCCCCACCCGCCCACCGAGTCGCATGACTCTCCGTTGGCTCCCGCGTTGCGCCTCGTCCGCTCCGATAGTGCTCGAGCGGGGGCGCAGCGCTCCCGGTCGCGCTGCGCCCAGTGTCCCAACTCTTCTTATAACTCTCTCCAAAAATTAAACTTTGAAACTTAGAGAAAAAAAGCTCTCTGCTGAAACCCAGGTCCAATATCTAACAATCTTGTAATGGTCTTCATAAAAAATTATGAGAGCATAATCTGTGGCCATCTGTGTTTATAAATCTCATTTAATACCGGTCTGGCCGCCAAGCTACTCAGGCTGATTAATCGGTCGGGAGTTAGGCCAGGGACCAAGAAGACTGCAGAAACCTGAAGCATAGGGCCTCGTAAGGCACTCCTTGTGGACCCGAAATCCACAAGGAAGTGCTCGTTCCACCTGTCCTTGGGGACTATTCGTGAAAAAAAATGTGAACACAACACAAGGAAATTTCCTTGTGGCATCCTTGTGGCTATAACCAATTTTTCCTAATCCCCAAGGGACATCCCAAGGTCCCTGGGAGCACAAGGAGGCGCGGAATTCGGAGCGGTGAAGGCATGCGTCGATGAACAGTTTCAGTTTGAGGGTGGTCAAGACGTGGTCCACCGAACGTGAGCACGGACATCCCTGCCCTCCACCGTCTGGGTGGCACCCCAACGGCTCCAAAAGGTCATTGTCCGCGTGAGACCTTCGTCCGTCGAATCGGGCGTCGCCGGCCGGTGTCATGAGGTCTGCTGCGTTGGGCGATCGTCGACAACGGTCGGAAATTAGAATGCGGCGACAACAATTATTTTGGAAGATCGTCGTTTTCGTCGGTTGTCGTCACGCCTTGCACGTCGGAGCACAGATCTTCCCTCGCTTTTTTTTTTTTCTCGACGGAGTTCTTCGCTGGACGATTGACCACTGACGTGGAGTTGCTGCCCTTTCCACGACCCTTACATGGTCGACCAACTGCACAGGCTGCCTCTGCTACTCCTCGTTGTCGTGCTGCTTCTCATCGTTGTCTTCTTCCACGTGTATTTCGTCGGCCTGCTCCCTGTCGCGGCTCGCAAAAGGAGATCTTCCAAGAACGGCGACAGGATGGATTGACGACTGACCAATGGCAGACCGACAACTCCCTGTCCTGCTCCCTGTCTTGCACTTCATCCACCACCTTGGCGTCGCTCGAGGAATTACTTCGCAACCCTACGCGTAGTCGGGACCATCGTCTGGAGCTTGCATCAATGTCCCCCGTCTATGCGTGCGCAACTGCTCCTTCAGTCGTCCCAGCGCCCTCTCCTGCTGACATCGAAGAACAACGGTAGACACGACCTGCAACTCAAGAGGTGTTAATACCGCACGTCCACCCTCTCCATCGCCCTCCATAGCCGCGACCTGGACACGGACCCGACGCTCTCCTGTCGTGTGTGTCGTCCTTCCACACCCAACGAAGAAGCCAAAGACGTCTGTTGAAATGTGACCCCTTTTCTCTGGATGCAGTCTCGCATACGGAAATGTGTTTCAAGGCGCAGTCGACGTGTGTGAAGGTCGACGGTGATGGACGCACCCGACGATGCCTGCGCACTCGCAACGGCCGGGGGACGGAAGTGACGCCGCCGCTGAGCCCGTTTCAGCAGTACGCCGTGTTCAGGCCGCCAACCGCACGTCGTCATCATCATCGCAGCCGTAAAATTCGAATTTCAAACGTCGACATCCCCCGGGTTAAATTTTTCTCCCGTCGCCCGCCTCATGCTGTTTCCCGCCACACGTCACTGGACCACGTCACCTCCACACGGACAAAGGACGGTGGACCAAGGACCACCGACCCTGCGGCCACTAATTTCCATATGAAAACGGTCGCGGGCATGCCACAAGGAAACATCCTCGGGGCAGGTCCCCAAGGATGAGTGGAACGACGCCGCAAATTTCCCTTAAGAGCCACAAGGAAATTCCCTTGTGGCTCAAAGAACTCGTAAGGAGTCTCTAACGACGCCCATAGTCGGGCTTTCTTGACCCCTAGGTGTAGCCGGTGCCCCGGGTGTTTGGCCCAAGGCCACCCGAAAGTGTTCGACCGAACATATTAAAAAAAAAAAAAAAAAAAAAAAAGTTTTTGTTTTTGATTTTTAACTCGAGTTTGGTTACGAATTTGAGCATACCTCCAACGTTGTTTGTATTATTGTTTTACATAACATATATTGTTTTCAAATTTTTTGGAGAACTTTTTTTTTTTTTTTTTTTTTTTTTATGTTTGCGCTCGGAGTTTCAACGCTCGTTTGTGTTCGGTCCCGAACGTTACGTTTACGATTTATTGGCGATGACTTGAAGAATGATGGAGGGAGGTCCTTTTTTTTTCACGTTCAGAGTACTCCAGGTGATATGTTTGAGGTTTGGAGCTCGAACTCCCGTCCCGACCGTCCATATTTCAGCAGTTGAGGGGGTGTACCCGGTTTTATGTTTTGTTGTTTTTGAACTCGTCTTGTGTCAGGATTTGAACTCCGGCTTTCTTTGGATAGTACATAATGGGCGTCGTTAGGCACTCCTTAGGAGTTCCTTAGGGAAATTTGCGGCGTCGTTCCACACATCCTTGGGGACATCCGTGGTGTGCCCGCGACCGTTTTCATACGGAAATTTTGTGGCCTTGGGGTCGGTCGTCCGTGGTCCACCATCTTTTGTCCATGTGGAGGCGGCGTGGTCCAATGATATTTGGCGGGAAACGACATCAGGCGGCTGACGGGAAAAAAAAAAAACCGTCTGGCCTCGACAATTGAAATTTGAACTTTGAATGACGGCTGCGACGACGACGACGGCGTGTGGCTGGCGGCGCGAAGACGGCGTAGTGCTGAAACGGGCTCAGCGGCAGCATCGCTTCCGCCCACCGGCCGTTGTGAGTGCACTGGCATCATCGGGTGCGTCCATCGCCGTCGACCTTCTTCCACGTCGACTGCGCCGTCAAACACATTTCCGTCGGGAGAACTGCATCCGAAGAAAAGGCGACAACTTTCAACAGACGTCTTCGGCTTCTTCGTTGGGTGTGGAAGGACGACACATACAGCAGCGGAGCGACAGATCCATCTCCAGGTCGCCGATATGGAGGGCGGCAGAGAGGGTGGACGTACGTTCTTGACGCCGATTCAGCTGCAGGCCGTGGCGGCAGCTGTGTCGACCGTTGTTCTTCGATGTCAACAGAAGAGGGCGCTGGGACGAATAAAGGAGCAGTTGCGCGCTCGTAGAAGGAGAACATTGATGCAAAGCTCCGGATAATGGCCCTGACTGCATGGCGACCTCGGAGGCTGTCGTTCAGCCGTGCTACGCGTTGGGTTGCGGAGTGATTCCTCGAGCGATGCAGAGGTGGTGGATGAAGCGCAGGACTGGAGGCACGTGGGAAGACCTCGGGCAATGCGACGGCGCAACAGATTACTATATCCAGGAGAAGCTACACATGTCACCGCGAGTGTTCCGGGAAATCACGGAGGCATGTGCGCCTCATCTTCAGCGGTGGGTGACGTTCTACAGGGAGCCTTTGCAGCCAGACGAGATTGTGGCGTACGCACTGTACAGGTGGGCGTCGGGGGAGATGTACGAGAGCAACATGTGCAACTTCGGGATTGACACACTTCTGGCCTGGTTGTTGTCTGTGACGTTACTGCCGCGCTGCTCCGGGTGTATGGAGAGAGGATTGTTTGGCCAACTAGAGTTCGTAAACTCATCGTTCTGCGGGCGTTCGCTGATAAAGGGTTCCCCAATTGCCACAATTGCATTGACTGTACTCACATCTACGTGGACAAGCCGGCGAACGCCCCGAGCGAAAACTACTACGACAGGAAGCGCTGTTTCTCCATCGTCACGCAGGTTATCGTCGACCTGGACTTGCGTATGCTCGATGCGCAGAAGGGACACACGGGTAGTTGCCACAACATCAGGGTGCTCCAGTTCCATGACTGTACTAACGTCTATGTGGACAAGCCGGCTTACGCCCTGAGCGGAAACTACTACGACAGGAAGCGTTGTTTCTCCATCGTCCCACAGGTTATCGTTGACCTGGACTTGCATATGCTCGATGCGCACATGGGATACCCGGGTAGCTGCCACGACATCAGGGTGCTCCAGTTGTCCAGCCTGTGGCAGCGCGCGGAGCCGGGGTTTTTGTTACGTGGTCCCCTTGTGACACTCCCGTTTGGGGTGCGGACGAACGACTACTTTCTGGTGGACAATGGCTACCCCCCTTCGGAATGGATGGTCATCCCGTATGGAGGTGTCAATCAGCACGTCGACGAGGAGTGGTTTGATAGCAAGCAGAAGGTGGCGAGGGGAGCGGTGGAGAGGGCGTTCGGCAGGCTGAAGGGCATGTGGCGGTTGTTTCTGCGGACGTAGAAGACGAAGCAAGACATGCTCCCGCAGTAGTTCACCGTCGTTTGTATACTACACAACATACTGATCGACGTTGAAATTCCATTCGACGAGAATCTGCTATGGGAGGTGGACGCTAATGGTGTGTGACGACGTGTGGACCTGGGGATCCAAGAGCCCCTTCAACTTGTGTCGATGATTACTTCGACAGACGAAGCGTTGGCTCTGCGGTATGCTCTAACGAAACGAATGAAACATGATTGAGTCGTGTTGGCATGGTGGATGGCATCGAGTGTAGTCATTGCAGTGTTGGCAGGAGGGCAGATCCGCCGTTTCGTCCCGCCTTGAACGAAGTGTTTTTGCACGCCTTGGGGTTGGCAGTTTTTTGGGATGGTTTTAGTTCGTCAACGTCGCAGTGCGTGGTTTTTCACACTTGTTGTTCAGGCAGTCCACCGATGGGCGTTTCCGTTGTGTGCTGGAGATACGGTGCACTGCGGGTCTAATGTGCGCCCTTTATTTTACACGTGGCAACCGTGGTGAATCATGCGGTAGGGGCTGAAACTCGTCACCCCTGCATTTAATTATGTTGTTATATTGAACAAATGGTACTCGATTTTCTATTGTCCTTGCGTTATTCGAATCGACTTTTAAGGGTAGCGGTGGCGAGGGGTGATTTGCTGTTCTTCTATATATTGTTGTTTTCATGCGATAAGAAATCCGGAAGAAGATAAACTGAGGCATTACATCTTCATAACAAGTGCACTTCGACCTTGTCTGCTCATCGGCATTGTGTGGATTGTCTTTCTTCGATTGTTGAAACAAAAAAGAAAAACAGTTGTTGGTGCCATTACGAAAACTGCGAAAACCAACCAAACGAACAACAATCACTTAATAAATAAATGAACATCGAAGGTGTGCATGCAAACGTGGCAATCATCGTTCACTCATGCCAGCGAAGTCACGAAAACAGCGGACGCATGATGCAGAAAAAGGGTGCGCTCTTCGCGTAGTTCTGTTCTTTCGCAGCAAGCTGCGAAGATAACAACACAAAACACAACAGTATGCGACACTAAACAACAGTGTCGGCATGATCTCCCGAGGATGGCTTTCGCTATCTCCATAAGGGTGTTGCACATCATTCTGTTTGCCTCATCCGCCGCAGCATAATGTTTCCTCTGCACTTCCACTTCGGTCTCAAGGATTTTACACTGTCGTAACATCATAGAGTATTGTCGCTTGCTTGCATTGTCCATGGTGCATGCCATGAGCGTTCCATGTTTATCCATGACCTCAGCGACGACCTCAAAGGTTTGTTGTCGCATGTTCTTCCTTTTCTCGGAACCGTCGGCGCTCCCGGCGCTGAATGTCGAATCTTTTGTCGACCCCTGCTCTTTGTCGACGGGCTCCCCTCCCCCCTCAATGCCCATGGATTCCCCTCCAGTCCCCCGCGTGGCTGCACCTGGCGGCATCTAAACCCCCCCCGATGCCCTTGTGTCCGCCAAATTCTTTGGGTGGATTGTGTGATCCCGTGTGTATCTTTTTAACAGAGAACGCGAAAAATTGAACGCGCGTTCATCCGTTTAACGGCCCCCCGACCCCCGTTAAATCGCGTTAAACGGGATAGGAAGAACGCAAAAAATTGAACGCTCCTCTCTCTCTCTCTCTCTCTCTCTCACTCTCTCGCGCGCGCGCGTGCGCGCGTGCATGCGCGCGCGCGTTTGTGCCACGTTGAATCTCTCTCTCTCTCTCTCGCTCGCTCGCTCGCTTGCGCGCGCGCGCGCACGCGCGCGCGCACGCGCGCGCGCACGCGCGCGTTCCAACCTGACGGGCAACCCGTTTGTCGCGTTGGAGTGTTAGTGCTCGCGCAGCAAATGAGCTGCGGGCGAACGCGCTTGCATGTTAAGTACCTGTTCGGCCCGTTCCCCCTGCGCCAACCCCCAGGACCCCAGGAGGCCGCCACAGGCCGGTGCCCCGCGTTTTTTTTTTTTTGCACGGGGTGGTACCCGACAACGAAGATTACCACCCCGCACCTTCAGAAAACCCCCTCCCCCCCTCCTAGAGCGCGAAATAACGGTTCGCGGACCCCGTTCATTCGTGTCCAACGCGCGTTTGAACGGGGATTGAACGCGAATTGAACGCGCGTTCAATTTTTTAATGCGGACCCCGCGTTAAATCCATTTTCGGACACACAGGTGATCCCCCTTCGTCATTGCCTCCATCTCGTCGTACACGCTCTGGTCCATAACGAAGTTGAAGCCTTCCGATCTCCTGGTCGACGAAGCCACCGGAGAGGTGCTGAAACTTGTGAACCTTCTTGAACTGCTGCATTAAGTTGTCCCATTTCTTCCTGCATTTGATGGCCTTCCTCATGACGCCTATGTTTTCCAACCCCGATCGCATGTCCTCCCACTTCCATTCCCTATTCTTCATGCAACCGAAATTGTGCCCCATACCTACGAAATACAGATCTTTATCCCTTTTCGCCCTCATGAGTGCGATTGTGTCTCCATTGACTCTCCAACCGACCAGAAATTTTTAGCGCCGTCGCCATCGCTCCTGCATGTGTCGTCGTCCATTTTCTTATTCCTCCGATTTCTCGGAGTGGAACCCTTCTTCGCACTCGCACCGCCGCTCTTCACCTTCCTCCCAAAGGTCTGAATCTCAGACAAATCGTCGGAGTTGCAATCGTCGTCACCGTCAACGTCGTCGCAGTCGTAGGGCTCCTTAACAGCCGCGTCGTCGCCTTCATCGACGTGGAGCCCTTGCACCCCCCTCGTTATTGTGTCCGTTCCAGTTTTACGTAAGGCCTGCCTGCACTCCACCCATAGCTGTCTGTCGTGACGTTCTATATGCGCACCTGCTGCGGACGCATCCTCCTATGGTTGTCGTCCACGGGGAGTCCCGGATCCGCTTCGTGACGCAGGTGATGATCGCATCCATTCTGGATGTTGATCCACGCCGCCTCCTCCTCCACCCTGCGCCGAGGACACATATCGATTCTCGCCGCCCTCACGAAGCATTTGAGGTAGCCCGCCGTCTCGCGGCCCGCAAGGACCAACCATCGTCTGTTCTCCGCAATCCCCATTTGGGTGGGGATTGATGATGCGAGTATGTGTCGCCACTGCTCCACTGCTGCTCGACAACTGGAAGCTCAGATCGACCGCTGCATCACCATCGTCGTTGCACATCCCCTCGTTGAGTAGTGACATGTAAGACCACGGGGTCTCCGCCTGCCTGGCACCGTAGGACTGTGTTGTCGCCCAATCCTGTGTGGAACCACTTCCCAACGGCATAGTCAACGACCTCACGTCTTCCCGCACGTCATCTGTCGGCGGTAGAGGAATCTCATGCGAAGGCAAGTGAGCATACAGCGTGGGGTCATACGCTTGCTTGCCCACAGACCCCGCAGTGCGTTGCCGATTGCTCGCTCTTGCTGTCGTGCCTGCCGGTCTGTCGTTGGTGATTCGTCGATCCATCCTGTCGCCGTTCTTGGAAGACCTCCTTTTGCGAGCCGCGACAGGGAGCCGACCGACAAAACATACGTGAAAGAAGACAACGATGACAAGCAGCACGACGACGAGGAGTAGCACAGGCAACCTGTGTAGCAGGTCGGCTATGTAAGGGCCGTGGAAAGGGCAACAACTCCACGTCAGTGGTCGACCGTCCACTGAATAACGCTGTCGAGAGAAGCAAAAGCGAGGGAAGATTTGTGCTTGGATGCGCACGGTGCGACGACAACCGAGGAAAACAACGATCTTGCAAAAAACACTGTCGTCGTCGAAGAAAGCGCCGGCGCGGAAAAGCGTTCGAATTTCCAACGGTTGTCGACGATCTCCCAGCGCAGCAGACCGCATGACAGTGGCCGGCGACGGACGATTCGTCAGACGGAGCCCTTACACGGACGGTGACCGTTTGGAGCAGTTGGGGTGCCGCCCCGACGGTGGAGGGCAGGGATGTTCGTGCTCCCGTTGGGCGGACCATGTCTGGACCACCCTCAAGCCGAAACTGTGCGTCGATGCATGTCTTCGCCGCTCCGAATATCGCGCTTCCTTGTGCTCCGAGGGACCTCTGGAGGTCCCTTGGGGATTAGGAGAAAATGGCTGGAGCCACAAGGACGCCACAAGGAAATTTCCTTGTGCTGTCTTCACTTTTCTTTTCGCAAATCGTCCCCGAGGATAGGTAGAACGAGCACTTACCTTCTGGATTTCGGGTCCCCAAGGAGTGTCTAACGAGGCCCAATGTATGAACTCGAGTAGGCCTTCCTCTAGTAGTTAGGGCCAGATCCCATTGGCAAAGAGGATCAGAATAAGTGTCTGAATGTTGATGTGTTTGTGGACAGGTGCGAAAAATTGTGATTGACCTGCTTTTCGGCATCTCTGCACACGTCCAGATTCAGACACTTATTCCAATCCTCTTTGTCAGTGAGATCTGGTCCTCATGCAGGCAGTGCACCATTCCTGCTCTGCAAACTCGCGACCACTGCTGGTGAGAGAATACAGCTGTTCGAGTGGATGTCTACCTGCCGGCTGTCTGTTCTTCTGCCTCCCCTCTCAGTTTGGCGTCCATGTTTTCATCACCATCGCAATGTTGTGTCTCTCTTCGTGCATCCGGGGCATGTGAGCGCTGTATGATGTTCCCGTTTAGTAGCGTGTACGAATTGACGGTATATTGTGCGAGGATTGGGGCCCGATTCCTGGCCCCTCACTGCCGTATGTTGTCTACTTATGTCGAAATGTTGTAATCTGTGCACTTCTCTTGTTTAAGAATGATGCCCTTCGTATATAGGAACAACTTTTTGTCCCAGCTGTAGACTCCTTCCTCACACCTTCCCAGCAATCTCACCTCACTATGGAGACCCTCCACGTCTGCTTTCTTCTCCTGTACAGTTTAGTCTATGGGGCTCGCTGCACTACTCTGGATTCGAGCTTTTTCTTGAGTGCGGCATGGCTGCACTTACTCAAGAAATGGGTGCTCAAAAACCTGTTCTAAAGCTGTCAGAACGACTCTAGAACAGTAATAGAGTCGTCATCGCCCCACTTACTCGATAAGTTCACTCTAGGTTTTTCATTTCTTGAGCTGTCAGAGCCGGTCGGTCCTTCTCACTCTAGATTGATCTAGAGCACCAGCCTGCAAACACGGTTTTCTTAGGGAGGTCCGGAGAACCCTTGAAACGCCTTGGTTGTCCTTGGTAGTCAGACAACCCAGGCTTTTTTTTTTTTTTTTTTTTTCGGGCAACCCAGGCTGGCGCTGTCCTGTAGTGAAAAGGCCGAACTCAGAAAGTGATGGAGCAACTCTAGCGTTTCTAGAGTCTAGAGCTAGTCCGGCGATGCGTAGATTTAAGGACTTTTTGTGATCTGACAGCTCTAGAATGACTCTAGAAACTTTTCACGAGTCTAGAGTAGTGCAAAGAGCCCCTATCATGACATTAATTTTGCTGGTGACGTTTCTTGTCTCTCTTTTCTTATTCGAGCATTTCCATGGTGGCCATTATTTCTATTACGATATGAACCATGTTATATATTTTTCTCTTATCTGATTGAAAGTTTTTCATTTGCATGCATTTTCCTTTTTTTTTTATTTTTTTAATCCAGATTGATAATGTGCAAGGAAAATGAGCCATAGAGAAATTACAGAAATCCAGAGTGCAAAATCACATTGAAAGCCAGCAAGTCCAACGCTGTCCAGAAAGCAGTAATGCTGCTACAGCACTGATATTCCACCAACGGAGAACCAAAGCACTTAATCCGAATGTCGATGAGAGCATATTCTCACCACCACCAACATATGTATCCAGATTCCTTCCTCCTACTTGGCGCTCAGCAGCCAGACTACCATCAAACAACTTACTAGCAGCGTACGAATTGACAATGCATCCTGTTGATGGCAGCAGAAGAACCAAAATACATGAAGATATCGACCCTTGTAGATCATCGGTCCATCGCCAAGACCAGGTACATGCCCTCACATCATCAACCTCATCTCTCTCTCTTTCACCCTCGACTTCATCACCCACGTCTTCTCCCTCATACACGAAGACCACGACCACCTCCACTGGCTATCCAAGCCCAGCCCCGGCTACGTGGGGCTGGTTATGGCGCTGCCCTCAGCAGCGCCCTGCCTTCTCGCGCAACCGCACGCACGTACACACTTGTCCATGCACTAACGCAGCAGCCTGTGAGCGCTAGCTCCAGCAGCGCTGCCACATCTGCATGCAAGTGCCTGACCCCCGACACGGGGCCCGTCCCTTTCCTATATGGAAAGTGGCGAGCGCTTTCCACTTGCTTCCCACATGAGACTGAGTTTTCCAGTAGCTTCAGTCTCGGCCAAAGTGTCTGCACCCAGGCTCGTTCAGACAGTGGCCTGGCACCAAATTGGTTAGACATGCTCAACCACCCAGGCACACACGTGCGGTGCTCCCTGATTCGACCACGGTGCTGGAAGAGCCTGGAAGGCTCACAAATATTTTAGATTCTCACGAGCAAGGCGGATGTAACCAACTGGCACGTGGCAACTGTCTGGCGCCCACCACGATTTGCAAAAATTGACGAACTCAGGGCACATTGAGATTCAGGGGGGGGGCACCTTCACTTAGGGCGGGCACACGCCTGCTGCAGGGACTTAAGCCGAGGGGCAAACCCTTGCACTCCCTCCTCCTTTACTTTGATAGTCCTCTGAGAAATCGTTACACAGCAGGCTGCTTCCCTTTCAAGTTTCTTTCGTAACTTGAGATAATCTGAGGAGCAGTCTTCATGAATTCTTCTCTTGTAAACCACGATATTCTCTAGGGACCGTATGATGTTGGAACCGCACTCAATACTGCATCTGTGGTTTTGGAGGGCGTCCCCTTACTGGAGGCTTGGGCACAAGCATCAACTTGTGCTCGACGATAGCATCAATGTCCACATGTCCGTCCATGGTTGGGAGCAGCATCAATCTTCTTGAGGGAAACTGTTCAGTTTCAATGAAGGGTGCCAACTTAGATGCGTGAAAAACAGGGTGCGTACAGAGGCGACCAGGAATGCGAATAACATATGATGGGCCATCAGTTCGATTTCCTACTACGTCCAGAATTTGCCAAGGTTCATAGTACTGTGGCATCAGTTTGTGTGAGATTCCCAACTCCTGTCCTAACTTAGATGACTTTACCCAGACTCGTTCACCAAACCTTAAATGAAGACAATCGTCTGTGTTCGTTCTCGGATGCAACCATGGCATCTTCAGCTTTCCTGATGTGCTCTACAGCCTGCTGCAGCATCTGTTTGTACGTGACAGCGAACTCTAATCTACTAGGTGTTGTGGTTGGCTGATTTTCAGGCAACAGGAAGTCAAGAGCAGATCTGGGCTTCCATGCAAGATGCAGCTGGTTGGGGGTCTTACCGGTAGTGTTGTGCAGAACATTGTTGTGGAGGCTGGCGACGAGAGGTAACTTCTCATCCCAATCATCTTGACTTGGCTTAATATACCTGGTTCATCTGCTCGGCCTGCCCATTTGACTCAGCATGGTTTCCTTATGTCATTTGCAGTCGGGTACCCATCTGTTGGGGTGTACTTTGACACAGTTCGCTAGTGAATTTGACATCCCTGTTGCTCACAATAGACTTAGGCCCTTAGGGGGACCAAAATTACGTTCCCAGTTGTCCATGAATACCTTAATGACGTGGTCAGTCCTACCTGTCTCAGGCATAGCGATTAGTCTAGCCTATTTACTTAGTGAACCTGTCCGCAATGATGACAATGTGGCAGTTCTTTATATTCTTTGTATGTGTGTGTGTGTGTGTGTGCGTGTGCGTCTGTGTGTGCATGTGCGTGTGCGTGCGTGTGTGTGCGGGGTCGCAGACCTGGCCGCGGCCGTGGACTTGGCCGCGCTTGGCCGCCGCCGAGGGAGATTCATAGTCGGAAAGCACGGTTTGTGTTTTAATCCAACGCAGCGTTTCATGGTCAGATCTCACATATAAGAATCTTCCGAGAAGGTGCCTTCAATGGACCAACGCTCTATAGAGGGCATAAAGCTCGCACTTAGACGTGGACTTAGCTAATTTATAAGATAACATATTTTTGCTCATGTACTCAATTGGCCTCAACTTTTCCCCCTCCTTTTGCACAGGACAACGCCTATGCCATGTTGGTTGGCATTTGTTGTCACAACAAACGGTTGTTTAGGATCCGAAAGTTTGAGGACTTCATAGTGTGTAAGGGCGTACTTCAATCTCTTGAAGGACGCCTCATACTCTTTGGTCCAATACCAAGGGGTGTGAAAGCGTGTAAGGTCAGTTAGAGGGGAAGCTACAAAACTATAGTTCTTTACAAACGGACAGTAGTAGCCTATCATCCCAAAAACTGATCTCACCTCAGTCACAAACTGAGGTCTGGGCTAGTCACGTATGCTGACCACTTTGGCACCGTTCGACCTCAACCCATCCGCTGAAATCTCATAACCCAGATACAAGATCTTGGTGCGAGCAAATTCACATTTTTCCAAGTTACCTTGTATTACTGCTATCTTAGGAGCCTAAGGCCCCTAACACTATTTTCACATGCTCAGCATGCTCCTTTACAGTACTACTAAAGATAAGGATATCGTTGAGGTACACGACGATAAACTTGTCCAAGTAGGCATGGAAGATTCAATTCATTGAGTGCTGGAATGTCCCAGGACCATTGCATAGGCCAAAGGGCATCACCACAAACTCGTACAGACTGTACCTGGTCTGAAAAACGGTTTTATACTTGTCCTCAGGTCTAATAGCAATCTGATGTTATCCGGACTTCAAATCTATCTTTGTGAGTACCGACATCCCTTCACTCTATCCAAGAGGTCGTCAATGCATGGTAGGGGCTCTGGGCCCTTATCAGTGATGGCATTGAGGCCCCTACAGTGAATGCACATCCTTAGGGTCCCCCCTTTCTTTGGGACAAATAAAACTTGCACTCCATAGGGGAACGTACTTGGTCGAATCCATCCCTTCTCTTTGCAGTGAGTCCTTGAGCTGGTTTAGAGCTCATCTAACTCCACAGGAGACATCCGATAGATTTGTCCTCTAGGTACCTTGCTACCTAGGACGATTTCAATCTCGTGGACAATCTCTCTTTCTACCACTATGACACCCCTAGGCTCCTCGAAAAGGTCTGAATATTGTACAACGACTACTTCTATCTTTGGGGGTGATTTTACAGCCTCCCCTTTCTCAGAGACAAAGACTGGGTGCATTCCTTCCTCGTGGTTCTGCTTGTAATAGTTATAGAAAGACGACACACACATGCAACCATAATTCTCCACTGGTCTGCCAGCCTTGAACTTTTGCAACCTTACGGTCCTTCCATCTAGTAACTTGTGGATCATCACCTTCCTATCCCAATCGAATTGAGCCTTAGCAACCTTGGGGTAGTACATGCCTAACAACATGTCAAATGGAAGCTCGTCGCTCACGAAGAATGAGATCTTGTGTCTCAGCTCCCCTCCTCCATAGGGGAAGGTACAAACTACGTCCTTGGCATAGTCCTTTACTGTTATGGAGTGCTTGTTAGCTAAAGTAAATGCTAGAGATCTACTGAGTCGCTGCACTTGGTCCCCTAAGTGCAACCTATCCACAGAAACACGATTGATGAAGTTTGGTGCAGAACCTATGTTTGTGAACAGTGCGAAGGCGCCAACCTTTCAGCCACCTACATTGATTTCTACCACGAAATGTTCACCTTTTGGACCTTTGTTCAACATCGCTCATAAGTCTTTAAGGTCTTTCTCTAACCACTCAGTCTCTAACTCCTCTAAGGACTGAGACACATCCATCGAATAAAGCATCGATTGGTCTGAATTTGTCTGCGTGGCAATCAAGGGTTCAATAGCCTTGACAATCGTCTGAGATGGAGAAACGAGTAAGAGCGGGTAACACTCCTACTGGTCCGGGGTGTTTCCCTGCGAAGTGCTCGTAGAAGCACCACTAGAGCTGGAAGATTTAGCGGTCACTGTTGAGGACGCGACCTTCATAGCGACCCGCTTACTCTTGCACTTGCTCATTGTGTGTCCATACTGACCACAATTTTGACAAGCACCTCGTGCAATACGGTCTCGCCACACCTCGACCTCCAGATCAAGCTTCACCCATATGAGTGGTCCTTGGTCACTTTGACCCGTGGGCCGGCTTGCCTTCTGTTTCCCTACCCCCTTACCTTTTTCTGTAATGGGTACGGTTACTCCACCATCTGAAGTATCCCCACTCCCATCTTACTCTGTCTCTTACCCAAGGTCGGAGAAGTCATCAATCTCAGGCGCTTGACCATCATGGTTAACAAACATGAGATTGTCTTTCTTCCTCCAATCTTGAGGAAGTTTCTTCTTCCTCCCGTTTACCAGTCCCTGCTGGACACTCCCAAGCTTAGCCTTGTCTAGGGCTTTCTTGCTGAATGATACGAAGTTATGCACATCTATAGAGGCCACATTGACCAACTTATTTTTGACGTATGTGGGCAGACATCGCAAATAAGTTGTGAGGGTCTACGGTTCGTACCGCGCGTGGGGAACAACAATCAGCCGTTCTACAACGTCTGTCACCTCGTGAACTGCCTGGTACTAAGTCTTTGATCCTAGACTAACTAACGAGTCGGTGACCTTCTGAGCCCCTTGCAGGTCATGCCACCTGTTGTAGACCATCTATACAAACTCCTCCAACGTCCGGACCTATGCCAAGCCATTGAAGTTTTGACCGTATCCTTGCTGCTCCACTACTCCATTCAATCATCTGGCTGCAGATCCTTCTAGGAAGAATGCAATGACGATAACCTCTTCCTCGGTCCATGGGAGCTTGTGCCTCACATATGTAGGCACAATCCTCACCCATATGGTCCTGTTCCTTCTTCTTGTCGACTGAGAAGGGTTTAGGACTCAACAAGGGTATCTTGGGTGTTCCCTGCATGAGCTGTATAGCGCCTTGTGCCTGCTGCATTGGTTGTGAAACCAGTGGACCAGGCCGCTGCAGCGACACTTGCTGTTGTGGCGGTAACTGTTGCACAGGGTGTTGTACATGCGGGCCTGATGCGGCTTCCCTGTAGCAGCAGCTGCTGAGGGGGGAAGAAGGATCTGGAATCTGCCCTCTACTTCCTAGTGCTAAACCACTTGATGGAGGTATGCCAAACATAGGTGAAAAGGATGGTCCCACCGGTGACATGGCCATTATTGGACCTGCAACCGTAGGGGGAACTACAACAACATGTAATTGCCTCACGATGGGTCGAGGCGCCTGTACCGCAGCCAAAATCCTATGTTGGCTGGCTACTAGCTCAGCCAACAGTTCCTGCTGCACAGCGTGTGCTTCGACAACACTCAACAGAGAGTTCCGAAGGGCTCTAGAAACAGGGTCTGATGTTGACTCATCTATAGCCTCTAGTTTGCCTAGCTCCTGCATTCTTGCCCCTAGTCTAGCTTTTGTTATTCTAGCTCTTTCTCTTCTCTCCTCTACTTCCTGCAACTAGCGATATAGCTCTGCGTGGAGTGTGTTTGCTTTTGCAATCGCATAGTCCTCATCTAACATAGACTGTTGTTGGCTGACCTGCAAGCCAACACTCTGACTTATGGATGACTATGACATACCCTGACTTACTCCTGACGAAGAGGCTTGGGACGAGGCCTGTGACATAGCAGAGGCGGTAGTAATGGCTGCCTCTAATGTGGCTCTAGCTTCTGTTGTTATAGTTGCTGCTAGTGCCCTCTCAACGTTAGCTGCTGCTGGCTTAGCCCTCTGCAATGTGGCCCTCTCCCTAGCTTCTCTCTGTGGTCTCCTTTTCTCTCCAGATTGTACTGCCAAGAAAGTGATCAGCCGACTGAGTGCACGTCTACAGACAAGTATCTTATCTCCCTGGTCAAGTTCTTCAACGTCCTTGTTATCTCCACTCATGAGTTATGTGTGGTCTGCGATCTCTACTAGAGTCCTCGTTGGGACCTACCGCATTATGGCTTCCAACCGATTGAAATAAAATAAAACAATATAAATGTTCAGTCCAGCTTTGTGAGAAAGTAGTCAAGCGGTAACAACATATAATATGAGATTACTACAAACAATTCTATCCTACATTTGAATAGTCTGAAACAAATTGCAATGCAGTCAATAATATTAAGTAGTCTATCTGCAGCCGTTTATTAGTTGTGAGCAAAGTCCATCATAACCAGGGTTGTCGAGCCCCCACCCCGGGGCCCCAGCGGGGGTGCGGGGGTCCGGGGGTGGGCACCCCTGATCCCGGCTCCGGACCACCCCCCCCCCCACAAAAAAATAATAATAATAAAAAAAATACAGGGGGGTGCGCAGCGGCAGCCTGCACCCCCTAGGCCGAACTGCAAAAATGCAGTTTTGGCACCTCGGAGCCCCCTTGGGGCTACACCCACCCCTGGTGAGCCCGGGGTGGCCCTGGGCGCGGGGCCAGGGGCGGGGCTGAGCAGGGTGCGGGGCCGGGGATGGCTGGGAGCAGGGGCGGGGG
>BFEA01000695.1:310761-323321 GCA_003427395.1 Chara braunii | reverse complement strand
GACAGGAGGTGGCGGCCATAACCGCCGAAGCTCGGACACAGGGTTACCAAGTAGGAAGAAGGTGAAGTAGAGGAGAAGGGAGGAGAGACGAAGGAGAGAGAAGTCATGGCTAAGGAAGAGTAAGGAGAGACGACGAAAGTGAAGGAAGCCATAGCGGGGGTGAAGTGAGAAAGAAGGAGAAAGAAGGAAGGAGGGAGAAAGAGGAAAGAAGGAAGGAAGGAGAAAGAGGAGAACAAAGAAGGGTGGTGAGGAAGAAAGGGGTCGGCAACCATAGCCGAGTTGAGGGTTGACCAAGGAGTTGATCGAGGAGTTGACTGGCTTTGACCCACGGGTTGACCAAGAGTTGACCAGCGTTGACCAGAGCTGTTGACCACGAAGTTGACCAAGCTGGAGTTGGTATATTCTCGCGAAGCCTTCAGCCTATTCCCTTGCCCTATGGATGTGCACTCACCCCGTGGTACTTGCTGAGTCTGTTTGTCTCTTCTTTCTGCATTGAGTCTCTTCTGTCCAGGTGATAGGAACTCCGTGTATGAGGTCGTAGAGATTTGTTGACCAAACCCACACGGGCTGAGTAGGGCTAAAGGTTGTGTCTAACGACTGACTGACCCGGAGGACACGAACCCTCCCAAGGACCGGTACAAACCGGCGGGCTGCTCAGTGTGGCATGGTAGGCCCAAAATCCGAGTGGTAGGTTGCACAACGAGCTGTCTAAGTCTTGAGAGGACTTGCTGATTGCGTCGTTCTATTTGCGAAGTTAAAGAATTCCTGAGGAGTTACGGGGGATCTCCTTAAATGCCTCCCGATCAGCGTTGAAGTCCTGTAGTGACAGCTTAGTATTAAGTCTAGGCTAGAGACCCTAGTTGACAGGGTCCTGAACCGGAGTGAAAGCCAGGTGGGATTGACTGCAGGTGCAGGGCACCTGGTTTGGATTGTAAAGGAGAGTGGTGGCGAAAACTTCCGTCGACCGTGGTAACCTGGCTGGATCGAAGGGTAAGGCTTTGTGGTCCTTAGAGAGTCAGCTAGTAAGTTAAGTCAGTCAGGGGGTGAGAGTCTAAGTGGTGAGGAGTGGAACTGATTCCCGGTTGTACATCTTTCACCATGGTTGACCTGCATAGTGGTAAGAGCACCACCCCTTATACCAAGGCTCGGGAATAGCAAGCCACTGCCGTACTCTCAGAGAGAAAAGAGAAGGAAGCTAAGAAGGAGTTGATTAGGCAGGCCAAGAAGTTGGCCTTAATTGAGGAGCAGGCGACGAAGAGGAAGAAGTTGGAGGAGGAAATAGAGAGATTGAAGGAGGAGGAAGAGAAGTTGAAGGCAGTAGAAGAGGAGGAGATAGAACAGAAAAAAGAAAAGGAAGAGCCCCTGATCAGGAGAAGCACCGAGGAAAAAGGGGAACCCAGTGGCACGAAGAAGGAAAACTCATGGATAGAGACAAAGTCTTTGAGTGGGTGGTGAACTTGTCTCTGGGGGAAGAAGAAGAAGCGATGTTGTATGTTCCCCGGGAGGAGCAGGAAGTGATTATAAAGGAGTTGGAGGCAGAAGAAGACCCCTTGAGACGCTAGACGATAGAGGAAGAGAAGAAGCTACAGTGGAAGTTGCGTCTTACACAGGAGAAAAAAAGAAGAATGGACGAGGCAAGCAAAATGGCGAAGGAGTTGGAAGCAATAAAGGAGCAGAGAGAGCAGATGCAGGCACAAGTAGATATACAAGGAAAATTTGATATTATTACACGAAACATCGGACTCCTGGTTAGAGCTTGGGATGAGCAACATCAGTTTGCTAGAGCCCAGGACATAGCACTACACTCCATTCGCCTAGGTCTTAAAGACTTTGCACGCTAGATGATGCTGCACGTAGGTGCAGAAATGAAAGCGAGAATAGAGGGCACGGAGAAATTCTGTATCGGCGCCATTGAGGGCGCAAGGCTAACTGCACCGAAGGAGGAAGAACCACGCCCCCGTAGGGAGCCCGTAAAGATCAAGTTTCCTGAACCCTATAGTGGGAAAAAAAAAGAAAATTTCGATAACTGGGAGGCGAATGTGAATACGTACGTCTATTTATAGAAGATCATAGCTGAGGAACAAATCCTCATTGCCTTCCAAGCCCTCAAAGACGAAGCAGCCAACTTTGCCAGGTCGCTCGCTCGCGCTGCACAGTGCGAAAATAACATGGTAGCTTATTCTAAGATTACCCCTCTTCCTGAAATTTTTAGACTACTCAGGGAATGATTTGCAGATGTCACTCGAAGCATAAGGGCCTCAGACAAGCTGCAAACCATCCACTCGCGCCAATAGAGGAGTGCTAGGGCACTCAAGGGCGTCATGGACGAGCTAGTAGCCGTCCCAGACTATGGGGTGACTGAGACCCAACTGCTCAATTTATTTTATCATGCCATGCCCGAGCCTCTGCATGGGCACTTTATCGAGAAGAGTAGACAGCCCACCATGACTTACGATATGTTGAGTAGAGACTTTAGAGAGGTGGTGTTGTTCGAAGCACAGTCCATGCCAGTGTCCACTTTCTGGCATAAGGACTTGGACAAGGGTAAGAAGTGGAAAGGTCATACCATCTCTGGTCAGGTTAGGGCCAAGGATCACTTGATCCTCACTTTAGATGAAGGTGGTATGGAGGAGGTCCCATAAAGCTAGATTGAGTGGGGCCTAGAGGAGGAGGACAGTAGTAGGGGTTAGGGGAGGACTTATGTTGCTGTCGCGGTTGGAGGGAGGCCGCAAGGAAGAGGGGGAGGCCAGGGCCAAGGGGGCCGGGCCTCGGGTGGCCGAGGACAGGGCGCTCAGGGGGTTGGCGGCAGAGGAAACCGCCAAGAGGGAGGTAGGGGTCATGGTCCCCTGCCAAATCGTCCGCATTCTAATCGGTCACCTCCCAGGAGAGGTGGATGGCACCCAAGCTTGCCGCAAGGCAGGCCATGGGAAGCTTTGGGCTTAGAGCAGCCCGTGTGGCAAAGGCGTGTCGATTAGGATCAGTGCATTTATTGCGGTGATCTAGGACACATAATAAAATATTGCCCAAAGTATAGAGAAGCCCGATATGTAGCACAAACAGCAAAAGGCAACCGTCGGTAGGGGTCGCAACTGCCCTTACCCCTAGGCCGTGTGGAGAAGAGTGCGCGCACCACAGTGGAACTCCCAAAACACATGAGCCTACGGCAGAGGTTGTTGGCCATTGCCTAGACCGCTGTCCAGAGACTGCTTGTGTTAGAGTCTCTCTAGGCACTTCCCTCACGGGCCTGGCGGAGGAGCTGAAAGAAAGAATGCCGGTCTGGGCCAAAATGAAGAAAGAGAGTAAAGGACAACTTGTATTAGTAGACGTAGAATCTTCAGAGGAAGAGTAGGGGCCTTTATAGACACTGGGGCCACCCATAGCTATATTAGTAGAAAAGCACTGCAGAAGCTAAAGCTGGACTTGAAAGTCCAAAAGCTAGTATCCTCGCAGACAATCGCACTATGCGAGTAGAGGATTACGTTGAGGGAGTCCAGGCATACTTTCGCCTAGAGAAAGAGGGGAAGGTAGATAGAGTTCTCCATTCCCTGACTCTCCTCGTAGAAGATAACCTCCCGTTTGACATAGTCCTAGGAATGGACCGGGGAGAGGCTGCAAGGGCCACACTCTATTTGAGAGAGCATAAGTGTAGGCTCCCTAACCCGTCAGGCGAAGTCAAGACCGCTCGCCTGTTTCACGTGTCAGGAGTAGACAACCCCCTTGCACATTGTTGTCTCAGTGTTCCCACGTTCGCGCGACTAGTAAAGAAGAAGCAGCTAGAGGAACAGGTCTTCGTAGCCTATGTTAGGCCTGTCATTGAGCCTAAGGAAGAGAAGTCAATGGACACAGCTATTGTCAAACTGTTGGAGGAGTATACAGACTTAGCTAAGCCGCCTACAGGAGTAGTGTCGCGGCCGGTTCAGCATCGTATAGAAATAGAGCCTGGCAGTAGGACCCCTAAGGGAGTCATCTACAGAATGTCCCCAAGGGAGTTAGAGGTGTTGCGTAAGCAGTTGGATGAGCTCCTTGAGAAGGGTTGGGTTAGACTTAGTTCGTCTCCATTTGGAGCATCTGTTCTTTTTGTCCCCAAGAAGGAGGGAGAACTTAAAATATGTATAGACTATAGGGGTCTCAATGCCGTCACAGTGAAGAATGCAAAACCGCTGCTCCGTATAGATGACCTCTTAGATCGGGTGCATGGTTGTAAGTACTTTTCTAAAATAGATCTAAAGTTTGGTTATCATCAGATAGAAGTTCACCCTGATGACCAGTATAAGACGGTGTTCCAGACGAGATACGGCCAGTACAAGTCTATAGTCATGCCCTTTGGACTAACCAATGCACGAACGATATTCCAGCGCTGTATCAATGACTTGTTTCGGCCTTGGTTAGATAGATTCAGTGTAGTGTATTTAGATGATATTTAAATCTTTAGTAGGACTCTCCAGGAGCATGAGGGTCATCTGAGACAGGTCTTGGAGAAGCTGAGAGAAGCTAACTTCAAGATCAACGCCAAGAAGTGCGAGTGGGCCAAGACACAAGTCCTGTACTTGGGCCACGTATTAGATGGAGATGGCATTCAGCCTGAGGACAACAAAATAGCGGCGATTAGAGATTGGCCAACGCCCCGCACATTGACAAAGTTACGGTCGTTCCTAGGCTTAGCCAACTATCATAGGAAGTTTGTAAGGAACTTCTCCACTATCCCCGCTCCCTTTCGCAGGTTACTAAAGAAAGAGGCAATCTGGAAGTGGGACAAGGACTGTACGTCGGCCCTGAAGAAGTTAAAGCGGGCTTTGATAGAATATCCAGTCCTCAAAGTAGCTGATCCATCCTTACCTTTTGTTGTCACCACTGAGGCAAGTCAGTACGACATAGGTGTTGTTTTACAGCAAGATGATGGCAATGGGTATAGGCCCGTAGAGTTCATGTCTGACAGGATGCCTTCAGAGAAGGTAGCGACATCTACCTATGAGAGGGAACTCTATGCTCTCAGGCAAGCACTACAGCACTGGAAGCACTACTTGCTTGGGAGGCACTTCAAAGTTTATTCAGACCACGAGACTTTAAGGTGGTTGAAGACACAGGCCAAGATGATACCTAAGCTCACTAGGTGGCCCGCGGAGAGTTTAAGCCAGTTAAAGGAAAGTACAATGTAGTTGCGGACGCCCTAAGTAGGAGAGCTGATAACTTTGGAGCGATAGTTCACTATCTGGAGATAGGGAGAGACCTGCAACAAAAAGTGAGAGAAGCGTATGCGCAGGATCCTATCTATAGTAACCTCCTCAAGAAAGTTAAGAAGGCCCCAGAGTCCGAACCAGACTACCACACTACTGATGGGTTACTATTCGATAAGACTAATATAGTTGACCGTCTGTGTGTTCCTAACAGTGAGGAGATCCGTAGTTTGATCTTAGGGGAATGCCACGACACAGAGAGACACTTTGGTTGGCAAAAGACACTGCCAATCTCATGCGCGCGTATATATGACCCGATATGAAGGCCGACTGCATAGAGTATGTACGCAGTTGTAAAGTCTGTAAGAGAAATAAGACTACTACGCGTGCCCCTCTAGGTCTTCTCAGACCTTTGCCTATTCCCGATAGACCAGAAGACTCCGTGTCCATTGACTTTATGGACACAAGTGTCAAGAGTAGGCATGCATGGCACGGGAAGAGCCAAATCATGGTTATAGTTGATAGATTTAGCAAGTATGTAGTTTTTGTTCCTCTGCCTGCAAAGGCATGAATAGACTTAGTAGTTCAAAAGTTCTTTGACCATTAGGCCAGTGAACATGGTATACCGTTGTCAATAGTTAGTGATAGAGATACCAGGTTCACCAGTCAGAAGTGGCAGGAAGTGATGAAAGTTTATGGTTCAAAGTTGTTGATGTCATCAGGCTGTCATCCTAAGACTAACGGTCAGACTGAATAGATGAACAAGCTCCTACAACAAGTTCTTAGAATGTACATTAGGCCCGACCAGATCAACTAGGATGAGATGCTTCCAAAGGTAGCCAGTGCATACAATAACAGTGTGCACTTAGCCACATGTCGCACTCCCAACGAACTGCACAAGTCCTTTAGACCGCGCACACTATTTGAGGGACTTAACCTGGATCAGATTCAGAGGCTACCGTCCGGTACACGAGAGTTTGCGATAGAACGTGAGAAAGAGATAGCTACCGTTGTAGATAACCTCAGGAAGGCCCAACACAGAATGATAGAGCAAGCTAATAAGCACCGTCGCCCCTCACAGATTCAAGTAGGCGACTTAGTCTGGATCAAGTCTAAAGAGTTTGCTCCTCAGGAGAACATCTCGCAGAAGTTACTGCTTGCATACCGAGGACCGTGGCCGGTCTTAGAGGTCAAGGGCGGGGATGATGGACCGTCCTACACCATCGAAATTCCAGCACACCTCCACACCTGCCCGATGTTTCATGCGTCAAAGTTGTTGCCTTGTATCAGCAGTCAACAGTTTCCATCATGGAGATCCATGATCCCTCCGAACATGGACGGAAAGTACGACATTGACGGCATCGTAGGTGAAGATGTTTTCAGAACAGGAGGTAGGGGTCGTCCACAGGAACAATATAAGGTCAGGTTTTTTTTTCAGGAAACAGAGGACGACCGCTGGTTTACACGAACAGAACTTCCAGAGACAACTCCCGAAGTAGTCCGAGCCTACGAAAGACATAAGAAAGCAAAAGGTTCTGTCTTAGACTGAAGTATTCTCGGAGGACCTCAAATTTAGGCCGGCGGGAGTGAAATGGTTTTCACCTTTTTGCAGTCACAAATGTGGGCCCTAGAGTTTGATCCCCAGACCTTACCTTACCCATGTACAATATAGAGTTGACCCCTGAGTGTTTGAACCCACGACCTGTGTTTTGGTGGTTGGCTGTTGTCTGTCGTAGGTCTATGTAGTTGTGGGGGTTCGATTTGTAGGTATGTCGATTAGGGGTCATAGTTGTGTAGAGGTTGTGGCTGTAGCATTTATGAAAGGTCAAGCTCGTAGCTGCTACAGTCCTGAAAGGTCAAGGTCGTAGCTGCTACAGCCCCGAAAGGCCAAGTGCACAAGCTTCTGGAAGGTCTGGAAGTGGCCTTTCGAGAGTTCCCACGATTAGTCAGAGGCAAGTGCGAAAGTGGTGAGTCCAACTTCGCTTAATCAGTGGTCCCCAATCCCAGTCTCACTTTGCACAGTCAGCAAGTACCATGAGGGACTGTGTGCACCATGGGCCCGGTGGAAAAGGGGCAGACCAACAACTTACAGAAGTACATCGCCCAACCATTCATTCATTACTGCGTGAGCCATGCGGAAGCGCTGCCCCAGCGTCTTGTGCGAGGTGGTCTGCAGGTCGCCCGAAGTCGAAGTGGGCTAAAGGAAGATAGCGTAGCCAGAGTCAGTAGTAGTTGAGCGGTCATAGTCGCTGTAGTGCGAAGATAGGATTTAGTGTGTGAGTGTGTGATACAGTGAATGTGTGTTGTGTATTCAGGGTGATCCAGAGTTGAGTATGTGTGAACAGTGGTGTTGGACACAGTGACGAGAGTTGGGATGTACAGGCGCTAATGCGCCATAGCTTGTTGAACTGAGTTTACATCTGAACTGTGTTCTCGACGTTCATATCTCTAAGCTTTGAGTGGGCACTTGGCGCCAGTGTGAGTTGTCATACGTTTGCATGTATGCAAAGCAAAGAAGAAAGTGAGTCTGATTGCATGAGGAAATTTGGTTGTCCTTTTGTCCGTTGCAGCCAAGGTTGGCTTCTGTTGGGTCTGCTCTCTTTGAATTATTGCCCCTATCTTAGGTTTGTACATTGACAAGGGCACCAAGACCCCTCCTTTACTTTCGGAATCCCCTTTCCAACCCTGAAGAAAGGGTTCCACTGCGTACTTGTTAGCCTCCCTACCCAATGTACAGTGCTCTTTGCCGGTCTTATCGAATCTGGACCAAACTCTGAGTTTTGTCAGCTCTTCCCAATCTGGGTCCAGCTGTACTCTTCTTTTTTCCACAAACTTCAGCAGTTGGTCTTGTGTAGAGTTATTGATAATTGCCTATTTCTGGACCCTAATCCGTATAGTCTGGTCCTACTACCCTCCATACATAATTTCCCTCTACTTCTCTCTTTACCCACGTATTGTATACCTGCAGTGAGGGACGCTCGAGGGTAGCTACCCAGTCACATGGACCAGCGCCTATGAGTTTACTTAGATTGGCATAAATGTTGCATAATCTTGGTAATTTGGATCTTCGCAAGTTTGTAGAAACCCAGTCTTGTTTTCCACAATCCCAGACGTCTCTGATTTGGATAACTCCCCTGGTTATCCAGGATTTCCCGAAACTTCCTTTTGTGTCCCCAACTGACGTGTCGCATTTTCAACCCCGGCATGTCGGAAGAGAGAGAGAGAGAGAGAGAGAGAGAGAGAGAGAGAGAGAGAGACAGAGAGAGAGACACACAGAGAGAGAGAGAGAGAGAGAGAGAGAGAGAGAGAGAGAGAGAGAGAGAGAGAGAGAGAGAGAGNAGAGAGAGAGAGAGAGAGAGAGAGAGAGAGAGAGAGAGAGAGAGAGAGAGAGAGAGAGAGAGAGTGAGTGAGTTTTCCAGCCATGCACGCAGAGAGATAGAGAATGGCTACTTCCATCAATAGGATGAACAATTGGAATGAATTTTCTGTCGAAGTTGTTAGCAGGCTGACGATATGCACAGGAAATGGATGTCCATAGAAGACTTCGCAACCTGGCTAACCAGGACAATTCCAATATTCATAGTCAGGAAATCCAAGTCTTGCAGGACCAGCTCCTTCACTTAGCAGAACATAGATGGCAAGGAATTAGAATCCGAGGAAAATTAGCAAAATGGACCACTGAAGGCACTATGGACTCCCAATTTGTTAGTCTAGCTTCCATGAGGGCACACCATACAACTATTGAAGCCCTCTTGGACCCAGTCACATACGATTTAGCCACCTCTACAACCCATAGCGTGAGGATCGCCAGATCCTTCTACAATTTTTTTTTCCCTTCCCACATCCCCCAACAACAGGATGCCAACCGCCTTAGAGATTTGGATGACCTTCTTCGCCCGATGGAAGGGCACCTCACCTCGTCACAAAAAGACCACTTGACCGCCAGATCACCAAAGATGAAATCTGGACGGCCCTGATGCAAGTGGAAGAGGAGAAAACCCCAGGTCTAGACGGCTTCCCCAAAGAATTTTAGGAAGCCATGTGACCCTTCCTAAGCGATGACCTGATGAATTTCTACAGGGCGGTGTGGGATTCCGGTGAGCTGGGGGAACTAGTAGGGCAAGGGGTTTTATCTTTACTTCACAAAAAAGGGGATCAGCTGAACACCGTCCCATCACTCTCCTGACAGTAATATACAAAATGTCGTCCAAAGCATTAGCCAACCGCATGATAAAGGTAATGGAAGACATTATCCATCCAACCCAAACTGGCTTTATGCGTAGTAGAAACATCCAAGAGAACATTCTTCTAGTCAATGAGATGGTCAGACTGGCTCATCAGTCAAAAAATAATACCGCTCTCATCTTCATCGACTTCGAAAAAACCTATGACCATATGGACTAGACTTTCCTAGACAGATGCTTAGGGCAGTTGAACTTTGGCCAAAATTTTTGAAGATGGATCCGCATCCTGCACCAAAATGCGACCACATGCGTTCAAATAAACGGGACTATGGCACCAGGTTTTAGGCTGCAACGCTCAGTAAGACAAGGAGACCCTATCGCCCCTTTTCTTTTCATCATCGTAATGGAAGCGTTAGTGGCCAACCTTCGTCAATGCAAGGATCTTAAGAAAATTCAGATTGCTGGCACTGCTGAACGCTATCCCAATTTGCTCACTATTTGCAGACGATCTAACAATTATGGTGGATGCCACACATCCAAACATGGAAGAGATACACATGTTAATGAACCTTTTTTGTTCGTTCTCAGATATGGTCGTCAACTGGGGAAATAAAACGTTAGGTTGGTGGCTCCACCATCAAGGCGGACGCCCCCCAGAAGGTCATCTATTTACTTGGGTAGACCCAGAATCCTCAATCAGGATTCTTGGGGTAAAGATGACTCTCAATGGCAAACCCCTGGAAAACGACGGCTAGGTATCAGCCTCGGCATACGCAAAACTCTCTCAATGGAACCACCAGCACACATCTCTTTTTGGACGGGCCTTGGCGATAAACAATATAGTCTTGGCCTCCCTTTGGTATAAATCGGTGTTGTGGCCACTAAGTCCAAGGGTCCTCAAAATCTTAAAAAGGAAGGTGACAGCCTACCTATGGAGAGGGGACAGTGAGAACCCCCATGCCATCAGTCATGTGGCTTGGGACTCAACCTAAAGCCAAAGGTGGTCTGGGTATCATAGACCCCCTCACCCAATCCCAAGCCCTAAGTTTACAATGGGTGGTTCGTCTGATTTTCGAGGAATCTCTCGTATGGAGACCATTAGCACTAACACAAATTGTACGCCTGGCCCCGGAAGCACCCCAGTCTGTTCACCCCTTCCAATGGTTGGATGACCGCTACTGGAGAGTGCCACAACGCCCCCGGGGAGGGGAAGGAAGGAGAGATGACTTCTGGCCTTGACTGCTAAAAATTTGGAGGAAACTACCCCCTCCAAATCGACCACCCCCAGAAAGGTGGGAGGAAGTAGCAAGACAACCCCTCTTCAGAAACCGATGGATCGCTAACGAACGAAGTCAAATCTTTAGCAGCTCGGACTTCCCGTGGAAAGGTTGGGTAAAAAATGGAGTGACTCGAATTGGTGATCTTTGGGACAGGGAGAGGAAGGACTGGAAGACCTCGGAAAAGTTGAGGGAGGAATTGAGATACTGCCACAATATTGAATTGGCAATGGAAACTATAACGGAGGCTCTCCCGATAGGTTGGTGGTCCATCCTTCACAAGGGCCCGGTAGTGAAGGAGGGGGATTGGATGGCCAAGAAAGCGAAGGATGACAAGGTAGGGATGGTTTATCTAGTCAGCTCGGATGAAGGGCTGATCGAGTGGTATAACATAACAAGCGACGGCTCGCTGGAAGGAAGTCGGGACCCCTTCCAATGGATTCGCATAGAGGACCTATATCGAATCAGGGTTATAGAGGTGGGCGATCACCGGCGGGCCTTTCTCTCTTAAATCGCTATAGAGAACCTGCCCCTTGACCCATTGGAATGGTTCTGGAACACGGACATACGATATAATCCAAGACAACCGAAACCTAAAAAACTATCTGACCTCACGGTTAAAGCGATGTATAAAATTATCAGAACTAAGCGGTGCCTCAAGGAGATAGTGATTGATAGATGGCAGGGGCACCCCAACGTAGAGCGACATCTTCTCACACCGATTCGTTGGTTTAGAGATACCAAGTGCAGACCCGCGAAAATCACAGCTTTACAGTGGCAGATCGTGCATCGGTGTCTCCCTACCAACGACTGGCTCATCGATCACTCACGTTTAGAGCAACAAGGCCGTGCTCTCCCCTGGTGCTCCCGCTGCCTCATGGTTTTTCCTGCAAGAAAGAGGGCAGAGACAATAGAACACATCTACCTGCAATGCCCATCAGCAGTTTTGACTTGGAGATGGTGGGATAGGGTGTGGCAACAAATGGTTCCAGGTCATCCATGGCCGTGGGATTGGCGGGCCATCCTCTTGGGTTACTACCCACCCTTTCAGGACAACACCTTTGTGGCTAACATGTTCCATCTGTCACGAAGAATGATTTTGTGGATCCTGTGGTGGCAACACTGTGTTCTCACTTTAGACAAGGTACGGATTGAGGGTGCGGAGAGGTTGGAGCACCTCAAAACGCAATTCCAATTGGAGCTCTTGCATAGATGGAAGATCACTAAACAAACTCTCGACAGCCTCCACAAATCCAAGGACATTCGAGAACGCCTATTACAATTCTCTAGGGAGTGGCTGGGTGGGGACAGGGAGGGGTGGGTAGCGGAGGTCTGTTGGTCTGGGGACTGGGATGGGGACCATGATGCAGAGGTAGCCCCAAGGGACTACCACCTGATTTTCAAGGATTGGCTGACGATAGACTCGTGCATCCCTATGAGACAAGCTGAGGAATTTCCAGACCCCTTCCCTCCGCATCCGGGGTCTCTGGAATTACGTCTGTAACAGTCTGCCTTCTAAACCCCTGATGATGTTTGGGATGATTTTTGGGCTCTTTGGTCAGTTTTTTATCACCTACCTTTCCCTTGTTTAGCCTGGTACCATCCGTGTTCTGTTTTCCTCCCCCCTTTTTGTTATTCTCCATTGTTTTCCTTTTTTACCAACCTTCCTCTCTGTCAATGAGTACGCGGCGGCCGAAGACAGAAGTGCAAGGCAGGCGTTTCGAAGGAAAGGCAGGGAGATGGCAGGATAACCACTGGTGCCCCCCAGTGGCTCCTCCCGGGGCACCTGACCAGGCTCAAGGATGGAATGGGTGATGGCCGTTTTTATGCATGGGTCGCTGGATCTGTTGTAATAGATGATAGCAATCTGGGTGAAGAAGGTTCTCCCCTGCTCAGTCAATCCCCTGGCTCCAGGGCAATCAATG